>WOAB01000626.1:0-410347 GCA_027886185.1 Rheum nobile
TAGGGTGGGTTTCACGGCGGCGGTTAGGGTTGGGAAGCGGAGAAGGATTCGTATTTTGGCCTTTTAAGGGGTCAAACGATGTCCGTTTTGGGCAAATTTATATGCCCGGACTTGTATTGAGATTTTCTACAGGATTATGGAAGAAAATTTAAGAAAACAGGAAAAACAATTGGGCGAATTCTGGACAGAAATCGAGTTCGGTTTTGGGAGTTTTAATGGTGATGATGGCGGAAGAAGGTGGTGGTTTCGGCGGCGGGGTGGTGGGGCGAATTTTTTTTTGGTGTTTAACGCGGAAAAAATTCAAGGAACACTTAAAAGAGAAGAAAAAACTTAGCTTGTACTGGCTCTGATACCAATTGATACGAACGACCCTCGAAAACGCCGTTGCAAGGTAGGATCTTTAACGATGAACAAGCCTTCCTTCGTCTCTTCTAACTTGCCAAAGAGATGGCGTCTTCTAGGCTAAAGAGATAGCCTTTCACATAGAGACCTGGACCAAAGAGATGAAGACGTTCGCCAGAGGAACATTGGATAAATGCTCGAAGCGACGATCTACGGGATAGGAGCGATCCTAGGGATCGTAGGGGTTGATGTTAGGATTCAAGGAAGGAGATAACTCAACTTAATAACTCAAATCAACATAATCCTATTAATGAATGAAAGAAGTTTAAATAGGCTAGACAAACCCTAGTAAGGAAGTGGGCTAACTAATAAACATCCAAAGGATGGGCCGGCCCAAAACACATAAAGACATACCCAAAACACTAGCTAAAATAGTCTTAAATAACTTAGGAAATAAACTATAAAGCTGATCAAGACGGCAACGATCGCAGGGAAATTCAAGAACGAGCCACGGGCGCCACTTCCATTTCAGGACGGGGCGTCGCCCAACCCTTCGTAGGTCAAAAAGAGGACCCATTTAGTACTGTTTGACGCTGAGTAACCTGCATAACTCCGGGTGACTAAATATTGAGTTGCTCGTTCCATCGTCCTTGCACGAGCTCTAGTCATCGGGTCGTGGTTTGCACTTCCATTACTTCCTCTTCATCCTTCGCCGTCATTGATGGGGTCATGGAGCTATCAAGTTGTATTTGTTGTTTCTCCGTGCATGGAGCGCTAAGGATTTGGTGATGCTGATGGTACTAATGCAAATATAGTTGAGGATCATACTTGAGCAGCAAGTATCGATTATAAGGTACGACAAATCTGTTGTCCAAGTTCTTCTTCCCCTTTACTACATGAATTCCATTGTTTCTACGACGGTAAACTGGAAAGACGTCCTCATCAATAGTGGTCTCTGGATAAAAAGATTTAGGAAAATGATTACCGCATTTCCCGTCCTTCATGCATGGAGATTTACCGTTATCCTTTCTGCATGGTCCATGAATCATAAATTCTTTATAGCTTCATATCCAAGAGGATCATGTTCCTTGTTTGGAAGCTCATCACATATTATTGTGTTAATATCAGTTTCAGTGTCACATTGGAATTCTTTTTCAAGCCAAACCAAAATGTGTGCATGGGGCAATCCTCTTTTTGGAATTCAATTGTATATACCACTGCAAAAAACATAAATAATAAGGTAATATGGAGGTGAGTAAATATATGAAGTGTAGCTGGGTAACAAGATTGAAAGTGTACCAACACGGGTCTTGCCAAAAATCTTCTCTTTCTGAATATCGTGAATGAGAGATGTGAGTTTTATTTTGAATAACTTGGTCATTACATCTGATCTGTGTGCTGCATTTTGTCCTGGTATTTGAGATAGCATATCCTCTACTTTGGGCCATTGTTGGTTTGTTGTAAAAGTTATGAACATTAATGGGTTGCCAAGAGCTCTGTAAATAGCCATTGCATCTTGGTAATTTTGTACCATGTATCGTGGGCCCCTTGTAAAAGTTGTTGGCAACACGATTCTTTTGCCAATTGTTGTTGCAATGTTATCTCCTTTTGTAACTGCATCATATACATTTTGATATAAATCGTCCCTTAAGTTATCTTGGTTGTGTCGCATCCACCTCAACCTTTCTTCCTCAACTACAGTATAGGCATCAACTAAGTATTGTTGAAACAATCGACCTCCTTAAATTAATGTAGTCCCTTCAAATAGCCTTTGTTGAATTCTATAGCAATAAAACTCTCTCATTGTCATGTAAGACCGCTTTGTTTTTATCATGCCTTGATTGTTATGATATTCGAGTTTTTCATGATATCTGTCTTCACTATACGGAAAAAGAATTAGATATTGCAGCGCCATGTAGAGTGGATGTAGTTCTGAAATTATCTGCAAGCCATGTAGTTTGCTATGTATTACAATATCTCTTTTTCCATCTTTTTGACCAAAATCACCAAGTATTAAAGCTGCTATTTCCGAGACTTGTGGCCTGCCATATTGTCTTCTATTTTCTTGCCTTTCCCCAAGGAGTGTGAGCTGGAAGTCATAGGAGTTGTTGGTAATGCACCAATCCCGAGCCATTCTAAAAGCTTTAGCAACACAGCTATAATTGTCTACCATGGCAACCAAAGATTTAACAATTGACTCATCCAAGTCTTTGCATCCTGATCTATGTATGACATTATGTTGTGCACTATTGGCTGTGTTATGGAAGTATAACTGAGCAAACATTGGCCTATTCCCTTGGGTGGTAATAGAGAGCCAAAACCGGTTTTTTCTCCAAACCAAAAAATGGCGTCGCAAAACATGCACTTGTACTTTGGGTAATTCAGTTTTTTGTACATTACCTGCATATCTACATAATACATATATGTTATATGGGTTAGTTTGGAACATAATTCGAGGATAATAGGTTAATTTACTTACTACTAATTCCAATCGATGCTCCTATTTTTTTTCCTTCTGTATAACAACAATAACAGATTAAGAATATGCTTATTATGATTAATACCGTTTGCATCTTGATATTTTAGTGTACAAAATGGTTGATGGTTATTTCACATGTGTTGCTATATGTTGCAGGAAATGTTAGGCTTACTTTATTTTGGTGGGATCCTTGCTGGTTCAGTTGCTGCAGAAGTAGAACCTATGAAAAAAGTGATGTTTTTTGTTTTATAAAGAAACGTATGGAAAAAGTGGATCCTACTTAAATGCATGCAAATCAGTACATATAGCAGTATTATTTCAGTTTAGCGTATGGTAAGGGCATAACATGTGTCGAATTTCTAGTTTCTAATAGTTGTAGTCCACAATAGTAATGCGTCCTTCCATCGTCTGTAAATATGATATTGACTCCCACGATAATGTTGTTGTGGATACATGGAATGGTTGCTTAGCCTTTTTTAATGGAATGTTCTTTCTGATGCATTTATGCCGAAGTACGTAGTTATGAAAGGCTATTTTATCATGGATGAGAAGAAGCATGAATGAAAGTGTTGTTAAATAGCATGTCACATTCATCATCTTTGATGAACTTAAGATTATCAACCAGTTAATCTTTACCTTTCTCTACATTATAAACTGCATTGTTTAAAAGTGTGTCACATAGCTGGTATCTACAGTAACATAGGAGTTGGGAATTACAAGCTTAGCAGATCAAGTTATGTTATATAATAAAAGGCTTGGCCTAATATAGAGTTGGGAATTTATGATAGTATGGTGACATGAGTCGTCAAGAGTGCCAATTCTGAATGAATGATTTGCAGAACACTATTTTGTTTTGAATAAAACTTTTTCATGCTCCATAATATTGATATTGTAAAAGGGCAAAATGCAATATAGTTGAATGCAAAACCTGAGTTGGAGTTTATAGGATCTGATAAGCACGGGCCACAAAAAGCTTGCACCCTTCCATCTTCTCTTACTTATGTTCTGGATTCCAGGACATTGGTATTGTTGATTGACTGATGGATGTGTAAAGGGTTTGGAAAAAATTTGTAATAGTTGTATACTGTTAGTGTCTATCATACGTGGAGACTATGTTGTTGATATAGAAATCAACATACCTGTTGGGTAAGGTCGGTTTTTCTCCTGAGGACTGTTGCTTGGATAAGTAGAATTTGAATTGGTGTTAGTCGTATAAGAATTGTCATCTGAGCTGTAGGTGAGTAAATTAATGAATACAATGAGTGGCTGAAGAAGATGTGTGTTCTTGTCTTTTGTTATGCCTTAAGTTATTATATATCATTAATTGAGGAGGCGTTACATTTTGCCTTGTGTAATATATGGCATGCATGTTTTAGGGTAAATAATGTCAGACACGCCTATACTGCTTGATATGGGAATGAAATACTACTATTTCTTACCTGTATTAATTATATGAATTCAGAATCCATGTATATTAGTATAAAATTGGTTCCTTTATTGATGGAATATTGATTGTTAACCAACATCCACCATATGATTTGACCATATAAGCTGATTGCTTCAGCATTTAAAAGGGAGATGAAGGCAAGCCTCTTATGTTATTTATGAATTCATTAGAATTTAATATTCACATTACTTGTATTAGATTATATGAATTCAGAATCAGTATCTTATCATATAACTGGATTCCTTCATGTGAAATTATGTATATGCACCTTCTTTGATGCGTGTCCTATGCCTTCGGATGTCGGCCAAGTTGTCGCAACAGCGTCAGATCTAGGTCTGATGGTGAGTTCGCTCGCCTCGGCTTAAGGTTCACGTAGTGATTGATTGATGGAACCCGATGTTTGTCACCCACGCGAGACGTTGGAGCGCGGTGACGGTTGCAAAGCAGTGTGATGACGTAGTGTCACAACGCTAACGATAGCGATGTGATGGTGTGTGTGTGGGACTCGTGGCCTCGGACTAGGCACGGGTGAAGGGTAAGGCTCGGTGGATCGAGCGTTGTCGTAGCGTCGGTGGCAGAGTGAAGGGGGATTGTATAAGCACTACTTGTAGGGCTTAAGTAAGAGTCATTAGAGGGTTTATTGGTGTCATTCGGGTAGATGTAGGACACATTCATGTGCATGGCATTTGAGGGCAAAGTTTGGTGTATTTTGAGGTGTTTGAGCTATTTTGGATATCATAGGAGACACTGAGGAAGAAAGTCACCATTAGAAGACGCAAAAGAAGTGAAGAGAAGAGTAGAAGAACAGTGTGATGAATTCAAATGGTTCGTTCTCTCTACTCAGATGTCCAAATGGAGTGATTCCAATTCGAGGAGTTAGATCTTGAAGTCTACTGCAAGTCCTCAAAAGATGAGCGCAATCCGAGTTGGGAATCAAAAGTTATGGCGTTTTTTACTGAAGTGTGGCAGAAGTTGAAGTACTGGAATCCCACCGCACCCAGCGGTGGGCATTGCCGCACCCGCGGCGAGATCGTCAGAGAAGTGGACAGAAGCCACTGGAGAGCCACCGCAACCGCGGTGGCGACGCGCTGAAGACTTTCGTTCCGTGTTTTTTATTCCGTTTTATTTTAAATCCGAGAACTTAATTTCCAAGTTTGTTATTTCCTTTTATTTTTATTTCTAAATATTTTCCCTAGTATTTAAGGTTCTTTCTAAGACTTTATTTAGAACATCATCGTTAACCCTAGTTGCCACCTGTCTACGGTTTTTTCTCTCAAAAACCCTATGGAGAACTAAACCTCCATTGTTTGCACTTGACAGTTTGAAGCCAGCAATTGATTGGTTGTGAGTTTTCTACCTCTTGTTCATTTTCCTATCTAGTTGGATTGATTCTCTTGTGCTTGATTGATTATTGGTTATGTTGATTATCTAGATTGATCACCTAGGTTTATTGATATCTTCCTAATTGCTAGGACTTGTGATTCCGGGTTCGGGTTGCATATCTAGTAGCAAGCACGATTGTTGCGTATAGGGGATCCGAGCGCTTCATCGTGAGAGAGAGTTAATTGCATGCTTATAGTAACGGGTTGTTTCTATTGCATGTATCTTGTTGAATCCTTGTTTGATTGCTATTGCTTTATTGAGTCTTGAAGGTTTTCGGATTTGATTTGGTGATAAGTACTATTAGGGCTGGTAGAACTAATAGTTATCTATGATCGGGATAAGAACAACTATAGGAATATTAAGAACTTGATATTGATAGAATTCCGTGATCGACCTTTCTATTGTTGTGTGGATCTTTGTTAAGTGTGGCGCTTTTTCCCTTATTATTCTCAACTGTTATTTGCGAACTTGTGTACTTGCTTTGTTTACTTTGGTTACGAAAAACACAAACAAACCCCCCCTAGTTCCTAGTCGGTGACGTGAATTACAAGAATAGATAACCTAACTCTCTGTGGGATCGACCCTGACTTGCTTGCTATACTCTGTAGTAGGTACTTTAGGATTTCTTTGATTGGGTATACGACTTTAGCCCTGTCAAATTTGGCGCCGTTGCCGGGGAGTCAAAATTTATGTTTTTGTGATTTGTTTGTTACCAACCTTGGTGTGGACCTATCTTATGGTCTACACTCGTGCTACTAATTCACCTCTTCTTGATTTTGATCCAGGGATTGAGAAAACTTTGTCCCAGGATCACAGAATCAACCGTACTTTGGTTTTTGACAACCCTGCATTTGAGATGGGTGACGCAGATAGGACGTTGAGACAGTTGACTGTGCCAAACTTGCAACAGCAACCCTTGGCCGTGGTGATCCCTGCTGTGGGAGAGAATATGAACTTTGAGTTGAAGCCGGGGCTGATTCATTTGCTCCCAACTTTCCATGGACTGGCTGGCGATGACCCAATCAAACACATGGGTAAATTCCACACAGTCTGCATGAGCATGAAACTGGCGAATGTTACTGAGGAGCAAATCAAGATGAGAGCTTTTGGGTTTACCCAGAAAGACACTGCTGATGACTGGTATTATCATCTTCCTACTGGGAGCATTGACACGTGGACCAAGCTACACAAGGCTTTTCTTTAGAAGTATTTCCCTGCAAAGAAGGCAAACAGTTTAAAGAAAGCTATTAGCAACATTGAGCAGGAAGCTGATGAGAGCCTTTATGATTATTATGAGCGGTTCAAGAGACTTTGCTCAAGCTGTCCATTCCACGGGTATTCCAACCAAGATCTGGTGCTTCATCTCTACAATGGGCTGCTCGACAATGAGAGGAGGATGGTTGACGCTGCATGTGGTGGCAATATTCTCAACACAACACCGGCAACTGCTATGGAGAAGATTCAGGAGATGGCAGAGGGCACGAGAAATTTCGGTAGATCTTCTACCAAAAGAGGAGTCAATGCTGCTGACTGTAGTCGCTCTTCGTATGCCAATGATATTGCTGAGTTGAAGGACATGGTGAGGAGACTTACGCTGCAAGGAACTCCTCAACAACTGAAAGCGTGTGGGGTCTGTGCCGATCAATTTCACCCCACTGACGCATGTCCTCAACTATAAGATGATTCGCCTGCTGAGGTAAACGTTGTAGGAGGTTATGGAAACCCAAGACCTCAGCATGATCCCTACTCCAATACTTATAATCCAGGGTGGAGAGATCACCCTAATTTCAGATGGAGGGATCAACCGAATCAACAACAACAACCCCAGTATCAACAACAACAACAGCCAAGACCTCAATTTCTACAAAGGACGCAAAATCCTCAACCTGAGGCGTCTCCTTCAACTGAAGATATGCTCCAAACCTTGACGAAACATTTCACTACTCATGTTCAGGCCACAACGTCAAGCATAAAGAATTTGGAGACACAGGTGAGCCAAATGGCTGAGGCGATTACGAGAATTGATGCCAAGATGTCGGGAAATCTACCATCTCAAACGGTAGTTAACCCACGAGCAAATGTTAGTGCTATAGCCCTTAGAAGTGGAAGGCAATTACCCGTCGATCCTAGTGCCGAAGAGGACGATGCAGAAAAAGAGGGTGTTCTGGAGGATGGCCGCACCCAGCGGCATGGTGACCGCACCCGCGGTGAACACAACGAAGGAAAACAGAAAGTTTCTGTAAATCGGCCGCACCCGGCGCTGGAACCTGCCGCACCCGCGGCAAGCGGTGATTTTTTTCGAAATATTTCTGGGGATTCACCGCACCCGGCGGTGACTTCTGGGCACACCCGCGGCGAGTCTTCTGGGACTGCTAATGAGCCTTACGTCAACGATTACGTTCGTCCATACTTTCCTCCTCTCGGTTCCGAGAAGCCACCCGCCCCTTTTCCAGAGGCGCTCAAGGAGAGAAGGGTAGTTGATGACAAGGACCTCTTTGAGACGTTTAGCAAGTGTGAGGTTAACATCCCTTTGCTCAAGCTTGTTAAGAGTATTCCCAAGTACGCTCGGTTCTTGAAGGAGCTTTGTACGATCAAGAGGAACCAGAAGAAGAAGCAAAAGAAGCAGGTCCAGGTGAGCGAGCAAATATCCGCTGTATTTCAAAGGCGTATGCCCAAGAAGTACAGTGATCCAGGTATGTTCTCTATCCCCTGCGTCATTGGTGAGACAAAAATTGATAAAGCTATGCTAGATCTTGGTGCATCTATTAATGTCTTACCATTGTCATTTTATGAGTCTCTTGGCCTGCCACCATTACAGGACACTAGGCTAGTTATTCAATTAGCTGATGGAACCAATGTCTACCCGAAAGGGGTTGTTCAGGATGTCCTTGTTATGGTAGATAAGCTGATTTTTTTCCACTGATTTTTATGTTCTTGATATGGGTGGTGGTACAGGTGCACATATGCTGTTAGGTAGACCTTTCATGAAAACTGCTAACACCACAATTGATGTCAGAGGTGGGAAATTAACTATGGAATTTGATGGGGACGGAGTTGAATACAACATATATGATATGAAACCCATCATTAACACCTCTTTGAACTTTGTTGATGTAATGAGTCCTAACCCTTTGGATGAATTGCAACCTATAATAGAGGATCCCATAGTTGACTTGCCTGTCAGTATTCCTTTATCTTCTAATCTGCAGGAAGTCACAGCTTTATTGGATGAGAAGGGTGAGTCTCCTGCTTCTCTTTTGGGCAGTGGCCCCACCTTACTAACTCCACAGGGCAAGAAGTTGTTCCCTTTTATTGTGTAGGCCCCTGAAGTTGAGGTGAAACACCCCCTGATCGATCTAAGTATGGGGGAGAGGCGACTAAGAAGTTCAAGGTGGAGGAGCCACTGAAGAAGAAGAATGGTCTAAGGTTCAAACCTTTCCATGATTGGTTCAGGAAGGAGGTGCTGAATGAGAGGGTTCCTAAGGAACCTGATGCTATAGATTGAGGTTGTTCGAGTAGTATGTCGAGCCAATGACATTAACTAAGGCGCTGCTCGGGAGGCAACCCGAGGTATTGTTTTCTTTCTCTTTCTTTTGTCTTTTCATTCTTCATAGTTTAGGTAGGTAGTTGTTTTTGTTGTTCGTGTGTTTTCGCCTGCGAACTAACTTGCAGGTTCGAAGAATAAGACGTACAGGGTTTCTGGAGGCTCACCGCACCCAGCGGTGGGCATTGCCGCACCAGCGGCGAGACCCCTGTTCGAAAAAAATAAAATAATAAATATATATATATATATAATGAAGGGCCCCGAAAAAACCTTAAACGGGGAGTAAAAAAAATGGTTTTACCCAGCTGTCCGGAGTTCCCCATGGAGAAGGTGCGCATCATGTTGTCAAGGAGGAGACATTCGCCCCACATTTTTATTTGGCAACGATGATGGCCCTACAGTCGACAATTGGAGAGGAGGTACACCAGGGCCCACACCACGATGACATCTGGGCCCATTTTTTGTGTTCGCTGAAGGCCATGCAGCCCCGAATTCTTTGATTACCACTATTCACCAAAGTGGCTTCGTATGGTTGCACGGTAGATGAAGATCATGGAGTAATGAAGACGCACGCTCAACACCCGAGACCTGTGCGTATATTGAAGACCGCCAGCAACAAAGGAAGTGTCCAAGCCAGCTCGACGACGTTGTGAGTTATTTTTTGCTTTTCCCTGTGCTCTATTCTTTTGTCTTTCATTACATTGAGGACAATGCAACGTTTAAGCATGTGGGAGGGTTTTATACTTGCTACGTCGCTGAGGAGAAAAAGAAAAAAGAAAAAAGCCAAAAATTGAAAAAAAGGCATACATAAAAATCCTGGTATAGGTCGAAAACCTGAAAGGGCGGCCTAGGTAAAAAGCAGGTGGCTTGGACCAGCATTAGGCTGGGGTAATAATTGGTCAAGAGTGACGTGAGCTTATGTGAGCACATCTATTGGAAAATGAAATGAGTGGCTTGGTGAAAACCCGAAAGGGCACCTTGGCAAAATGAGCGAAAAAGAAGAAGAGTGATTTTAGGATTTCTCATTATTCTTTGCGAGGCGTCATAAGAAGAGGAGTCAAAGAAGGATTGTCGGGTAGATCACTCTGGGAGACATAATGAGTCATAGATGGAGGCTAGGATTAGAGGTTACTCACACTATTGGATGTCCGGGTTAAGCTTGGGGGAAGTACTATGCTTGCCCCTTAAGCTTGTTGAGTTATGGATGTGTTGTAGATGAGATTGGTGCCAGGAGCCTTGGCATGGGTTAGGTGACTCTTAGTTGGAGGATATGCTTCCTGAGACCTTGGGTGTTGCATTGGAGGAGTGGACTTTCTTTTAGTTTACTCGAGGACGAGCAAAGGTCTAAGCATGGGGGAGTTTGATAAGCACTACTTTGTAGGGCTTAAGTAAGAGTCATTAGAGGGTTTATTGGTGTCATTCGGGTAGATTTAGACACATTCATGTGCATGGCGTTTGGGGGCGAAGTTTGGTGTATTTGGAGGTGTTTGAGCTATTTTGGATATCATAGGAGACACTGAGGAAGAAGTCACCATTAGAAGACGCAAAGGAAGTGAAGAGAAGAGTAGAAGAACAATGTGCTGAATTCAAATGGTTCTTTCTCTCTACTCAGATGTCCAAATGGGGTGATTCCAATTCGAGGAGTTAGATCTTGAAGTCTACTGCAAGTCCTCAAAATATGAGAGCAATCCGAGTTGGGAATCAAAAGTTATGACATTTTTACTGAAGTGTCGCAGAAGCTGAAGTACTGGAATCCCACCGCACCCAGCGGTGGGCATTGTCGCACCCGCGGCGAGATCGTCAGAGAAGTGAACAGAAGCCACTGGAGAGCCACCGCACCCAGCGGTGGAACCCACCGCACCCGCGGTGGCGACGCGCTGAAGACTTTCATTCCGTGTTTTTATTCCGTTTTATTTTAAATCCGAGACTTTATTTCCAAGTTTGTTATTTCCTTTTATTTTTATTTCTAAATATTTTCCCTAGTATTTAAGGTTCTTTCTAAGACTTTATTTAGAACATCATTGTTAACCCTAGTTGCCACCTTTCTACGTTTTTTCTCTCAAAAACCCTATGGAGAACTAAACCTCCATTGTTGCACTTGACAGTTTGAAGTCAGCAATTGATTGGTTGTGAGTTTTCTACTCTTGTTCGTTTTCCTATCTAGTTGGATTGATTCTCTTGTGCTTGATTGATTATTGGTTTATGTTGATTTATCTAGATTGATCACCTAGGTTTATTGATATCTTCCTAATTGCTAGGACTTGTGATTCCGGGTTCGGGTTGCATATCTAGTAGCAAGCACGATTGTTGCGTATAGGGGATCCGAGCGCTTCATCGTGAGAGAGAGTTAATTGCATGCTTATAGTAACGGGTTGTTTCTATTGCATGTATCTTGTTGAATCCTTGTTTGATTGCTATTGCTTTATTGAGTCTTGAAGGTTTTCGGATTTGATTTGGTGATAAGTACTATTAGGGCTGGTAGAACTAATAGTTATCTATGATCGGGATAAGAACAACTATAGGAATATTAAGAACTTGATATTGATAGAATTCCGTGATCGACCTTTCTATTGTTGTGTGGATCTTTGTTAAGTGTGGCGCTTTTTCCCTTATTATTCTCAACCGTTATTTGCGAACTTGTGTACTTGCTTTGTTTACTTTGGTTACGAAAAACACAAACAAACCCCCCCTAGTTCCTAGTCGGTGACGTGAATTACAAGAATAGATAACCTGACTCTCTGTGGGATCGACCCTGACTTGCTTGCTATACTCTGTAGTAGGTACTTTAGGATTTCTTTGATTGGGTATACGACTTTAGCCCTATCAGGGATGCAAAGATATACTAGGGTTTTGACGTCCGATCAAAGGGAGGAGGCAATTGGCACTCAATACTCAAGCTTTGATTAAAATTGAACGTAACCTAATACATGAGGTTGAGATGGCCTTATATAGAGGTCGCGGGACTCGGATGTCCCGAGTCTCGCCTAATGGGCTAGCCCACGCGACACGCGTGAAGCGCACACCCAGAAATAGAAATAACTAAAAATAGTAACTACTAAAATTAGGAAATGCCAAAACTAGAATGTCTCAAAATAGCAAGAGTAAGTGACTAAGATAGGGCCATTGACGCGGTGCCGATGGTGGCGAGGAGCTTAAGAGAGACCGCGGTCTCGGGCTTGCCTTGGCTAGCGACGATGCGCGCGATGAGGGATTGCACGGCGTTGGCGATGGCCTTGGCACGCAATCGTGTCACGGCCCCTTCTGAGCGCAAGCTCATGGCTTCTTCTTCCTCTGTGGCCGTCATGGAGGACAGCGTCGCATCACCTTTCCCCACTTGGCTGTGAAGCGTCCCCGCTTTACCATCATCGAACTCGGGCTCCACATACGGTTGCAAATCCACGACGTTGAAGGTCGCGTGGACTCCATAGTCGTCGGGGAGCTCAAGCTGGTAAGCGTTATCTCCAATGGCCTTCATAACGCGGAATGGCCAATCTCCGCGTTGAGCCAACTTGTGCTTGCGCCTCGAGGGGAATCGCTTCTTGTGCAAGTGCACCCACACAAGGTCTTCAGGTGCGAACACGATGCGACGGCGTCCGCGGTTATCTTGCGACGCATACTGCATAGCGCGATGCTCTAGCTGCGCGTGCGCGCGTCCTATGACATATACTACGTAGTGGAATCCTTGACGGTGAGGATACGGCGCGTGACAAGGCTGAGAGGCATGCTGTCATGGAGCGCGGCAGCTTCACACGTGTAGGCCTCCTCGGTGTCATCCTCAAATCCTTCTTCGATGGTGTCAAGTTGGGCCTCCTCCTCCTTGTAAGATTCATAGCCCACGGCAATGTTGGAGAAGAGGACCTTCCTGTTGTTTGGACAATCCCTTTTGTAGTGGCCTCGCCCTCCACACTTGAAGCATTCAATGTCATGCGCGCGTTCATTTCCTGGTGAGGGGGCCTTTGGCACGGTCGTGCGAGTGGCAGTTGAGTTTGGCATCGCGGTCTTGGCATTTCGGCCTTGGCTGGACGCGATGGACCATGAGGCAGGGGCACACACATTAGTAGAACCGGATTGACCAGGGGAAGAGTCATACTTGTGTTGAGCTGGATTGCCAGGTGTATTGTTGCGGCGGTTGAGCTGGTTGTGGAGCTGCATTGCCATGTGTGTCAACGTGTTGAGGTCTTTAATGGGCAAGATCTCAAGTTGGTCGCGGATGGGTGTGTTCAAGCCACTCAAAAACTTGGTTCTTAGCGTAGATGGGGTGACGCTAATGCTTGCCTTGTAGTACATGTCTTCCAACTGGGAAAAGAACTCAAGAGGGGTCTTGTTGCCTTGGCGAGCCATTGCGATCTCCATCCTCATCTGGGTCCTATAGTCGGCTGGAACATACTTGTTTGTCCTCACATGGACAAGCTGGTGCCACTCAGTAATGGGAGCGAGATGGCGCCGTATGCGGTTGTCCATAAATCTATGCCATCAAACGCGCACAGCGCCGCGGAAGTACAGCATGGTCGCGTCGACATGCTCTTCTGGCGGAACGTGGCAATACCTCAATGTATACTATGTGGCATGCACCCACTCAAGAAAAATGGCAGGGTCATATTCACCAAAAAAGTGCTCGATTTTTACCTTTATGGCGCTGGTAGCGGGGCACGACCTAGTTGGCGGCGATCGCGGCCTGCTGGGACATCGCGATGTGCGAACTCGTCATTGAACGCGATGGCATCAGCGCGGTGTCGCTATCGCGGTTGGGCTTCGGCCTCGTCGCGGTGACGATAGTCGTGTGTCATGTCATCACGGCGCTGGTCGTGGGTCTGACGTTCCATGTCGCCGTGGAGTGGTTGCTACAGTGGGTTGACAAGGAGCCGCGGTGGCGGAACCTAGTTCGTCGGTCGATCTTGCAACTCAATAGGGCCACCAAGAGGGGAGTGGTAGGAGCCGGGACTTATCATACCTGAGTCTTCAAATTCTTCATCGTCGAACTCCTCAAAGTCATCATGGACCGTCGGCGTCGTGGAGCCATAGCCATCGGAGCCATAGCACGGTATGCACGCACTCTGGTGGCCAAGGTGTTCGTGGACGTCGAACGGCACGGGTGTTGGGGCATGGGTCCTCAAGCGTGGTTCTTCGCGTCGTGGGCGTCGACTTGGTCATCGCGGCGCACTAGCGTCTCGCGTGTTGTGGCGCACTCTATTGTCTCGTGGCGCGGAGGATGGTTCATCGCGTTGAACTTTCCTGGAGGCATACATGTCATTGAAGTCATAAGGCTCGTAAAACTCACCGTAGGAGTCATTGTCGCGTTCGGAGTCGCTGTTGTAGCTGGCTAGTGTGGCGCGCGGCGCGTAGCGTTCGCGCTGTGACACATATCCTTGTTGACTCTCTATCACTGATTGTATCCGTTGGAGGTGTGGCTGTAGGTTGGAGGTCGAAGGCATCAACCCTTTACCCTTGTCCACGCGTTGTTGGCTTGGGCCAACGTCAGTGTGGCGCGGCACTTTCGCCGCATCCATTGGGATCATTGTAGTCGGCGTGGGCAGCACAGGTGATGAGGCTAAAGTCGTGATGCCTATCAAAGTAAACCTCAAAAACCTAACTAATGTAGTAGGGTAAATAAGGATCGATCCCACATGGAGGTAAGCAATCTTCCTAATTGCAAAAGTTGTATGCCAATAGTAACAAAAGGGGGGATTTAGATTTGTGTCAAGTAATAATGCAAATTAATGCAAAAGATGTAATCAATGGATGAGAAGTAACTTAGCCAGACAAATATCCACACTTCAGTTTGATTGGTTGATCCTAGATTATCTCCAATTCCTACCAATAAATATTCATATTCCGATCTTATGTATATAGACAGGTCAACCAGCCCTGAAAATACTTACCATTAAACAATCAAGAAACCATCAAGATTCAATCTAACGGCAACAGTAAGCATAGGAATTAAGCAGGATACATGCAATACTTCACAACTAGTCAGTACTCGACATGTAATCAATTCTCTTCACAATAAACATTCACAACCAGTTCCTGTAAATTGCGGTTGCTACACAAGATAAGGGATTTCAACCAGAAATATCCAAACCCTAGCAATAGACAATTACTAATATCAACTAGATGATCAGACTAGTCAAATCAGCAAGAATCAATGGGATGAAGCTCAAAGAAAATCAATATAATCAAAGGAAAGGAAATAGAGTTATAATCTCACAACCAAATACAAACGAAGGCTTCAATCGTTGGACTAAGCAAAGGTTGCTTAGTTCTTCATAGTCTTCAAAGCATAAAAACTCTAAGGGAAAAACTGAACGATAATGTGATAATTGAATTCTGAGAAGGCTGCTAACAAAGAGAGGTATAAACCTAGCAAATCCTAATTCCTAAGATAAGAAAATAATATCCTAAAAAATAATAACCGGAATAAAAGAAAATAAAATAAAAGAAATAAGGTAAACAAAGATCTCGGATGAAATAAGTCTCGGCGCCGCGTGTGAACAGTAACCGCGACCGCGGAATCTCTTATGCGCCCGCGGATTGGTCTCTGATTCTCTCGCTGCTTCTGTGGTACTTTCGCGACCGCGGCCATCCATCCGCGCCCGCGGAAATGCCTCTGTTGCGATCTTCAGCTTCTCGCTTGCGGTCTTCTTTTGTGGCTTCGCCTTCATCTCCTTAAGTCTTCATTTAAGCACTCAAAACCACCAAATCAACACTTCTTCTCCAAAACTCTATTCTTCTATATTGTGCTCTAAACCCACATAAATGGCACCCAAATACTAGTAACAGCTCCTAGTTACGCACTATAAAGTAGAGCGTATCAACGGGTGTTGCGCGCTGCGTGGCTTGGAGTTGAGCAACTTGGCGTCGTAACTCTTGTATCTCGCGTTGCTCAGCCAAGAGCTCCAGAATGGGATCTTCAAGGTTGGGGTCATGTTGGGGAACCAAGAAAGGGTTCGGCGCGTTGCCGGTGTCGTTGTCGTCTCCATTATTATGAGTCGGGGCCGTCATGCTACCTATAACAATATGACCAGACATCGAAGTAAGACGAACAAGAGGCACAAGCAACCTACAATCAAACAAGCACTAAACAAGACACACAAGTCCACGAAGGTGGGCAGTTTAGGAGTGCCGAGAGGGCGGCTAAGGCTAAACACAATAATGGTGTGAGAAGTAAGCATGAAAACAAACAAGACCAAACAAATAATCCTAATCTCTACGCAAGCAATCAATAATAGCTAACGTAACTTACCTTCTAGGAGGAACCTAGACGGCGGAGAGGTAGAGAGATGAGCCAAGGCCGAGAGGGAGAAGAAGGGTTGCCTTATTTTGGCTTTCCACTTCTAAAAGATCGGATCTTGTTTTTTCTTTAAAAAAATCCGATATCTTTCATTCAACCGCATAGAATGGGAATTTCAGAGGGATTTTGGGCCTTTCTCATACGAAATGGACTCTTGCCTGGCGAAGGAAAATATGGGCCAAAGTTTGGCCCTTTGTTCCACTCTTGAATGGCTATACACATTATAATAAATGTGGGGCATTAAGTGGGCAATCTGTCTACTTTATACATGCTGAATTGGCAATGCACGACTGGTTGATTGTCTACAATTTAATTCCATTGAACCGCATAGAATTGGAATTTCAGAGGGATTTTGGGCCTTTCTTCATACGAAATGGACTCTTGCCTAGCGAAGGAAAATATGGGCCAAAGTTTGGACTTTTGTTCCACTCCTAAATGGCTATACACATTACAATAAATGTGGGGCATTAAGTGGGCAATCCGTCTACTTTATATATTTATAGAAATATATTAAAACAACATCTCATTTTGTCACATGTCATCTTCACATTTCATTTGCCACATGTCACCCCACTCTCCCTCATGCCATATGTCATTTTATAAGCATTTTATCTTTTATATACAAAGATTTGATCCCACAATTTCTAAAAGTCAAACAATTTCTAATTAAGAAGATTTGATCCCACAATTATTTACAAAGATTTCAACCCATAATTTCTAAAACTCAAACAATTCCTAATTAACATAGAAATAAATATTCAATCAAACAATTTCTAATTAAGATAGAAATAAATCACACAATTCTTAATTTATACTAAATATCGTACCTTGATTAGGAAAACCTCGAATAAGGAGAATAACTAATGGAAAATGCATTGGTTGGTGATCTTATGAAGATCAAGATCGTGGCTTCTTTTAATGGAGTGAATCGAATTTTTAAATTGTTTTCCTAACATAGATTATGAAGGTATCAAATCAATCACACAATTATTTTTGTAATAAACTTTCTTCCATAAATACTTTGAACATATAATTACACATTTTTTTAAACCTCAAAATATATACCAAATATTTGATCATTTTTCTAATATACTATACACATTAGTTGGTGATCTGATAAAGATCAAGATCGTGGCTTCCTAAAATGGAGGGAATCATATTTAAATTGTTTTCCTAACATAGATTATGAAGGGATCACATCAATCACACAATTGGTTTTTCTAAACCACGACTCCACAACTCCCGACATATCTTTCTTCTACCAGTGGGCATGAACGCAGACGACGTGATGACAAGGGCATAGTATGCGGCGAAGGCAAACCATTTGGCCGGCGACGGAGGTGAGCCACTCGACCGACGTTGGGGAATCACTCGGCCTACACAATTTCATGTGTGTTTCCTCTGAATCTGGGTGCGAACAAGTACATTTCTTTTGCGAATTTGGGTGCAATTAGGCTGACTTAAGGTATGATTCAACTAATTTACACCATTATTTGCTCTTCTTATGCTCAATTTTGGGACGAAATTTGAGTTAGGGTTGATTTTAAGGTTTAAATTATGGGATGGTTTTTTAATTATATATGGGTTGATTTTTAGTTAGGGTTTGTTTTCTACTAAATATCAAATTGAGGTTCTCAAATTGAGTGTTTATAGTTTGTCAGTTTCAACAGGGTTCAATTTTTCGTCAAATTTATTTAGTTAACTGGGCGACTCTACTGTTTCTACCATTTTAATTTTCTTTTTTACAATTTGTATTTGTTTTCTTTTTTTAATAAAAAACTAACGGAAGCTAACAAAAGAGTAGAATGTGCTATTGTGATATATATGGTAAAAATGTAAATACTTGGGTTTCAGAAATCATATATAAAAGAGACTTTTCTGGTGCATATATAAAAATAAATATCGACAATCAAATACTATATTAATTAAGAAAAAATGGCGTTCCTCTTGAATATTGGAAAGATTAAGCCACTCTGTATCAGCTTAAACCTCATACAGAGTAGAATGTGCTACTGTGTTTTGTATAGATTGGTTAGCTATATCGTGCGTACTATTGTGAAAGGAGTACAATTATTTATAGTGTGTTAGTGTGCAAGAGTAAATTTATTTTATAGATATTTACAAATCGTAATATAATAATAATAAATTATACATAATTTATATAGAAGTTTATACACATTTGATATTATAATAATTTAAAAAATAGGAAAAAGTATTTGAAGATATGCAAATAAGAGTATTGTGTTGATAGTGACTTTTATATACGTATAAGAGTAAATAAGAAAATACTTATAAATTTAAGGAAATTTTATTCAAAAAAATATTTTTTTATCATCTATAACAATCAAAATAAAATATTAAATGCTAAATAATATATACTTTACCATTTTTAGTGTGTTATAGATATTTACATAATCTAATTAATATATGATAACAAATTATACACAATCTACTATATGTATATAAGTCTATACACGTTGGATATTAAGCTAATTTAAATAATAAGAAATTCTTTTTGGGATATACAAATAACAGTATTATGTTAATAATGATTTTTTATATGTCATAAGTACATTTTTATAGAAATAAGAAATTTATATTCCAAGAAATGGAACATTTACCATTACCAAAAATAAAATAATATATTATGTATCGAAGAATATATTCTTCACTATTTCGAAAAGATAATTTTGTATACATATAGGTATGCAACTAACAACTAACCTATTAAAATAAAACACTTTAGCTTGAATTTTTCATATAAGATATGCAAATAAGATCTAATGAAATACTTAAAGATTTAAGAAAATTATATTCCAAAAAATACCATGTTATAAAATATATTACTGATATATATTCATTAATATATATTTTGTTATATTACGTTTGATATGTATATGTAATGTAGATTTCACCAAAATAATTATTATAATCATAAAAACAAAATAATGATTATATTGTATTTATACCCATATGAATATATTGAATATTCAAAATTAATCAGTATACTATATTATTTGTATCACAATATAAATATTTATCATGTTATAAGACTACCAAAATGGCCTCATATATTATATATTTATATCATATGTATTAATTGAGAAATTGTTTGGCATGAAGAATATGCTAAACACAATTTGCTTGATATGTCTATGAAAATATTAGGGGTGTGCAGATTCGGACCGGACCGAAAATGTCCGGACCGGGCGAATTACGGTCCGGTCTCCGGTCCACATATTTCCAAAATTCCGGACCGGATGGACCGATTTTTTTATTGTTTTTAATTTAATTTTATATATTAATATCTCATAACACTATTAAAAACTAGTTTCTACTATAAATATAAATTAATAACAAAATATATTGTCTAATATTATACACAATAGTTATAAAAATAGAAAAAATAATTAAATTTTAATTTTTATAAAACAAAAAAAAATAAAAAAATATGTTTACCGGTCCATTCCGGTCCAGGACCGGACCGAATTGTAAAAATTCCGGTCCGGTCTAATAGATATGTATTATTTAATACAAATATATAATTATCATTCTATTTAGATACTTATTATTATGAATACTTTCTTATAAGATCTATAAGAAAAAAAAGTATTTTATAAAATCATATTAAACTTAATAAGATAATAATACAAAAGAAATAATGCTAAGAAAATGTTTTTTGTGAAATATAGGTATACGACACATCTTGTTCTAGGATATATAACTATTTTGAAATTTTTCAATGTGATATTTATTTTAACAAATATATGGCCATTTTGGTAAGTAATTATTCATAGATCTTTTTAAAATAAAAAAAAATAAGATAATTATGGAAGATATTATATTTATGCTAATATTAAATAATATTATTATTTAATGAATAAAATAAGATATATAGTTAATATTTATATTGACATAAAATCTTAATTAAATCAACTTTGAGTGTTAGCTAATCTTTAAAACTAATATATAGGTAGATCTCATTCTTGTCATAGAAAAATACTAATAATCTTGATAATCTTGCCTTAAATATTCATCTAATGAAATCATGACTTCACATATCCAAAGATAACTTAAATCAGTGGACTCATATAATTCACCGTAGTAAAACTCATTTTAAAAATGTGTATGATATTGAATATAGGATATATAAAATTAGTATTTTCATAAAATTCTAACATGTATGGTTAATTTAAATTTGATTTAAGGTTTTTTATAGTTTTGTTTGCAAAATTGAGAATAAGAAAAAACTTAAACATTCATGATCAATCTACTCTTTAAGGATATGATTATTTTTAGAAAATTTTAAATGTAGAGAAAAATAAGATGACATGATTGTGTAAATCGTGGGCCTAATATTTCAAGAATCTTCTAACCCGAAAAGTCAAAAATCTTAACAATGCTCATTAATCGATGTGTGTAAATGGTTAATTCGAGTAAAAATTATATTTTAAGAATAGAATGAGTATACAAAAAAAAAAAGATCCATTACATTGAAAATTTTAGCTATTAAGTTCATACGGAGTATATTAACAACAAATTTTAAAAATGAAATGTTGAGCGTCAAAATTTCTTTATAAATTCGATCTATGATTAAATTATGGTTTTTTCTAACTCTAAGAACTCTATTTTTAGAAATATTATTTTTAGCCATTAGTGTAATTTTTTTTACTATGGGTTTACCCATTCTCTTTTAGGAAATATTTTAAAGATAATTTCTTATTTTAACTTATTATAGAAAAACCATTATATCATATATTACCAAAACAAAGTTTTCCTTATAAGTTTCTGAATGGTTATTTCATCAAATTTAGTCATTTGTCCATGAACTTAATCATAATAATTCATATTAATCCATTCGTTTGTCCATGATTAAATTATTTGCATTCTACCAAAGAGATACTACAACATTGAGCATTATATACACAATGATAATCCAACCTTTTGGATTATGAGCAATATGCCGAAATCATAATACACAATAATTCGTCAAATCTATAAAATGATTTAAAACACTAACATCAAATCTCTAAATTTGCCAACAATAGTCAAACAAAAAGGATAAAAAAATATGTATGTACACTCATAATATGATACATTTATTATTAATTACCCCTCAATAATTTCAAATTTATCACTAATAAAATTCAAAATCCGAATTGGGTTTTCATATATCGTAAGATTAGGGTACATAGTGAAGAGTAACGTACAGTGACCATTGGATTCAAAGGATATAGAGAGTTAAAGACAAGAGTAACGTACAGTGACCATTGGATTCAAAGGATATAGAGAGTTAAAGACATGGAGTGATAAAATTATAAATATTATAATTTTAATATTTTTATAAAATATTTTACTTTCAAAAAAAGTAATTATTTTAACAAATACTTATTTACGTTGCAAAAACCTATAAATTTCTAATTGAAGTGCATATATAAGCACCAAAATTGCTTAAATAAGAACTCAAAGTTCATATATAAGAATCGCAAATGATTTTAGTACATAAGCACATTTTAAATAATATATATATATATATATCTATATAGGATTAGCTTCATGTGAGGAGCACTCTTAGGGTGAAACATGAGGAGCATTCTAAGCCATTCATTTTAATATTACCATACATCCTACCACACTTGTAACACCCTCAAATTTTAACCCATTTGAAAATGTATTACCGCCAGTGACCTTAGTTTTCACACCGAAACCACCCCAGGCTTTACCATTGAAACACAATTCATAAAGAACAATTATGATACAAAATTACCATAAATTTCATTTAAACATAGTCGTGGAATTTCAACACAATTCCAAATGCGACAAAATACAGAGTTATTACAATACAGCGGAAGACTTAAAATAATCTACAAGAGTATTGACTTCAGTAGTCAACGCCCAAAGATCGTAGCCTGATTAAAACATTTTCAAATACCGTTCATCCTCATAGTCGTTCTGGCCTTCTCAAATCCTCAACTCACCTAGTGTGTCGAAACGGGCGGACGACACCAACCATGACGATGCAAATAACAAAAAATACAGGGGGTTAGTCTAAAGAATAGACTAGCAAGGGCACAAAGCAGAAAGTTCGAAGTAGTTGTATTAGGTTAGACTCATCGCTTCTCGAATAATAACCGATCAGGATAGTCAACCACCATACTCCTACTAGAATATATGAAAAGGCATGATTAAGAGATGATTCTGGAAGACCGAGTCTTACAGCAATCAATCCCAAAAGAAGACTCCAATGAATTAAGTCTTATCGGAAATATGACAAATGTCTGGAACATTAATTAATCATTCAAGCGTTCAAAAATGACTTGATGTTTCGGTTCACGACCAACCTCACCGCATACAGCGAATCCAGATTGGAAAGAGAACGTACTCTGATCAAAGTCAGGACGAGTTTCCTAGCTACACTATTGCCTAGCTGCACTACTCGTCAAGGGTATATTAATTGTGTGCGACAACGGCACTTATCTTATTTAATTCCAAAACGTTCATTCACGTTTCAAGCTTTTAGAATCTCATCATCGGCGGATATTGAGATATAAAGTTGGGAATAAATCCCAGAGATTGGCACCAGCTGTTGTGCACATCCCCTATATTCGAATAGGAGAGGGTCATGACCAAAGAAAAGTGTTGGGGCATGGACATCCCATCCACTTGGTTATAAAGAAACGACTAGTACTCACTGAGAGATACCGAGTAGCGTTCCTACGAATACTCGTTCTAACTAAGCAGTTCAGAACAGTCAATCATAATAAAGCCATCAAGACCAATATCTCAGATATATTTCAATCTAGATCAAATATATATAATATCGTTGTTCTAGCAGATATACAACCTATTATAATATCCATTTTATCTTCCAAAGGTAATCTCATAAAACTGTTCCAGACATGAACGATAATCAATCCAAATTAATTAATAATTAAGCAATTGATAATTAATGGAAATATGGAATGATAAGCAAGAGCGAACCGCCACTTGCCTGGAATAGATTCGGCGATGAATCTGGACGAGACGACTATTGAAATATCCTTCCCAAGGATATGGCTTAAGCTTCAGAATATTCCTAGTAGAGTACGAGTCCACACGCGATCCAACAAATCACGTTCTAACTGACAAATTAATTATCTATCAATTAATTTGACTGAACGAACTCAATAAATTAAATTTAATAAATCTTTATGATTTTAAATCATAAAAGTATTTATTAAATTTTCCTACAGAAAAATACGGATGAAAGAGAATCGAAATTATACCGCTCGAATAATTTTGGGTTAAATCTGGAGTCGAAGGGTTTAATGGGCTTTCGGCCCAAACTCAAAGCTGATATTAAATGGGGGTCCCACCTCCTATTTCTCCTTCTTCAACCTACGTAAATCAACAAAACGCCGGAACAGAGCTCGGCTTCAACAACGGACAACGCCGGAGAGAAGCTCTCGTCGGTGGCGTCTCCGTCGCTGGTGGCTCTCCTTCGCCGGGGTCTACACGCAGCAGCACTAGCAGTGCAACACCGGGAAGTAATTTGGCGTCAACAACAACAACAACAGTGAACGACAACACCACAGCAGAACTCAGCGGGGGAAAGACGAAGGCGAAACAGGGGTCGTCGCCGGCGGGAGAGACATCGAGCAGAGGAAGGAGAGGGAGATCGAACGGGAGAGGTTTGTGTCTTCAAGCCTCCACAGATCGTCCTCGTCATCCCAGAGAAGGCGTGTCCAACAGCCCCTTCGACAAGTGCTCCTCGCGATTCATACACATGGGGGAGTATCGTGGCAGCTTAGCCGGAATTCGTGGCAGTGCTATTAGAAAGGGTATGAGTTTTAAATCCCGGAAATTATATGTTTGTATCCAAACAAATATTATAAGTCCCGAAAATACATTGAATGTATTTTATACCATTCAGGGAATTATTTCGGATATCATGGATGTTACGGAAAATCCAAACTCCACTGAAAGCGAAATAATTAATTTGAACGAAGGTTGGGAAAATTACCCAAATATCCTTACTAAAAATTGAGGGATATTACAACACTCAATCCCGGTCAACCGGTCAACGATCAGATTTTTATTTTTATTTTTTTATAAAAAAAAGATTTTTTTTATACACGTTTTCATTGTAAAATTTGTATGAAAATAATTGAACAATTAGTTCTTAAAGTTGAATAATTGTATGCTTAAAGTTACACAATTAAAATTCGAACAATATTAAAGTTGAACTATTGTATCTTAAAGTTGAACAATTTCATTTTTATAGTTCGACAACTGTGTTCGCTATGTATATAAATTTGAACAATTGTCTCTTAATGTTGAACAATTTCATTTTTTAAATAATTTTTTAGTTGTGCATGGCCATTTTTGTCGTTTTTCTATTTTTATTTTCCTACACATTTAGGATTTAGGGTCTATGTTTTGAACAATTTTTAGTTGTATTATGTTTATATTACATTATAAACAAAACTTCAAGTTTATTTGACAATTGTTAAAATTTTAATGAAGTATTGTCCAATCTATCTTTTGTTATAAGTTTGAATTTTCATGCAATTTAAATTGTTCAACTTTTCTGGTTCAGTTGTTCAACTTTATATATTGTTAAAAAAGTTGTTCAACTTGTATGATACAATTGTTCAATTTAACAGAGAATTTTTCAATTTTTTAGAAACAATTTTATGAGGAAAGCGTGTAAGGAAACAAAAACAAAAATAAAAATGTTTTATCCTGAAAAAAAATTGGCCAAAAAAACAAAAAAACAAAACTAACCATTGCTTAGTCAAAACAGATGTGTAATTATAAAAATAAAATTGTTCAACTTTAAAATACAATTGTTCAACTTTTTTGGTATAATTGTTAAACTTTATATATTGTTCAGAAAACATTGTTCAACTTTTAACATACAATTGTTCAAATTTAATAGGGATTTGTTCAACTTTTTAAATTATAATTTTATGATAAAAACGTGTAGAAAAACAAGAAAAAAAGGAAGAAAAAATTTTGCCCCAAAAAAAAACTAAAATTTCCTTAGTGAAACAGTCTAACCATAAAAATGAAATTGTTCAACTTTAAGATACAATTGTTCAACTTTGTTCGTACAATTGTTCAACTTTATATATTGTTCAAAAAACATTGTTCAACTTTTAACATACAATTGTCCAAATTTAATAAGGAATTGTTCAACTTTTTAAATTATAATTTTATGATAAAAACGTGTAGAAAAACAAGGAAAAAAAAAGGAAGAAAAAAATTTGCCCAAAAAAAATAAAAATAAAATTTGCTTACTGAAACAGTCATCTAACCGTAAAAATGAAATTGTTCAACTTTAAGATACAATTGTTCAACTTTTTTGGTATAACTGTTAAACTTTATATATTGTTCAAAAAATATTGTTCAACTTTTAACATACAATTGTTCAAATTTAATAAGTAATTGTTTAACTTTTTTAATTACAATTTTATGATAAAAACGTGTAGAAAAACAAGAAAAAAAGAAAGAAAAAAACTTGCCCAAAAAAATAAAAAAATAAAAATAAAATTTGCTTAGTGAAACAGTCGTCTAACCATAAAAATGAAATTGTTCAACTTTATATATTGTTCAAAAAAATTTGTTCAACTTTTAATATACAATTGTTCAAATTTAATATGAAATTGTTCATTTTTTTAGAAACAATTTTATGATGAAAATGCGTATAAAAACAAGAATAAAAAAAATATTTTTAAAAAAAAATTACTTTTTTTTATAAAAAAAATCTGGACAAAAATCAATTTGACCGGTCAACGTTGACCATTGACCGTTGACCGGTCAATGGTCAGATGTTGATCATGGGGTGTGATTGTGTGTGAGAGGGTGTATGTTTGCTATGATGGATGTTCCATCATAGTCTTCCATTGTCCCAAAATGATTGACTCTCATTTCTCCTCACGTTTCACCGTAAACATTCGTTTCACCGGAACCTGACTCTATATATATATATATATATTAAATGCTCACATAGAGTATAAAAAATGCATCTTTAGTTTGTTAAAGTGCATGCTTAACAAAAGTGCATCTTTAATTTTATTTATAAGTTGTGAATGGTCATTAATTGATATGCATGAATGGTTAATTCGTCAAATTTTCTCTATAAGTTTGAATATCAAATCTATAACATCAATAACTAAACAATCACTCTACGTAACTAGACACCACATTATATATATATATATGTAACGTCAAGTATATATGGACAAACAAATTACTTTTCTTTACATGATTTTTTTCCAGAATAAATAAAAAATCTAATCTACTTTGCAATTGCAAAGATGAAGGAATTAAGAACATTAAGTAATGAAAACCCACATAGATTTGTTTTTTCATAATGTGGCTCAACATCTTGTACCACATGTTCGAATTAAAAAACTAATTAACTTGATCTTTGCAAAATCTATACTTAATATTATAACGCAACTTTCAACAAGATAAAAAGATTAGCTTCATGTGTATGAGCTATAGTTAGATGCATATCTTCATATGAAACTCAAAAGTATTTATAATTTTTTTTATAAAATATAAATAAAGTTGATCATGTATGATCTCTTTATATTAATTTGTAGGAAGGTCTAATAAAGAACAAAAAAAGGAACAATGAAAATTATAAAAGATAAGAAATGTTGTATAAAAAGATTTATTTGATATAAATTCATTATTAAGAATCTGGCAAGTATCTATCTATACTTAAAAGTTGGCTTTCTTGTCAATTCAATGCTATCTTTGTTGGTTTTTTTATCAATTCAATGCTATCTTTTAAAGACCTAAAATGCAGAAATCTAAGCAAACAAAAAATAGTACAATACTTTGGGTCCAGCGGACTTTGTAGATTGTTTGTTAAATGGGCTAGAGGCTGCTATAATATTTTGGAGGCTGCCCTTTCCTGCACTTATGATAGACGTTGAAGAGATTGTGAAGAGGCTGCCTTTAATAGAACGTTGAAGAGGATGTGAAGAGGCTTTGAAAAACCTGTAATGATGAGAATTAGAAGCTGCCCTTTCAGGTACACAAGTGGGACGTTGAAGTGGATTTGAAGAGGCTTTCACAAATCTATTATTTCTAACGCAAATTCGCTCCCTCTCTCCCTCTGCATCTCCGACACCTCGCCTGGTCGCGCCCGCCTCGGACCCACCGCTCGAGCCACCACCAACTCAACTCAACCCAGATCTGCCCATCTCGCACCACCCGCGACTAGCCTCGCACCCGGACCATATGCCCAGATTTCGCAGACCCCGACTCGACTTTGCAAACCGGACCCACTTGGGTTTACTAATAAAATCTTCGAGTTATGTGCTTGGGATTTAGATTAAGTTGAATCTGCTTTGTATCGATGTGTGTATCATATAAACAAGATCTGGTGCAGCTTACTTATGCCTTTGCAAATCTGTCAATTTTAGTATATTTGCAAAATTGGGTGTTGAAAAATCAAAAGTAATTATTCATTGCCTTCATCTTCCTTTGTTTTTGGCCCTCATTATTCAACAGGTGGAGCAAGAACTGATTTAAACCTTGGTGGGACAGTGCTTGGCTACTATCCCGTTCGGGTACTACCTTCAAAGTCTGCTATTCTGTGGATCTTCTCTTTTATTAGAAGATGCAAAATTCTTGTGGGACAGTGCTTGATGTAATGCCTTAGTGTTTTTCTTTCTTTTATTGATTTTGTTTGTGCTTTTGATTTCTGTTTTGAAGTGTTTTATTTGTACCCTTGAAATCTTCCCTGGTGATATGCAAGTTTGATACAAATTCACATTTTTAAGTCAATGTGAATCTGGAAGTTGCCCATTAATTAGGCAAGTGTGAATACAAATTCACTTTAAGCTGGTGAATGGTTTACTGCTCGAGTATCTGCTTGTGGCCTGTTTCACATAGCTTACCCAAGTGCCCCAGAGATGCTGAAGACATAGCTGAGGTCAATATATTGTAATAACCCCTAAAAGTCTCAAACTGTCGTTTTGTAAGAAAGACGTATCGGGCAATTTCTGTAATCTCTGTAATAATCTTTTGAACGTATTATTGTACGTTTAATAAAAGCTTGGGTCATAAAGTAATTAGGAGTGCTAAAAATAATAAAATTTAGCATGTATTCAAACGAGACTCGCGACCAAAGGCCAAGTAACGCGATCGCGGCAGTTCCGCGACCGCAAAATGAATCTGCGGGCGCGGTTTCGCCTAGAGCCAAACCGCGATCGCGACTCTGAAACCGCGACTGCGGAAATCCATGTTCGTCTTCTTCATCGGCTTTTAGAAGATCGTCGATTGGCTTTCTCCTCGTGCTCCTAACGCCGGGGGGAAGCTGGATCAGTTGGGTTGCCGGTGGGGGTGAACTCCTCCCGCTCCTTGGCTATATAAGGTGGTCGTGGGCAGCCTCTCTCCATCATCCATCAAGCTTCAACTCATCTCTCTCTCAAAAGCTTCATCGCCGGAATTTCTTGTGGTCGTTGGAGTATCGCCGGAGTTAGTGGTCGTGCCTTGTGAAGCCTTGGGAGTAGTGGTAGTAGTGAGCATTCGTCCAAGTTAAGAAGCCGAGCTCGTCGTTGTCGGTAAGCTCGTTGTTCGTCTCCAAGCCGTCGTCGGGATGGGCATCCGTGACCGCGGTTATGCCAACCGCGACCGCGGCTTGGCCCAGGAATCCGCGACCGCGGATATGCCAACCGCGACTGCAGCCTTGCCCAGCAAGTGCGATCGTGGCTTTGGCAACCACGGCCGCGGCTTAGGCCCTTTTATCCTTCGTCGTTTCGTTTATTCGTTTCGTTTCGTATCTCCGTGTCGTATCGTATCTAACTTAGGGTTCCGTCTTATATCCCGTCGTCGTAGGAATCCGTACTCAGATTCCAGTCTCCAGATCTCGGAACCCGACATCTTCGATCCGTCTAGACTAAGGCAAGTGGCGGTTAGCTCTTGCTCGTTATTCCATGTTTCCCTTGATTATCAATTAATTGATTGTTAATTAAGATGGGATAAAAGTTGTTGTTTTCTGTTTGGGAACAGATTTAATAAAATAATGTGTTTAAATATGAATCTATAATAGGTTGTATATATTGCTAGAAACAATGCTATTATACATGATATTACCGTAATGGTTTTGGTGTGGATATCTGTGTGAACTTAAATGTGTAGTTAGAACGAGTATTCGTAGGAACGCTATGTACCTTGCAAGGTCTAGTCGTTTCTTTATAACTGGTATTAGGAGGATTTTGCCCTAGTACTTTTTGGTCATGACCGTACCCTTATTCAGGGTAGGTGCACTCAGTTGGTGCCAACACTCGGGATTCGTTCCCATAAATATCTCTCGTATCGAGATGATGTGGATTAAAAGCTGTAACGTGAATGTATATTTTGGAATTAAATAAGATAAGTGCTTTCACGCACATAATTAATATACTCTCGGGCGAGGAGTACAACGTGAAAACCTCCCGGACTCTTGTTAGAGTAAGTCTTCTTTCCAATCTGGATTCACATTGCGCGGTGAGGTTGGTCGTAGACCCAAATAATCAAGGTCGTGTTTTAAAGTTGTGTGTAAACTTAACGTTCCCAAACACTTGTCATACGTTTCCCATAAGACTCAACTTCTTTGGAGTCTTCTCTTTATACGTTTTTCATAAGACTCAATTCCTTTGGAGTCTTCTCTTGATCATTCCTTTTCTTATGTTTCTGTAGAAGTGTTGAGGTTCACTATCGTCATCGGCTATTATTCAAGAAGCGATGAGTGTAACCTAATACGACTACTTAGAACCTTTTTATTTGTACCCTTGCATAGTCTTTCATTAGACTAACCAACCGGTTTTTATTCCTTGCATGGTTGGCTGGTGTCATCCGTCTCATACGGCACATCAGGTAAACTTCCTCTTCCGTGAAGGTCAGAATCCGATGTTGAGGGCAGATGATGATTTAAGTGTTTTTCCAAGGTTGAAGATCCTGGCATGAGATCGCTCAGATCAAAACCCCTTCATGACGTTTATTAATTTTTAAGACTTCCGATGTATTAAACATTTCTGTATTTGGTTTTGTTATCCGTTGTAACCTATGACGTTGGTTTGATTATTATATGGTCAACTTCCATGTTATTTAATAAAGTTTACAACATTATATTATTTGTTATAAAAATGGTAAGCCTTGGGTGACCCCGGGTGTGTATCCTGAGGTCACTGGCGGTAATATTTCCAAAGATATTTTGGGGGTGTTACATATATACCCAATTGTGCCAAGATGACATGCCTATGGTGAGGATGTCTGGTGCCACAAATCTTGGAAAGTTTGCTGCCACCGTCGAACCAGCTCATTTGAAGACTGATGTTATGACGTTGTTTGACGAGCTTACACAGGATGGTAACTGATCCCACACTTATCTTTGTCATCTTTATAATGCTCAATGTCTTCTCTTTAGTTTGTTGATGTGAATTTTATTTTTGGTTTTGCTAGATTTTCACGATTTGTATTTTTTTCATTTAGTAACTTATCCAGTCTACTATATACATTTCATCTTCATTTTAGATCAGGATTTTGTGCGCTTATTAGCTGTCGAGGGCTGTGCTGCCCTAGGAAAATTACTGGAGCCCCAGGACTGTGTTGCACATATTCTTCTTGTCATCGTCAATTTCTCTCAGGTATGATGATGTACAGACTTATGCTGCAGATTAAGTGATTTAATGAACTATTCACATATAATTGGCGACACTGATGACATGAGCTACATAGAAGTCCATAATAGCAAGTTGTGAGTCTGTATGTAACATTCTATATTATTCAAATAGCGGCAGGAGGAAAACTATCAAGATGCGATGTACAGACTTATGTTGTAGTTTCTTTCCCATTTTTGACTAACAATAACCTACATCAAAAAAATAAGTGTTTATAACATTGTAAATCTGAAGAGGGCAACTATTTTTTCTCTTTTTTCCCTAACTTGTAGGTATCCTGTATTCTTGGTGTCAATTTGACTGATAACGATCTGCTAGAATTTGATAAACAAGTATGCCATATATCTCCCTGCTAGAGTTTGTTCAAGGGTTTTGGTCTCAGAGCGACCAATATACATTAAGCAGGTACGTTTTGTGCTATTGTGCAATTTAGATGATGGTTCATTACTAAATTCTAATGCGTTATGTTGAATAATTTATCTTTAGGGTCACTAAACTCTTATTAGTGGTTGACTTGCAGAATATTGCCTGCAAGGTCAGACTACTTGAGAGATACAATTCAGATACATGAAGGAGAGTTTTTTATTTTACCTTTGATGCATTGGTAGATCTCGGTTACTCTTATTGTCATTGTTTTTTGTTCTTCAATGTGGTTGTATCTTAAATTACTATGATAACCAGAGGCAAGCTGCACAATGTGTTGGACAAGTTATCGGTTTAAAAGCAGACTATGGAATGATGAACTTCACCGACAAGAGGTATGCCTTTTCATGGGTAATTAGAATAATGACGTGAGATTTTAAGATGACAACTTTGCTTTTATGTTTTAGCCTCACTTTAGATTGAAGATGATGGAAATTATGTATAATTATATAAATTGGTGTTTGCTCTGAGTAAGTGAGTATGAACTCCAATTTAAACTCTTAAACCCTGTATGATCGAATTTATTTGATTTAATTTTCCCTCTAAATTCGTTTGGTCTAGGAGGCGAACAAGTTGAATAACGATGATATAGTAAACTGATTGATATTTGAAAATGATAAACATTAGTGTGAAACACTCTATTCAATTTATGTGTTGATTGTTGATATATGTCTAGACACCTAATATATGGTGTCCTTTACATGTAGGAGTTATACATCCTTCAGGTAGTTGCGGTACTTTATTATATAATTATTATAACTAAAACCTCACATAGGGTAGAGTAATATCTTGATATTTTATCGGTATATATATCATACATAGCTAAATGCTCCTCCATCCGACCATTGCATGAAACTACTGATTTGAATTTTAGAGAGACCTTGCGGGATAATGAACTATCTCGGAGTTGATAATTCGGGGTCATTGATGTTGTATCTTCTCCTTGACGGCGTTGTTGTTTAGGTTTAGAAGATAAGGGTAAAACGGTCAACAACATGATTAATGCTTATAGAAGGGATATATGCCGGAGACATCTATCAATTATGTAAAATAATTAATTAGAAAAATCTACGTTTTTATTACAAAGTAGCTTAAGTTCACCCATACATCAACAACATGTGAACAACAAAATTTTAATTAAAAAAATGTATTTTATATATAGACTCTTATTTATCACACTTTTAAAATCAAACAAACATTACGAATTAATAAAAACCACCTTTACTTACAATATTACATTTATTTTTACAAATACTCCACTTTAACCACAACATATACTTAAATATGCATTTCTAAAATATTCCCAATACATTTTCATAAAAAAAAACACATCCCTAAAAAAGAACTTCCACCTTAATTCAAAATTAAAATTGTACTTCTGACCAAAATTTAAACAAAATTACCTCGCTTCGTTAGTACAATCATAGTATTTTATACCTAACATACTTAGATATTATATTTAAATACAATTCAAACAATATGTCATCTCAGATAAAATATAGAACAACAATTCATATATTGCAAACTCATATTCAATCCGCGACACTACATATAAACAAATGGCCCGTGCGATTCGCACGGGCTTCGATTTCTAGTATATTTAAAAGTTAGCATTCTAGGTCATTGAATGTTAATTTTTAAAGACAAAATCAAAGGCTTAAATGGGCCCAAAGGTATAGTTTGCATGTAGTGTTAGTTTATCACCCTTAGTATATAATATATTAGCTTATCCGATCGATTTTTACTATAGGGTTTATAAAACAATATAAAATACATAAGTATAATTATAGGCTACTTTGTAATTTAAGCAATTAATTTTTCTTTGTTTATTTTAATATACCATAGCATAATTATGTGTATATATAAAAATAAGCACTATTTGTAAGTAATAATTTCCTCCCCACACACACTTTTTTCAGTTAAATCTTGCCTCTATGTATGGACTACTCGTTAGGTTATGACTCAATTTTCCACCTAAATCTCAATTAGTGATAATTATTACATAGTGTATACGTTATATTTTGCTCTCATTTTCTCCTGTTTTAATATTATCCAATTACTACACGTAACTCCCGTAATTAGTACACAATGAATGGTTGGAAACAAATTATAGTTAAGATGTCTAAACGGTTATATGTCAAAATGACTTCACTTTCCAACTAACATTTTCATCTATAAAAGGGCGAAAACGGTGGTATTCCGTTCATTTGCTCTGGGCATCCATCATATCATTCTTCTACATGGAAATTAGCTTTAGAAAGCCATATAGTGAAGCTTGGGAGATAGTGGCAACACCTTAAAAATACATGGTCGATGAAGTAAGCATAATTATTATGTTAAAGATGTGAATGAGGGTTCCCGATTGTCGAGGATGCAAGTATATATCCACCTCACGGTAAACTATCCTTGATTATATGTATTTGGATCTCTTTTGTAGTCTACACCTGCACTAAATACTTACATATATCGGTTTAAATTTATTAATATAATTGTCTTTTGATTGATATAGGTTAATTTTATATGAAGTTGTCAGAGAATTGGATAATCTAATAGCATTATCGAGGCATCGATTGTTTACATCATGCACGGGTAGCTTTCACTAGAAGGAGGACAAAGACAATCGATTTAGGACGACTCATTGTTAGTAACGAATAAAGCAAACTATTTTATGGACGATGTAAACCCTTCAACTATTGGTAGCATAAATTCAATTAGGTTTGTATTTTTAGTTCCTTTTTTGTACTAAATCGATTTAGGTAAGTGTGTTGTTATTTTGGTTAAGGATGATTTTTATTGTTCTATTTTATACATATTCATTTTACACTCATCGTGTATATATACTAAATTTAGCCTCATTTGTCTTGGTCTAGAGGAATTAATCAAGGATGGAAGCCGAAATAATAGACATGTACTCACTCTCACATATGAAATGTACAAGGAAGAAGTTATGAATTATAATTTCGCTAAGAAGAGTAAGCATGTATCGATAAAATAACTAATGTACTTTTATATAAAATGTAACAAGGTTTAAGAATATGTAGAGTCATCAATTATTTCTATTACCCCGTATTTAATAAGAATAGGAAGTAAAAACTAATATATTTTAATTAAAATGATATTAATGTCTAGGAATATGTAAAGTCAATGTGACTAATATAACGATATATATTCCAGACCAAAAAAATAAAACGATATATTAATGAATATTAATAACTAAAGCATAACAAAAAAAAAATTAGTAAAAAACAATAAATTTGTAAGATAAAGACAAAAAATTATAAATATGGAGGGTAGTGGAGCATGTAAGAAATGAGAGTTGTTGTAGCAAGTTTCTTACAAATACTCCAGTTCAAGCATAACATATAATTAGATAGGCATTTCTAAAATATTTCCCAAATATTTTCAAAGAAAAAAAACGCATCCCTACAAAAAACAACTACCACCTAATTCAAAATTTAAAATGAACTTCTGACCAAAATAAATAAATAAAATTGTACTTCGTACAATCATAGCATTTTATACCTAAAATACTTAGATATTACTTATAAATACATATCAAATAATATATCGTCTACGATAAAACATGCAGCAACAATCCATATATTACAAATTCACATTTAAACCGTGACACTACATATACACAAAAGGCCCGTGCTTTGCACGGGCTTCGATTTCTAGTTATATGTATAGACTATTTATTGGTACCCTTTGTCTTGCCGTTTGTCATTAAATTCTCTCATATATAGTTAATATTCCTAGCAACTTGTACTTTTTAAAATGCCCTCTTTTGAAGTGTCAACTAGAAGTAACATTGAAAAGAAAAAGAAAAAAAAACTTGGTTTGGCATTTGCAAATCTATAGACAAAAGAACACGTGTTATAGATTTTTGCATTGTCTTAATTGGCTTTCACTAAATTGTTTTCTTCTATAATAGGTTTCTCTAGAAATGGAGTCACCACAATATTGTAACACCCCCAAATTTAACCCCATTTGAAAGCGTTACTGCCGATGACTCCGGACGTAAACCCCGAAGTCACCCCAGACTTTTCCGACGTCATAACTGACTTAAAACACAGTTACAATACTAAAATCATAACTTTTATTAAACCACATGGTCGCGGAATTACACAATTCCTAAAACGACTCAATTAATCAGAAATACAACAGCGAAAGTCTTTAACAAAATACAAAATAGCACAGCGGAAAACTTGTAAACAAAGCGACAAAACAACTTGTCAAAACACCGTTCATCTTCATAGTCGTTCTAGCCTTCTCAGATCTTCAACACACCTAATGTGCCGAATCGAACGGATGACACCAGCCAACCATGCAAGGAATATAACGGTTGGTCAGTCTAATGAAAGACTACGCAAGGGTACAAAGCAGAGTGGTTCGAAGCAGTCGTATTAGGTTAGACTCATCGTCCCTCGAATAATAACCGAGTACGCTAGTCAACCATCATACTCCTACTAGAATAAATGAAGCAGCATGATCAAGAGAAGACTCTGGAGACCGGGTCTCACAACAATCAATCCCAAAAGAAGACTCCAAATAAAATGAGCCTTATAGGAAACAATATGACAAATGTTGGGGAACATAAACAAACACACACACATACACACATCATCACAAGTATCGCATACGAGCGATCTACAACTAAGACGAGCTTTTCCTAGCTGCACTAGCGCCTAGCTGCACTACTCGCCAAACATTTTAAATAAGTGCTTACTCATACGGCACTTTATTATTATGGTCAAGGCATTTTAATTATGTGCATACTCATGGCACGTATCTTATTAAATGTCAACACACACACACATCACATTATAAGCTTTTATCATGATCAACTCGTCCTGAGACGAGAGATCTCTTGGGAGCATCTCCCGAGATTTGCTCCCCAGATATATGTGACACTAGCTAAGTGCACCACCTCTATACCCGAGTATAGAGGCTAGTCATGACTCACCAATGGTATTAGGGTCTCAATGCCCTTTTCTCCATTTAATTATCAAGAAACGACTGGACCTCCTGGGCCCCAGTAAACGTTCCTACGAATACTCGTGCTAACTAAACAGTTCAACACAGTCATATATCACATCAAAACAAAGCCATCAAGGCCAACATCATAGATCTAACAATCTATATATATATCAAAATAGCGTTGCCACTAACAGTATATGCAACCTATTATAATCTTTTTATATGAAATTCACCTTTAAAATCCACAACAAAACCATTATGAACATAATAGCGCTGCATCTAGCAATATACAACCTATTATAACAGCACTTCTTTTTATCAAATTATTTATCAAAACTGTTCCCAACTTAAGCAGATGAATCATCCCAAATTAATTAACAACAAACAATTGATAATTAATGAAAGTATAGAATGATGAGCAAGAGCGAACCGCCACTTGCCTTAGATCCGACAACTTCGAATCAAGCTGAGCAACGTCTAGTTCCTGGATCTGAAACTGGAGCAGATCTTGGATATCAAATCCCTAAGAAATGGCCCATAACAAGACCCTAAGTTAGATTCAATACACTTATATATGAATCTAAAAGAATACAAGAAGAAATCAAAGGAAACGAGCCAAGCCCAAAGCCAAACCACAAAACACACACTCGGACGCCCTCACCGCGATCGCGGCGAGTCGCGGCCAGTCGCGGTTTTCGTGTGGCATGACAGTGGCGAAGCTCGACAGCTTCCATGGAGAATTTCTTACCCAAACCGATTTGTTTGCCTTCGATTTGTCTATGGTTCGATCTCCCAACACCTCAAAGCTTCTCACTACACTCAAGAGTACCTTCTCAACTCAAGAGACACTCGAAATCTCCCACACACGAAGCTCACAAGCTCGGCTTTAATGGAGAAAAACAGAGGAAAACAGAGGAGAAGAAGAAGGAAGAAGAAGAGAGCTTAAGCTTCGGTCTTCACTTCCTTTTATAGCCCAATCCGAGTCTCCACCAAGGGAACAAGTCGGGGACAAGGGGACAAAGGCAAAAGGGCAAGTTGCAAGCCCACTTGGCCTGCCCACAGACGCTACAGTGGCCGCCTCGCGAGGAAGACGACACGCCTGGCATTGGCATTACCGCGAGTGCGGCGAGTCGCGGTTAGTCGCGGCATCTCGCGTCAGGTCGCGTCAAGTCGTGGTTTAAAGGCCGACTTCGTTAACTCTTATCCGAACTTGGTTTGGATTAAATTTCTTAACTCCGGGTTAAATATATTCGTACATTAACGATACATTAACCCTGAAAACACCTCAACTGTATTATATAATGCTCGGAAAATTTTACAGAGCTCAGACCCCTTTTGAGAAGGTCCGAGACTCACTGAATTAAATCCGTCTAGCAAAACGGGCATAAGAAAAATTTAAAAATAATTCAAAATACCCTTAAAAATTACGGGGTGTTACAAATATGTTGTGTCACCATTGAAGAACCTCTATTTTGCCGGTGAAATAGCAAAGCAAAAATTTAATGTCATAGACTGTTGAGGACCGGTCTCAACATAAGAATCGAGCTTCGGCATTAGCTCTCATGCGTGTTCAATTAGCTCTTGATGGTAATTTTAAATTAGGACATCAGAATGAATATCAGTTGTTGAAAAGTGTTGAAACTGTTATGTTTAGCATGGAATATTAGCATTACAACTTATAAACAAGCGTGCATATCAGTCAATAGTATTCCAATCCATTCAATAATAAAATCTACAAGGGAAAAAACAATTCATTTCAATAAATATTTTATACAATAAAAACAACAACACTTAATACTTTTACCAATACTGCATCAAATACATGACTCATTTGAAAAAAAACTTCACAACGAAATTATACAAATTGTAAAGTCGAACACAAAATACACAATAACTTCAGAAATGGCTTGTGCGTAGCACGAGCTCCGACTACTAGTTATAAAAGGACTTGGGTATTATATAACTAATAATGATAGTGTATCAAACACTAAGGCAAAACTTTCCATGATTTAATTGACCAATATCACAATTAATAATGAAATTAACAATTATGATTTTCCATAATTATAATAATAGTAATTTACTCACATTAGCACTAAAAAGCTCAATAACTACTACTGAAAAAACCATCTATCTATAAATATATAAAGTAGACTAAGGGTGTAATTAATGTCCAATAAATTAATATGAGAAATTATCTTTTTTTTTTGTTCTTTCATTACAAACTAAATCATCTAATATAGTTCAATGGTTAAAGACACTCTCATAATACAAGAGGTCTAGGGTTCAATCCCCTTCTTTAACAACTTTGTTTTACTATTTTATCTTTCATTAACAATAATAATAATAATAATAATAAAAATACATTGTTTGTTTTTTCCATAAAACCTACATTCTACTCTATTTTTTGGTTAATTCCTACATTCTACCTACATATGATGTAAACAATTTATATATTTTCCAACTTTATCATAAATTAGTTTACGTACCAAAAAATATAACTACAACCTATCATACCTTATCCTTTATCCATAAAAAGTATATTGGGTTCAAATCCCATTAGGGTATGATTGTTAAAAAAAAGTTATGACGAAATTTTACATACAGAAAAATGTTGAATTAAAATTCAATTTAAAAATAATCGTTATATGAAAACATTTAAATGGTCATTCATAACTTATTATGACTTTATTACTATAATGAAAGGTCTTTCAAACTCCAAGTAAGACATTTTTTCTTTCAAAATGTAACGCGAGGCTTTTAAAAATTCTAATTGTAGATTTTATGATAGCAACTTAATTATGTACGTAAACAAGGTTTGTTGTGGGTTTACAATTCAATCATATGAATAGTTTGCAATAGAAATTGTTTCAATCGCCAAAATCAAAGATCATAGTTTTCGATTATTGTAGTTTTTGATATATGTACCTCTGAATGTATGTACTTGCTAGCTTTACCTAAAATTTTATTTATGGATTCACCCTTTTTTTACAATAATGTAAAATCTGTTAATTTCTTCGAATTTGGTTTATTTGTATTCAAATATTTTTGCAAGTCTACTGAAGAGTCATTACTCGATCAATCGATCCTCACAAAAAAAAACTATATTCGAATTCACTGTATGTCTAAGTTTTATTTTTTTTATAAGCTTAAACTACATAATTATTCTATTGCAAATTCATTGTATTTGCAGGTCTACGAGAGTACACTGATGCGTTTATTTTACATAGGCCACTAACAACCGATTGTTGGCGGATAATGTTTTAACGATCTAATTTTGTTTTATTCTTAAATGCCATATTTTTATTTATTTGTGTTTAGGCTGTATGAAGAAGAGAATAAAAAGACAAACAAAGAAAGAAATGCCAAATCAAATGATCGATGATTTTTCGAGGTATTGATGTTAACTATAATTAAAAGGAATTGAAAATATCTATATTTTGACTACCTATATGAATTAGCTTAATATATAAGATCAATATTTCTATACAATACTAACAAGGTTTAAAATAAAAACGTGCTTATAACAAAACATTCAAATATAACTGGTGTGCAATAGAAATAATATAAATTCATGAGTATACACTCAAAGTTGCATGTATATAACACAATGTTAGTGATAGAAAAGTCAAATAAAAATCAAGTAGTATAAAAACTTAAGGTTAAAATATGAAATAAAATGCGTGGATGACAGAATTGCTAAAATGGGTAGCGTAGTCCATCGTTAGATTCTCTGTGAACCATTTTTTTTATTTGGCTCATCCATCAGAATACAATAGGATGAACTACTACCATCCTTGCACATACTTAGTCATCTTAATTACTTTCTTTTATAAAAAAAATAGAAAAATGAAATAATGCAAATAGCTTTCGTACAAAAATATTCTTTTTTAGGGGGTTGAATACAAGAATACTCTATTAGATTAGAGATATAGCTCTTATTAAGATGTTACAAGAGTTATAAGTATATCCTTCAATTAGTTTCAAATTACCTCAAATTAGTCCAAACAAATAGTACTACTAATGTATTATCTTATATTTAATCAAATAAATTTTAATATTAACATCAGTTGATATTCTACTTATCTGGATAATATAATAAATTATATATATTAAAAAATATCAAATTAGTATATAAATGATAATTTTACACATTAATAAATATGTTATAAATAATCTAGATATTTTAGAAATAGAAATACAAGAGGTAATATGTATGGTAGATTTTAACCCAAAACTTTGAATTATTATTGGCTAGATTGGATTGTTCATAAATATGAAAAATGAATCAACATTGTAACACCCCCAAAATACCTTTGGAAATATTACCGCCAGTGACCTCAGAAAACACAACCGGGGTCACCCAAGGCTTACCGATTTTATAACACATGATATAATACTGCAAACTTTAGTAAATAATATGAGAGTTGACCAAATAACGTTTATACCAACGTCGCAAGTTACAACTGATAACAAACCAAATACAGAAAATGTCTATTACAGCGAAAGTCTTTTAAATAAATAAAACGCCAAAAGGAGTTTCTGAGCTGTGCGATCTCACGCCAGGATCTTCAACCTTAGAAAACACTTAAAATATCAACTGCCTTCAACGTCGGATATCTGGCCTTCACAACTGTGGGAATTTACCTGATGTGCCGTATGAGACGGATGACACCAGCCAACCATGCAAAGGAAAAATAACGGTTGGTCAATCTAACGAAAGACTATGCAAGGGTACAAATAAAAGGTTCTAGGTAGTCATTATAAGTTACACCCATCGCTTTTCGAATAATAGCCGATATACGATTGTGAACTCCAATACTTATACGAAAACATAAGAAAAAGAATGATGGAAGAGAAGACTCCAAAGGAATTGAGTCTTATGGGAAACGTATGAAGAGACGACTCCAAAGGAATTGAGTCTTATGGGAAACGTATGAAATTGTTTGGGAACGTTAAGTTTTCACACAAATTTAAAACACGACCTTGATTATTTGGGTCCACGACCAACCTCACCGCGCAATGCGAATCCAGATTGAAAAGAGGACTTACTCTAACAAGAGTCCGGGCGATTTCCACGTTGTACTCCTCGCCCGAGGGTATATTAATTATGTGTGTAAAATCACTTATCTTATTTACTTCCAAAACGTACATTCATGTTACAACTTTTAATTCACATCATCTCGATACGAGAGATATCTTTGGGAAAGAATCTCGAATGTTGGCACTAGCTAAGTGCACCTACCACTTGAATAAGGGTATGGTCATGACTAGAAGTACTAGGGCAAAAATCCTCCTAATACCAGTTATACAGAAACGACTAGACCTCGCAAGGTGCATAGCGTTCCTACGAATACTCGTGCTAACTACACATAAGTTCACACATAAATTCACACCAAAATCCGTTACGTAATATCATATATAACTATATAATAGCGTTGTTTCTAACAATATATACAACCTATTATAAATCCATATTTTAACACATTGTTTTATCAAATCTGTTCCCAAACACAAAACAACAACTTTATCCCATCTTATATAGACAATTAAATAATTGACAATCAAGGGAAACATGGAATAATGAGCAAGAGCGAACCGCCACTTGCCTTAGTCTAGACGAACGAGAGATCGGGTTCCGAGATCTGAAAACTTGAATCTGAGCACGGATGCCTACGACGACGACGAGTTTTAAGACAAAACCCTAAGTTAGATACGGTATGAAAAGACGAAGCAAAACGAAGGAAACAGGCCAGTGCCGCGGTCACGGATGGCATAGCCGCGATCGTGGCCTTGCTGGGCAAAACCGCGCCCGCGGTTTCGCGCCCAGCCAGGATCGCGGGTCTCTGCCCGGCTGCCGTCGTAGTGGATGGAGCCGCGGTCGCGGAACTTCATCCCTGTAATACCCCTCATTTTTAGTAAGGGTATTTGGGGAATTTTCCAACCCTCGTTGGGAAAGCAAGACTCGTTTGGCGAAGTTCGGAATTTTCTGTAATGTGTTTGATCTCTGTAGTAGTTTCCTGAGCCTTGGAATATTCATTAGAGGTATTTTGGAAGCTTAGAATATTTGATTGGGTACAAATATTTATTATCCGGGGTTTAAACCCATGCCAAGCCTTTTCCCGAGCAAAAAGACGCGGAAATGCCTTTTTCGCGACCGCGACAGAAGTTCCGCGACCGCGGAATAATGGCTCTCAGAAGAGCTGGGCACAGGAATATTCCGCGACCGCAGAAATGGTTCCGCGACCGCGGAAAACTCCAACACGCCAACGTCACGTCGTCTGTAGAGCTCGTTGTCCGTGCCGCCGTTGATCTCCTGCTCCATCGTTGATCTTGTCGGGGCTGGGCTTCTCCTTGGGCTATAAATTGGGGTCGATTTGGAGGGTTAGGAGCACCCAAATCTGATAAATCTCACTCTCTCCCTCTCAATTTTCTTGCTCGCTGGAATTTTCGATCGTCGCCGGAGCCTTCGCCAGGAGTTGAAGCAGCCTCGGGGTGGTGCATGGAGGCGCAAGGTGGCCAGGAGTCAAATCCCCCTCGAATCGAGCCCCAAGGAGTCGTCGGTGAGTTTTTCCTTCGATCGTAGTCGCCGTGTTCATGTCCGCGACCGCGGACATGAACAGCCGCGACCGCGGCTGTGACAAGGTCGGCCGCGACCGCGGTCATGACAGTCGCGATCGCGGACGGCGACCAGTTGCTCGCGGACATTGCTTTGTCGATCGCGGACGCTGTCCTCGACGCCCGCGACTGCGGAATCCCAGCCGCGACCGCGGATTGCCTTGGCAATCGCGATCGTGGCCTTGGACGATCTGGTCTCGGGCGGGACTTTCATTCTTTTGATTTTGTTCGTTCTTTCTTAGATTCGTATCATTTTAGTGTCGAGTCTAACCTAGGGTCTCATTGTGGGTCGTCGTCATAGGAACTTGTAATCCGATTTCCGTTCCCGTTCCGGACCCAGAAACCCGTCGTCGCTCAATCGTTCGTCTAGACTAAGGCAAGTGGCGGTTCGCTCTTGCTTAATCATTCCATATTCTATTAATTATCAATTTCTTTTAATTGTTAATTAAATCAGAGTGAACTGTTGTTTTCGTTTGGGAACATATTTTTATAAATAATGTGATTAAAATATGATATTATAGTAGGTTATATATATTGCTAGAAACAACGCTATTATACTTGTTAATGACCGTAATGGTTTTGTTGTGGATTTAAATATGAACTTTAATGCTAGATTAGCACGAGTATTCATAGGAACGATAATTCCTTATGAGGATTAGTCGTTTCTTTATAACTCAGTATTAGTGGACCTTGTCTCTAAATGCTTTCCCGATCGTAAACTTTCATAGTCATTCGAGATCGTAAACTTTCGTAGTCACTCGAGATCATAAACTTTCGTAGTCACTCGAGATCATAAACTTTCATAGTCACTCGAGATCGTAAACTTTCGTAGTTACTCGATATCGTAAACTTTCGTAGTTACTCGAGATGATATATTTATATGATAAAAGCTTATAACGTAAATGTGCGTTTTGGAATTAAATAAGATAAGTGCGATTATGCACATAATTAATATACCCTCGGGCGAGGAGTACAACGTGGAAATCGCTCGGACTTCGATTAGAATAAGTCCTCCTTCCAAATCTGAATTCGCATTACGCGGTGAGGTTGGTCGTGGACCCAAATGGTCAAGTCTTTTTAAACGCTTGTGTGATATTATAATGTTTCCAAACATTTGTCATACTTTCCCGTAAGACTCAATCTTTTGGAGTCTTCTCTTCATACGTTTCCCATAAGGCTCATTTCTTTTAGTGTTTGTCTAAACTTTATTCATTCCGTGAAAGTTCCGGGTTATATATCGTTCCTTCGGTTGTTATTCGAGGGACAATGATAGTAAACGGTTACGATCACTAGAACCATCTGTTTTCACCCTTGCATAGTCTTTCATTAGACTAACCAACCGGGTTTTATTCTTTGCATGGTTGGTTGGTGTCATCCGTCCTATACGGCACATCAGTGGTTGGTTCCCGATGACTCAAAGTAAACAAATTGAAGAAGAGACTTGAAGTCGCAGATTTAAGTATCGGTATTTCAAGATCGTTAAGTATTACTTTAATATGTATTTTTATAACCTAGTCATGTATTAGGTTTATTCTTAAAGTCTTCCGCTGTGTAATTTATAAGTTTTCCGCTGTGATTTCACTCTGTTGTAAAACACTCCTCTCGTATTGGGAGAAATCTTTTAATAAAAGTATTGAGGTTTATATGAAAATGTCTTCCGCTGTTTAATCCTTCGTTGTTTAACATGTTTATTTAAGATTAATTGTTCCGATTAAAGCCTAGGGTGGCTTCAGACGGTAATGTCTGAGGTCACTGGCGTGTGACACTACCGGTATAAATCAGGGGTGTTACAATCCCGACACGAGCTTAATCGAGCTTTCAAGGTCATACCGACGACGACGAGGCTTCGTACTTCGCTTCTGAACCAAGGCGCACCACCACCACTCCAAGGATTTCCCACGACGACGACTCTGACGAACACAACAACTTTTGAGAAGAGGAAGCTTGAGATGGTGGAGAGGATGGCTGTCACTCTCTCCTATTTATAGGCTCAGAAGGAGGAGTTCACCTCCACGCTGAGCAACCCAATCGATCATGCTCCCCGCCGTTCGGGCACGAGGGGAAATTCCGATCGTCGGCCTTCTGAAAGCAGAGGAAGAAGGCGAACAAAGGTACCAGCGATTGCGGTTTCAGAACCGCGATCGCGGTTTGCCCATAGGCAAAACCGCGCCCACGGTTTCAAAACCGCGGTCGCGGCATTGCCGCGCTCGCATTCTTGGATCTTGCTCGCGGGTCTTGATCGCGGTCTTTGCTAAATTCTATTTTTAGCACTCCTTAAATACTTTAAGACCCATATATCTTATTAAACGTATCTCATCATGTTCCAAATGGTTCGTAAAGAGGTTACAGAAAATGCCTAACACGTCTTGCTTATAAAACAAAAGTTGGGACTTTTAGGGGTTATTACAAACATAATATATATGATCATTAGCATCAAAAGTACATATAGATTAAATTGATCTGAGGATTATTTTTCAAGTTACGAGAATTAGAATGCAAATCAAGAGTCAGATACTCGCAATTAGAAAAGGTTGTATTATCATATAAGCTTAAGAACTTTTGATTTCTTCTGAATCTTAATTTGATAGTTTATAAAATTGGAAAAAAAAATGACTCAAAATAATATATACGCTCATTACTCATTAGTATCAAAAGTACATGTAAAATGTTTTTACATTTAGAAAATTAGAATGAAAATCAAGAATCAACTATTTTTTTATTGGAAATTGGTTATATTTCAAGCTTGAGACCTTTTGACTTTATTTGTTATGTTAAAAAAAAATATTATTTAACTAATAGATTATGTAAATGTAATAACAAATTCTGGTCCAAAATGTGCTTTTGTTAGCAGTAAATTTCATTCAATGGGATAACGTTAAGTTTTTTTCCGACGCAACACTATTGTAAAATGAAAATAAAATGAAATTAATTAAGGCAATTATAACATTTTAGACGCAATAATAAACAATAATGTTTTGTATGAACAATTAATACTCACATGTATGACAAACTTGATAACAAAAAGAAATATGATAACATCAATAAGGTATTTTGGTAATGTTTTAAGGGACCAATGAATCTATTTACAACAAAAATAGATATGTTATAAAATCTCTACACATTGCATCAATTATAATACTTTTTTATAGAAATAAGTTATAATAATATACTACAATATGTCCCGTGCGTAGCACGGGCATGACCACTAGTTGTCAAAATATTTAACCTTTTAGCATGTGAAAAGTGAGCTAGGGTAGCAAATCATAAGAGAGTACAATTACTTCCTAGTGCCTAATACTTCAAAACCCCTTTGAAATCAAAATGTTTTGATCCATTTATCATGATATTGCCATATTGTTGGAGATTTATTAGGTTAATAATTAAAAAAGTGATTCGGTGAATTTCTAGTAATAAAGTTTGAAGATATGCGTACCGTATTGTTATATTAGTTGAAATAAAGAGTTACAAATAGAAGTTTAGGATGAAAATATATTATGCTAATTTAGAAGGAAGATTTCTGCCAGAAGGATATCATTTACAATATAAAATGAAATATGTTAACTAAATAAAAAAGAAACGTGAAAAAACTAATGAGAAATGGGAGTAAGAGAGAAGTGAGTCGTATGATGAAAGAAAAGATCATCGACGACACCATTGGCATATATTGGGACAAAGAAAATATCATCGAAAACGATGTGAATGATAAATGATTTTTTAACAAATATACCACATATTATATGAATTATATAAACCCTTCTATAATGATGGATTTCGATATCAATCAAAAGTAAAAAACAAAAAAATTGAAGATTGAGAGTATACTGATATAACATTGAGTTTTTATCTAATTTTGTATTGTTTGGGCTATAAAATTATACTTTCCACAAAATATGAATTTACAGAATATATGAGAGTGTATTGTAATCATAATTAAGGCAAGTAGTATAAAAGTAAAAAATAAATTATTTGGCTGAAGTAAATATAAAAAATAACGAAAGATAGAATGGTAAATGGAAAATGAAAAATGCCTACGTGTCATAGCTAATTGATTGACACGTAAGATAGAGAATTTTGGCTTTAATAATAGTATATAGAATATAGATATATAGATCAAGGACAAGTATTACAACTTAATCACAAAGATTACAAATCCAAAATTTCCTAATTACATGGATGATTGAGATACAAAATTATAATCCGAATATGATTTTGATATCAATATTATCTAAATCTATTTTTTCTAATACATAGATTAATTTTAATAACTAAATATATATTTTATTCAACATATATGATATAAAAATCCGTGCATAACACGGAAATTATGCTAGTTTTATAATAAACCTTTGCGAAGAAGCAAACAAGCTAAAAGAGGCTAATCTACTATATAATTACCAAAGTAGAATATTGACTGCGCCACATGGCACCCGCAGAACAAGCCCGAAATTTACGCTGCCACGTGACACCTCTGTATTCAATTTGCCATGTGTCACCCTCATATTTTTTCGGCAGATATGTCAAAAAACTAATAAAATCAAACAAAATAAAATTACTACCTATAATAGCCGGATTTGCACACGCTCTCCAATTATTTTGATCTATTTTTTTCCATAAATATTTTGAAAATATAATTTTACTTTTTAAAATATGAAAATATATAACAAATATTTGATCATTTCCTAATATACTATATATATTGATTGGTGATCTTATGAAGATCAATATCGTGACTTCTGAAAATGGAGTGAATCAAAATCTTAATTTTTTTTTTCCTTACATAGATTATAAAGGGATCAAATAAATCTCACAATTTTCTTCTATAAATACTTTAAAGATAAAATTTACCTTTTTAAACATCTAAATAATAATTCGATAAACAACTTATGTGATAAATCAATTCATACAGGACACGAGAATTAAACTAGTGATATAATAAACTTTATATGGATGAAAGTTGAAATGGAATATCAGTATATCACTATCGAAATTGCATCTATCAATCTTTCGTCCCCACCCACAAAAAACCTATAAAAGTTGGACCAAAATAAAGGCTAGTACAGTACATCATTCAAAATCATTGTTAATACGAGTTATTTCTGCAATAAACTATTCGTAAAAACAAAACTATTTATACCACATATTTTAATCTTATGACTTGTTTCTGAAATGTCGTTAATGATAAGTACTCTTTTCTCTATGACTTTTTTACCAACATCTATTCGTTTTGTTAATATAAATCACTATTTATTGTACTAAACAACCACTTAACATTCACTACCCAAAAAAAAAAACAATTAACATTAACAAAATAATGGCCCGATTTGCAAGCAAAATAATAATGGCATGATTTTAAATTGATTTAAGTAGGGCTGTTTAAATCTCGACCGGACCGGAAAACCGAAAATGACCGGACCGGTGAAAATATGGTCCGGTCTCCAGTCCAGATAATTTTCTTAATCCGGTCCGGTTCGGTCCAAACCCGGAAAAAATCGATCCGAATCGGTGGACCAGTTTTTTTTTTTTAATTTATATGTTTTTATATGATTTTTTGGAGATTTATATGTATTTTTTATAGATATTTTTCTTAATTTAATAAGTTAGGAGTATATATTTTTTTAAGATATTTTTTTATAGATTTTAAATAAGAATTTAAATATTTTTTTTTTAAAATAAAATTCGGTCTAAACCGGTCCAGGACCGGACCGGAACCGGACCGGACCGATACCGGACCGGACCGAATAGTTCTGGTCCGGTCCGAACTTTTGGAAAAATGACCGGACCGGATGAACACCCCTAGATTTAAGATAATTAAACGAAATATTCCGAATTAAAATGTGAACTTTTCAATTTCAAAAATTTGATATAACTAGTGTAATTTTCGTGTTAGGCACGAGTTTTTATGACATATATATTGAATCAAAGATATTAATAATTATTAAAATTAATCTATATATTAAAAATAAATCTAGATAATATTAATATTAAAATCAATTTCGGATCATAAATTCGTATCTCAATCATCCATATACATAAGAAATTTTGGATTTGTAATCATTGTGATTAACTTGTAATCTTTGTGTTTGATTTATTTTAAATTAGAAAAAAATAAGTGATAGATTTATGATAACAATTTTTTATTTATAATTAGATTTATTTTCAAAAATAAAAAATAAAATAAAAAATGACATGTGACGTTTTAATGAAGAAGTGACGTGTGACAATTTTAATGAGAAGTGTCATATTTGCATGTTTTCATTTCCCTTTTTCTTTGTCCTTCCATTAGAAAAAAAGCATGAACATTTTCTTTTTTCCATTTTACTTTGTTGTGTGCTTCTGTAGGGAGTGGGAGTCTATACTCTATAGTTCCCCACTTTGCATTGCTGGATTTCAGCCACCGAGTTGTACCGTTTTTATTTTATAGGGTTTTCTGCTTACAGAAGAGATCTGTAGTTCGTTCAATCACCCCGATTCACAACTTCTCCTTTTCCCCTCCATCCTCGATCCTTCTCGTTCTTGCTTAGATTAGCCCTTCTGTATAACCCCCCAAGTTGAAGAAAGCAAAGATTTTATGTGCAAAAAGTGGCTGTGAGAGAACGAGCCGGATAAAGTTGTCCCGTTTCCCCTTTTTTCAATAATTGATGGATCTGCAGATCTAAATTACTTGCATCTACTGTTTGATTGCCGGAGATCTTCATCGCTTGCTGTTCGATTGATGCCAGAACATCTGCTTGAAGCCTAATCAGACGTGTGTGAGTTGGGTCGTCTCAATTTCTTCAAAAAGGTAACTCGATGTTTAGTTTTTCTTATGAATTTGTGACTCTTTATATCATCTGCTTTCTGGGTTTTGAGTGTTTGATGGTATTTTGTTCAATCACGGTGGCAGATGTTAAGATATAATATGAACCCGGATCTCTTCGGTTGCTTTAGTTGATTCTTAGGCCATAATTACACGTGGGTTATGTGTTTGTTATGGAAACTATATCACTGTGTGTATGGAGAGGTTCTCTTTGTGGTTGATTGATGGGGGTTGACTTGTTCACTTGAATGGTTGATCTGGTTTTTTCTGCGATTTGATTGCTTTGCCTTTGCCTTGGTTGTTTTGTTTGGTTTCCTTCCCACTTGTAGGAGCTTGTCACATCCAATTGGGATGTGGAGGATCAAGAGGCTTCTTGGTTGAAATGTGGGATGTTATCAAAGTTGATATCATTCTTGAAAGTCTGTTGGCGGCCGGCTTCGGACCGGTCTGCTCGCCCTGGTTCAGATACAGCAGGTTGGCAAGATGGGCTCCTTTGGTACAAAGATACCGGGCAACATGTTAATGGTGAATTCTCAATGGCCGTTGTTCAGGCTAACAGTTTGCTGGAAGATCAAAGCCAGATAGAGTCTGGCTGTTTGAGTTTACTAGATTCTGGTCCATATGGAACATTTTTAGGAGTATATGATGGTCATGGTGGGCCAGAGGCGTCACGTTATGTCAATGATCACCTCTTCCAACACCTTAAGAGTGAGTATTTGGAATTGTGTCTCAATAAGTATGTATATATGTATTTCTTTCTGTTATTAATAGACTTGAGTTTAGTAGTAGTGGATCAACTCATTGCTTGATAAGTTATGTCATATGATCACAAAGTTTCACATATGGATCATGAATTGGTATGCTGTAGGGTTTGCTGCAGAGCATCAGTGTATGTCTGTTGATGTAATACGGAAGGCATTCCAAGCAACTGAAGAGGGGTTCTTCTCTGTTGTTGCCAAACAGTGGCCTATGAAGCCCCAGCTTGCAGCTGTTGGAACTTGCTGTTTGGTTGGGGTGATAGCTGATGGAACCCTTTATATAGCCAATGCTGGTGATTCTCGTGCTGTTTTAGGTAGGGCTGTCAAAGCAACTGGGGAAGTTCTCGCCATCCAGCTGTCTGCGGAACACAATGTGGCCATTGAATCCGTGAGGCAGGAGATGCATTCTTTGCATCCTGATGACTCTCAAATTGTAGTTCTCAAGCACAATGTTTGGCGAGTCAGGGGCATAATACAAGTAAGGTGTTACATAACCAACAAACTTATTCCCTGTCTTTTCATTCATTTCTAACCCCGTGTTGTCTTTCTCTATATGATGACCTTGTTACCATTTCAATGGTAAAGCACTTGCTTTTGCCTTTCAATTTTTGCCTACTCCTTTTCACTTTTGTTTTCTTACATCTGATCCCATTTTTGTTTATCAGAAAAGTATGTTTGCTGTGTTTCTTCCTAAATGATGAGACAGGTTTAAGATTAGTGAGTGGCCTGTGATGTCATATGTCGAGATTGGTACTGTGGTGCATATCCTGCTGTTGCAGAAGCTCTGCAATTTGATGCTACTCATATTTAATTTCCACATGTGACTGAAACTATATCAAAATTAGCCTATACAAAAGTTATGATATTGACGCCTTGACTCTTGAGTTCATACTAGGCGAGAAACATTAATTTTCTTGAGCATTTTACTTGGATATTATTTAAAAATAAGTTACCCCCTCCAGGCTCCAGTCCTCCAGACCATCCAATGGGAAATTTGATGTGCAGGTTGATTAATTTTGTTGAGGGGATATATTTAGGTTCAGAGAAACTGCCTATCTAATGGACAATTGGATGGGCAGGTTGATTAATTTGTTTTTCTTTAAAAATAAACCAATCCACTGAATGAGCATCTTTATTGAGGGGATATCTTCTCATGCAATTTCTTCTCATGCAATTTCTTCTCTGTTTCTTGGAAGTGATAGGATTGCAAATAGGCATGCGCATTGATTGAGCAGGTTTATTTGCTAGTTTTTTTGTAAAGCTTCCTCCTTCCTATGTTCAGGCTGAGGTCAACTGTTATTACTTGTTGAGGTGCATCAAAAGGTCATTTTGTTTACCTCGAACGATGTTTTAGTTGATTGTGCTGGTTTCACAGCACCCCTGTATGAATCATTAGATTGCTTTTTACCTAATGTGAACTAGAGGTAGGAATTCCTTTCCGTGCTCCCCTTGTATTCGGAAATCCTTTCAACAATATAAACAGCATATTTTTTCTTTCGTGGGAAAATTCTTTCCAGATATTTCTTGTGTACAAAGTCTCTGGTTTCTTATCCAAGTTTACTAGGTCTCAGTTCTGCTGCAAGGCAAAGTTTCACAAGGCACTGTGGATCTTCCATGCGTTTATCTTGATGAATTGGATTGATGTCTCATGTAGCTACATAAAGACTACGATTGACCAATATGACGAATTTGTACTTCATTCTCATTAAAGCTTATTGCAGTGCAAATGATTAAGGGTTACTTCATGCTCGTGGTTTTTCGTTTTTGCTTCCAGCAATTTCATTCCTGCAAAGTGCTTAATGCTATGATAAGTTTTGTTACTGGATGATTGTTGTTGGGGAAAAAAATGATCTTTGTTATAAAGAACTTGAGATTCATGAACGAAGAAATGAACATCTGCGGTGGTCTTGCAGATATCAAGATCCATTGGTGATGTATACCTTAAAAAACCCGAATACAACAGAGAGCCTCTGTATGCCAAATTCCGACTACGAGAACCTTTCAAAAGACCAATATTGAGTGCTGATCCGTCCATATCTGTGCATGAGCTGCAACCACATGATCAGTTTCTTATTTTTGCTTCTGATGGCCTTTGGGAGCATCTTAGCAATCAAGAGGCTGTTGATATAGTGCAAAATAACTCCCGTAATGTAAGTGAACTTCCCTCACTCGTTTTTTGGCAATTTGGTCATGTTGTGGTGCATTGTCATAATGGGCGTATCATGCATTGCTGGAACGAAGACTAGTTTTAATCGTTTTTTTATTTCCATTTCCACAGGGGAGTGCTAAGAGGCTTGTGAAAACTGCGTTGCTGGAAGCAGCTAAGAAGAGAGAAATGAGGTACTCCGATCTGAAGAAGATTGAGCGTGGCGTTCGGCGGCATTTCCATGATGACATCACCGTCATTGTTGTGTTTCTGGACTCGGATCTAATCAGCAAAGCCAGCTCAGCAAGGGGCCCAACTCTGTCCCTCAAAGGTCAACTTCCCTCCCAAAACCCTGGTTCCTTCCTCAGCGTCCATGCAGGTAATTAACATTTGATGAAAAGGGCGTGCATTTCTAGTTTTATTTGCTGTACTTACTACCATCGTAACCTCTTCGAACCTTTTGTTCTACTTCTTGACCAAGATAGGTTTTATGTGACCGATGCTGTTTTATTTTTGTTTAATTTAAATTCTTTGTTGTAAAATGTAGCCTCTTAACTAGCATAGTATGTTTATTGAGCTTCTCCGAAGGTGAACGGAAAAGGAAAAATCCGAATGTGTAAGGATATTTCCTGAGTAAAACAGCTTCAGAGGTGGCAGCTCCGGTTCATTCTATGTAACTGCCACCTCTCGCCGTCGTCCCCTGTCTTGCCTTGCTCTTGAAGGTTAGGCGGTTTTGTAAACGTTCGTCATGTGTAGATTAAAAGTTTTGCCCTTTCTCTTCTCTTTAATCCCCTGCTTTTGTATTGGGTGATATTTCTGTTGCAATTTCCTTGGCTTCAAAATGCTTGTGATTTTTTGTTTGATTCAGTTAGCATGCATTGCTAATGCAACTATTGATGAGTGATTACCTAGGAATAAATAGCCTATGCTCTATGATTATGCAATGCAGCCCAAATTGAAATGTCTGGCTATGAGATTGTAACCTCTTTTTCGGTCTGTCAGATTTTGATGCTTTCAGAATCCTATGTTTTTAGGCCATAGTTTGTTATTTCCTCTTTCGGTGAGGAAGACTCAGGATAACTGAATCAAAAAGGGTTTCTTTGTGGGCGAGGTCTAGATGAGACTCATAACTTATGGGCAGTCAATTATCAACAAGTTAAATTCTCCTAATTGCAGGACTTTGAGCCTATAATCACCCTCGTCTCTTTGGCTGTAGACTTGAAATTTTGCGTGTTAAGAATGAACATGTTTTGCCTTAACCCTAATGACATGCAAGTGAGAGGTCAACTTGGCCCATGATGTGTTTGTGTAGGTTGAGCTTTTGCTTTATTTATGAATTATGCCTTCATTTGCTCTGCTTTTCAGGAAGGAATCTTCATTCCCAAAGGGTAATCATCTTATCCTGTTTATCCAGGGATGCCCCTTTTGCCACTTCTTTTCTCTAGTATAAAAAAACTAGTAGACAGTTTAAACAACACTATACTCTTGGCTCTATCTTGAATCATTATATCTTGTTTTAAGTATGCTTCAAATTAGTAAACTGAACCCCCCACATCTTGTGATGTCTTGAAAAATGTTGATATTAGGACCGTAAGTTGCTTGGTTGGAATGTGGGAACTTCATACAATCATGAATCTAGGCCTCGTTTGGTTCCTAATCCATGGAAACAGAAAGGAAAACTAGACGAATCTAGTCACTCTAGTTCACTTTCATACATCATACATTCATCAAAATCTTCATGTTGTCTAGCGGTCCTAATATTTGAATGTCTAGATAAGGGTGAATCAAAAACTTCATATTGCCTAGTGGTCCTAATATTTGGATGAGGGTGGGAGGGAATGTTTCCATCATCTAGAAACCCAAAATAATATCGACACTTTAACATTACATTGAAGTGGAACTAATCATTTTTTGTGTGGAAAATGATGGACATTAAGGGGTGTTTGGTTTGACAAGGGGAAATGGAAAGAGATTGAAAAATTAAGGGAATGAAAATGGAATGTGTTAAAATCAAAATTTGTTAGGTTTATTCCATGAATGGAATGATTACGTTTGTATTACTTTTTTAAGTGTTTGGTTTGTTAATTATTGAATTATAATTTGAGTTATTATTTTTTAAATTTTGTCAAATCTATGCATAATCAGACATAAAATATCAAATCACAAGTATCCAATCTATGCATACCAAACATAAGTACCAAATCTATGCATAACCAAAATACAAGTACTAAATGTAACTCTAACACATCCTAATCACTTCTTCTTCAACAAATCCTTGACATACTGTTTCTTCAACGTCATAGTTGCTTGATAAAAAACACGCAGCTTAGGTTCCCCAACCATCAAGATAGTAGCTACCTGTCAAGTTTAAAAACCATTTCGAATCAAGGTTTGAAACAGTAAATAACTATAAAAAAAACTAGACACATTTATTAAAATATGACATTGTTACCTCTAAAGCATCTGAAGGAGAGAGATCCAATTTCATCACTTCTTTTAGAATAATATTGTTGTCATTCTCAAGCTTCTTCTTTCTCTCTTCTTCACTACTCCACACTTAAGCCATTACACCCAAATTTGCATTCATATTTTCAAACACTTTACCAATCTCTGCAGAAGCTGATTTTAGAGATGCAGTCAAGTCCCTAACATCATCACTTTTCTTCAATCGAATTCTAGTCTTCTTTGCACTTTTGACAGATGGTGGATCCTTCCTCTTCCTTGACCCACTTGCAGATTGCAAAGACTCAAAGACAAAATCTCATGAAGCAAGAAATTAGTAGGAAATTCGAATCTCATAATCCCTATGTTGAGTGACCAAGGTTTTGAGTAAGAAAAGAGCACACAGAATAGTATCAACAACATATAAACTTCATAACTCAACAGTAGTCATTTTCCTACGAGATCTCAAACCCTGAAATCGAAATTCTTCGAAATTAACGCTGAAAATCGAGAGGATCCGTGGAGTAACTTGCTGATTTTTTTTTCAAGTGATGGAAAATAGATCAACAGTACTCACCGAGTTCACCCAACGAGCGGCGCCAACGAGAGGTGTGGAGGAGGCGATCGAGCGGCGCCAACGAGCGAGCGACGTGTGGAGGAGGCGATCGAGCGGCGCCAACGGGCGAGCGAGGTGTGGAGGAGGCGCTAGAAAGGGAATGAAATGTCGTGAAGTTGGGGAGGAAACAGATCGAAGATTGTTTACAGATTCCTCCTGAATGAAAACCCTAAAAAAGTGCCACCAAATGGCCTATGATGTAAACGGGCTTTGTATCCGTTTGTTTTGGCCCATTTGGAGCTAAACAAACGGGCCCTAAATGTATATTATCTTTTTTTCCTTCAGTAAAAGAAATGTAGCATGTTCGTTTTATTTCTGTTATCGTTTTCAGTTATATTGAAACCAAACGAGGGTAGTTATATATGAATTTGATTCTTAACATTATTGTGGCAATCTACCTTGTTGAGAGGGTTTCAAGACATGGATTGAGGTGCTCGTAGTGAAGTGCTACTAAAAAAACATCCCTTTAAACCCTCGATTAGGTGAAAACCTAAGTGAAATGAATAGTAGATAACTTTCATCATGAATCCTTTCTTGGTGCTATATCATCATGAATCTTTTGAAAAACATCAACCGCAGCACTTTCACTGCGAGTAACTAGTAAAACCAGCCAAACGAGTCCTAACGGTATTTGTGAGAGGTCATGGCGGGTCCCACGCCCATATGATCCCGAAAACAACTACGTGGTAGTTGCGCTTAATTAGTGCGCGTTTGGATAATGGCTCCAAGGTGGTTTATGTCAACTTTTTGATCCTTTATTATGAAAAACTGCACATGGTGGGGGATCTGATTAGCTCCTACCTTTACTGTATATGTGTGGGATTCAACGAAACTGTAATTTTTTTTTTTTTTTTTGTGGATAAAGTAAGAATTCAAGAATCCAGAACAACCAAACCTGGAAATTCGAGAGGCCGAACAAACGACGTCGGAACACCAGATAAAACAACTAACCAACAGAACAACAACAAACACAAAAACAAAGAACAAAAACAAAAAACAACAAACACAACAAAAGAAACAAGGATACAGACACAGTCGAGCAAACAAACCAAACTAGGCTTAATCTACGAGAAGGTCTTCAAACATGGGTTGGAAACCACCAACAAGGCGTTTGAAGCAGCCGAAAAGAAGAGACTGTAACACCCCCAAAACTTAACCCTTTTGGAAAGGTATTACCGCCAGTGACCCCAGTGTTCCTTACCGAGATCACCCAAGGCTTTACCAAATAAGTACAATTTATGAAATGCAATTGATACACAAAGATCAAGCATTAAATTCCAAAACATAACATTATCGAGGAAACAAGAGTTACGGGATTACAACCCAATCCCGAATAGGTCAAAACATAGTTTAACCAAACACAGCGGAAGACTAAGAAAGTAAGTTACAATCGGAGTTATTGTCCAAAAGATCATAACCTGATTAAAAAAATACTTAAAACATTCAAAAACCACCGCCGACTCCATAGTCCTTCTAATCTTCTGAGCTACTTCTTAACTGATGTGCCGAATCGAACGGATGATACCAGCCAACCATGCAAGGGAAAACATTGGTTGGTTAGTCTAACTGAATAGACTAGCAAGGGTACAAGCAGACTGGTTCGAAGCAGTCATATTAGGTTAGACTCATCGCTTTTCGGATAATAACCGATAACGGTAGTCAACCATCATATTCCTGCTGGAATAAACAAGAGGTATGCACAGGAGAAGATTCTGGAAGACTGAATCTTCACAGAAATCGACTCGAAAGAAGACTCCAACAGAAATGAGTCTTTAAGGAAGTAATGACAAATCTGGAATATACAGAATCATTCAACAATGATTTAAAACTGACTGAGATGCTTCGGTTCACGACCAACCTCATCGCCTACAGCGAATCCAGATTGGAAAGAGAACGTACTACATTCAAGTCAAGACGAGTTTTCCTAACTGCACTGAACTTAGCTACACTACTCGCCCAAGGTGTATTAATTATGTGCGTCAAGGTAGCACTTATCTGATTTATTTTCAAAAACACACATCATGTTATAGACTTTTACATGTGTACCCCACCAGTGGGACGACACATCTTAGTATACGTTTCGTCGAGAGTGACGTATACCGAAAGGTTTGTGACACCAGCTAAGTGTCCTGTCTCTACACACATGTGTAAGAGACCGATCATGATCTTAGAATGGTATTGGATGGGGACGAGCCACCCCTCTACCAGATTATAAAGAAACGACTGGACAGAGTCCGAGTAACGTTCCTATCTAACAATGCTAACTAAACAGTTAAAGCACCACCACGGTTATAGGATAAATCCACATAAAGGCCCAAAGGCGATCACAGATAATAGCGTTGTTCTAACAAATATACAACCTATTATATGATTTTCAAAACAGTTTATCAAAACCGTTTCCAGACAACAAAATATTCATTCCAAATTAATTACTCAGATAAACTACTGATAATTAATGTAATTATGGAACGGAAGAGCAAGAGCGAACCGCCACTTGCCTTACTCCGCAGAATAGTCTATAGACGTCACTGGATTCCGGGCTCGATACAGTATAGTTCCGACAGCACAACAACCTTCGAGTCGACCCATAAAAGGAACCCTAAGTTAGATCCGACATAAACAGTACGAATCTAAACACGGCGAAAGAACACGAAAGGAAAGACGCCACGACGACAACCGACCAAGCCAAAGCCACGAAGGCATTTTGAGCACTGGCGGCGGTCGCCGTTCTTGGCGGCGGTCGCCGTGAAGAACACGACGGTCGCCGTGAAGAACACGTCGGTCGCCGTTAAGAACACGGCCGACTGAAATGAGAGAAAACTCACCCCAAAACACGAGCGGTTTGGCCTCCTTCGACTTGCTTTGGCTTTTAACCTCCAAGGCTAACCAAAAGCTTCACAAAGGCACTCTAGAAACACACCAAAGCAACACCGGCGAGACCTCCGGCGAGCACAAGAAAACCGGCGAAAACAAAACTCCGGCGAGAGGCGAATTTGGCAGCGATTCGGGGTTGTAGATGACTCAAAACCCATGCCCAAGCTCACCTATTTATAGGCAAACCCCAAGGAATGAGCTGCAAACCCTCAGACGCGGCAAACGACGCAACGGCGCGCCTCGAACGATGCCGACGACCATCGGGCAATGCCCACTGGACAATCACGGCGGTCGCCGTATTTTTGCTTGCGGCGGGCACGCGGCGGTCGCCGTAAATGCGGCGGTCGCCGTTGCTAGGCCTGTCGCGGCCAGCTAGAAGCTGACACGTTGACCTCTCGGGCCCAACCACGGCGGTCGCCGTTTCTGAACGGCGGTCGCCGTTTCCTCCTTTTCCCGCCCATTCGGCTTTGAACGAGCTTGACAATAAACCGGGATAAAAATTATCGTACGCGAACGACAATTTAAAATTCAAGGCACCTTGTCTGTATATTATTTCACTGAGAAAAATATTACAGATATAGAGCACATTACAGAATGTCTCAAGCTACCTGAATTAAATCCGACGTACACAACGAGTACTCGGAAAAATTCCATAATTCACAAAATAACCTTACAAAAATACGGGGTATCATATCTCCTCCCCCTTACAAGAAGTTTCGACCCCGAAACTTAGGTCGAGAATAACTCGGGAAAACGCCTGAGCATATCTGACTCGGTTTCCCACGTCTCCCAAGTAACTTCTTCGGTCCCTGACTTGGACCACAGCACTCGTACCAAAGGTACGATCTTGTTGCGCAAATGCTTCTCCCGACGCTCCAAAATGCGCACGGGCAACTCTTCGTAAGTACCATTAGCTTGAATCTCGATGTCTTCATAACTAAGCACATGAGACTCATCTGGCACATACTTTCTGAGTAAAGACACGTGGAACACGTTATGCACCGGGTGAGCCGATGGTGGCAACGCCAAACGGTACGCTAAAGATCCCACTCTATCCAAAATCTCGAATGGTCCCACGTAGCGAGGGTTAAGCTTCCCACGCTTACCAAATCTGAAAACTCCTTTGGAAGGCGAAACCTTGACAAAAACCTTGTCACCAACCTCGAACTCGACAATCCTGCGCTTCCGATCTGCGTAGGACTTTTGTCGACTCTGAGCGGTCAACATCCTTTGTCTGATCAAAGCAATGTCTGAAGCCGTCCTTTCGACCAACTCTGGTCCAAGCAGAATTTTGTCGGCATTATCGTCCCAACAAATCGGAGATCTGCATCTGCGACCATACAAAGCTTCAAACGGAGCCATCTTGATTGTAGCATGCCAGCTATTGTTGTACGTGAACTCAATCAGACTCAAGCTGTCCTCCCAGCTAGTCGGACGATCGAGCACACAAGCTCTAAGCATATCCTCCAGAGTCTGGATGGTCCTTTCAGACTGGCCATCTGTTTGAGGATGAAACGCTGTACTGAACCTCAACTCGGTCCCCATAGCCTTATGAAGTTCCTTCCAGAATCTTGACATGAAACGGCCATCTCGGTCCGATACAATGGTCTTAGGAATGCCATGTAAGCGAACAATCTCCTTCTGGTAAACTTCGGCTAGCTTCTGGGTTTCCCATGTGGTCTTGATGGATATGAAATGAGCACTCTTCGTAAGCCTATCCACAATTACCCAAATAGCATCTCTCTGACTTTGAGTCTTGGGTAGCCTAGTGACGAAGTCCATGGAAATGTCCTCCCATTTCCATTCTGGCACGGGGAGAGGTAGCATCTCACCACCTGGTCTGCGGTGTTCGATCTTGACTTTTTGGCAAGTTAAGCACTTTGCCACAAAGTCTGCTACGTCCCACTTCATGTTTGGCCACCAAAACTTCTTCTTGAGATCCTTGTACATCTTGCTACAGCCAGGATGCACAGAATAAGCAGATGAATGAGCTTCTCTCATCACCAACTGATGAAGACCTTCTGTGTCAGGCACACAGATCCGATCCTAAAACCAAAGTGATCCATCATCCTGAACCACAAAACTGGGAGCTTTCCCATCCATCACTTCACTGCTTAACTTTACCAAGATGATGTCATCGACTTGCTTTTCTTTGATTTGATCCAGCAGTGTAGCCTGAATTTCCATCATACTCAGGTACCCTCTACGCTGGTCATACAAGACTTCAATGTCGCATGACTCTTGGTTTAGCTTATTATGAGCAGTAAGCAACGCAACCACAGTCTCGTGCGTTGTCTTCCGGCTTAGCGCATCAGCTACTACATTAGCCTTGCCCAGATGATACAACAACTCCATGTCGTAGTCCTTGAGCAACTCTAGCCAGCGGCGTTGTCTCATATTTAACTCCTTCTGAGTAAATATATACTTGAGACTTTTGTGGTCGGTGAAGACTTGGCATCTTATACCGTAGAGGTAATGCCTCCAAATCTTCAGCGCAAAGACAACCGCTGCTAACTCAAGATCGTGGGTCAGATAGTTTTCTTCGTAAGTCTTGAGTTGTCTAGATGCGTAAGCAATGACTTTGCCTCTTTGCATCAAAACACAACCAAGACCACACTTGGAAGCATCACTATAGACCACATAATCGTCATTCCCCTCTGGGAGTGCTAACACGGGTGCCGAGGTCAACCGTCGCTTCAACTCCTGAAAACTGACCTCACACTTGTCATTCCAGACAAACTTCTTGTGGACTTTGCGGAGTAGATTGGTCATAGGTAGAGCGATCTTTGAAAATCCTTCTACGAACCTTCTATAATACCCGGCAAGTCCAAGAAAACTGCGTACCTCTTTCACGCTCTGGGGATGTGTCCACTTAGCCACAACTTCAATCTTTTGGGGATCAACCATAACCCCATTTTTATTGATCACGTGGCCTAAGAAAGCCACTTCCTTCATCCATAATTCACATTTAGACAATTTAGCATAAAGCTGATGTTGTCTAAGGATCGACAAGGAAATCCGTAGATGTTCCTCGTGGACTTCTTCATTCGGAGAATAGATCAAGATGTCGTCTATGAAGACCACCACGAACTTATCCAAGTACTGGTGAAAACATCGGTTCATCAAATCCATAAAGACAGCTGGAGAATTTGTAAGCCCAAAAGGCATCACTATGAACTCGTAATGACCATATCTGGTCCTAAACGCAGTTCTAGGAATGTCCTGCTCACGAATCCTGAGTTGATGATACCCAGATCTTAAGTCAATCTTGGAGAACACCTTTGCTCCCTGCAACTGGTCCAACAAGTCATCAATCCTAGGCAAAGGATACTTGTTCTTGATCATCACCTTGTTCAACTCTCGATAGTCGATACAAAGTCGGAACGATCCGTCCTTCTTTTTGACGAACAAAACCGGGGCACCCCACGGCGATGCACTCGGCCTGACATAACCTTTATCAAGAAGATCTTCAAGTTGACTCTTCAATTCTTGCATCTCAGCCGGAGCCATCCGATACGGTGATTTGGAAATCGGCGCCGTATCAGGCTCGAGATCAATTGAAAACTCTACGTCGCGGTTCGGGGGTAATCCAGGAATTTCTCCCGGAAAGACATCCGAAAATTCCCTAACTACCTCAAGTCCATCCCCCTCGGGCGAATCCAAGTAGCAAAGGTACCCGACACATCCTTGTCGTAGTAGCTTAAACGCAGCCATCACATTGATCAGCTTGCCGTTATCAGCGTCATTTCGACCTTTGAACTTGCACACGAATTTGCCCCCGGATGACACCGTCACCGTTCTCGAACTGAAGTCGATCACCGCCTTGTGACGCGTCAGCCAATCCATACCGAGAATAATGTCGTATGGAGCCATGGCTATGCAGATTAAATCTGCCTCGAATTCCTTACCCTGAATGGTAATCGGAAAGTCGGACAAATGCTTGGTTCCCACCAAACGTTCTCCATTAGGAAGATTAACGACGAAAGGGTCGCACGAATCATTGCACACTAAGTCTAACTTGCTAACACAGCTATCCGAAATAAAGGAATGCGTAGCACCAGAATCAAACAGAATGCACACTGAAGTAGAGTGAAGGTATAGAGTACCTTGAGCAATCGGAGCGTTGGGTCCATCTGCCTCACGCATCTCGTACAAGCGTTGGCCCTGACTTCCAGAAACAGCTGGGGCCTTTCCCCTGTTCTGAGCAGTCGTCTGCACTGAAGGGCTAGGAGTCTCGGCATGCTTAAACCTAGGTCGGTTGCTCTGATGAACTGACCCTTGCTGCGACTCTACTCCCTTCTGCTTGCAGAACTTTTGCAGATGACCATCACGTCCACACCCAAAGCATGGCCTCCTCTCCTTCCGACACTCAGTGCTCTTGTGCCCAGCAGTACCGCAGTTATAACACTGAACTGAACTCCTGGTATGCCCTGACTACTGAGTCGATCCCCCTTGCGTCATCTCTGTCTTAGCTCGGCCGGACCTGGTGAAGTTAGATGGTGGCGCAGGGCGCTTAAAACCTCCTCCCTGGTTCTGATTCTGCATTGACTTCTGTCGGTTGCGCCTCTTGGTCGACTCCTCGAGAGTTACCTCCAGCTTATAGGCACAATCCACATACTGCTCCAAGGTAGAGCATGTGTGGTGCACCATTAATGGCTTGATATCCGGGTTCATCCACTCGTGGAAGTATCAGATCTTTTGAGCCTCGCTGGTGATCTCGGCAGTGGTGTACTGTAGAAGATGGTTGAACTTAGATGCCAACTCGGTCACTCTCAGACCATCAGTCTGAGGGTACAAGAACTCTTTATGCTTCTCCTCTCTCATAGCACGAGAGAAAAAGCGATCAACCATCTTGGTCTTGAACATCGACCAAGTCAACACTGGGCTCTCAGCCAAACCAGTGCTCTCCCACCACTCGCTAGCCTCCTCCTTCAGCTGAAGAGACGCGATATGGACCTTCTCGGCCTCCGTACACTCCACGTTCCTGAACAGCCTCTCCATATGGGAGAACCAATGAGTCACTGCCACTGGCTCCCCTTTCCCGTTATAGCAGTCAGGTCTCATGGAAGTAATGGTCTTAAGAGCGCGACCATAGCTGTCCCTCGCCCTAACGGCAGTCTCCTGAATCACGGGGTTTCTGGGTTTCACAACATCAGGAACCGCTGCATGAATAGGCACTTCTTGTGCTTGAGGCGCACTTGGTCTCAAGACATCTGTAATAGCCTGTATCACGATCCCTCGGATCGCCTCAACAGCTGCAGCGTCAAACAGCGTCGGCGCCTGGGTCTGATCCTGACCTTCACGCCTCTGCTGGACGCGAGACTCAGACTCGTGTTCATCCTGAACACTTCTTCCTGCTGGTCTGGGGTTTTGGCTAGTCCCAGCACCGGCTCGAGTCGAGTTTCTCGTGCTTCTTGGGTTCACCATCTGTTTACCGATCCAATTCCAAGCATTCAATACATTAATATTATGCAACATACTTATGCAATATATCAATGTAAATAAATCACTCAGAATATATCAACTTGGCATTTTATAGACGAACCTTCGAATTCTTATACAAGTTACACATAAGTTTATCATTCGAGCATTAGGACAATGTTGCTCGAAGATATAAGTGTTTCTCAGAGTACTTGCCGCAATACTGAAATATTACACAAAGTATAACTTGGAATACTAAGAAACGAAACTTCTACGATAGGTAACGCCATTCCTCCTCAAGGCGTTCCAAAACGTCTCCCATACGACTGGCTACTCGTGCATGGTCTCTTCGGGCTAGGTTCACCATCGAGCTCTGGAGATGGGTTTCGCACCCTGCTTGACCCTGAAGCACATAGTCCTAGCTCAGTCATGGTAAAGTATGGGTCGTCCATGACTGGTCCTCCTATTCCATCCCTCCTCTGAGTACTGGCGATCAGCTCATCCCTCTGACGCTGCTGTTCTGCAGAGATTACCTCGCTCTGGCGGAGAATCTCCTGCAGCTCGGATTCCGACCTCCATCTCCTTGGAGTAGGGATAGGCTGAGATTCCCTGTCACTTCTCCCAATACCGTACTCGGTATACAGTGCCTCCCAATCAGCTTCTGACATGGGTGCGTACTCTGGCACTGGTGACAATCCTGTACCGGGCTCCTGAATCTGCCCTCCAAGGTCCAACTCTGGATCCTCTTCTGGATCATCCTCTATGGGATCCTCTTCCTCGGGATCATCCTCGATGGGATCCTCATCCTCGGGATCATCCTCGATGGGATCCTCATCCTCGGAATCATCCTCGATCATATCCTCGTCCTCGACAGGATCTACCTCCAGCATCTCCTCTTCCTCGTCTTCGTACTCGATCTCCTCGGGAATTGGTCCCAGCAGAAAGTCGTCTTGGTAAACCCTTTGTTCATACCTTGATAATTCGTCTTCCTGCTCTCATTCCTGTACTCCCTCCACCCTTGGTGGCGGCACAGGTGCAGGTCTAGGGACCATAGCATTCCTGGCTACAAGGACAACTGACTCGGGGAGAACGTGCTTGACGTCTTCGGGTGGGCTACTCGGGCCTCCAACCTCGAAACATCGCTGAGGTAACGGAAAATCTAGCCTCGGCTGATCAGACTTAGCGTCTTCCGATCCCCTACCAATAGAAAAGCAGACACCCATCCTATCGAACAATAAGGAAGGAATTAGTCTTTCTAGACATAGAAGCAAGCTTACTATATCAGACTATAAAGAAGACATGACTATGAACGGTGTTTTTAAATTCTTTTCAGAATGAAAATTCAGAGCCCTCTTATTGCATTTCGAAAACGGATAAATGATTTATAAAATCCCAAACCCGTCTTAAAAACTTTTTGCTCTGATACCACAACTGTAACACCCCCAAAACTTAACCCTTTTGGAAATGTATTACCGCCAGTGACCCCAGTGTTCCTTACCGAGATCACCCAAGGCTTTACCAAATAAGTACAATTTATGAAATGCAATTGATACACAAAGATCAAGCATTAAATTCCAAAACATAACATTGTCGAGGAAACAAGAGTTACGGAATTACAACCCAATCCCGAATAGGTCAAAACATAGTTTAACCAAACACAGCGGAAGACTAAGAAAGTAAGTTACAATCGGAGTTATTGTCCAAAAGATCATAACCTGATTAAAGAAATACTTAAAACATTCAAAAACCACCGCCGACTCCATAGTCCTTCTAATCTTCTGAGCTACTTCTTAACTGATGTGCCGAATCGAACGGATGACACCAGCCAACCATGCAAGGGAAAACATTGGTTGGTTAGTCTAACTGAATAGACTAGCAAGGGTACAAGCAGACTGGTTCGAAGCAGTCATATTAGGTTAGACTCATCGCTTTTCGGATAATAACCGATAACGGTAGTCAACCATCATATTCCTGCTGGAATAAACAAGAGGTATGCACAGGAGAAGATTCTGGAAGACTGAATCTTCACAGAAATCGACTCGAAAGAAGACTCCAACAGAAATGAGTCTTTAAGGAAGTAATGACAAATCTGGAATATACAGAATCATTCAACAATGATTTAAAACTGACTGAGATGCTTCGGTTCACGACCAACCTCATCGCCTACAGCGAATCCAGATTGGAAAGAGAACGTACTACATTCAAGTCAAGACGAGTTTTCCTAGCTGCACTGAACTTAGCTGCACTACTCGCCCAAGGTGTATTAATTATGTGCGTCAAGGTAGCACTTATCTGATTTATGTTTCAAAAACACACATCACGTTATAGACTTTTACATGTGTACCCCACCAGTGGGACGACTCATCTTAGTATATGTTTCGTCGAGAGTGACGTATACCGAAAGGTTTGTGACACCAGCTAAGTGTCCTGTCTCTACACACATGTGTAAGAGACCGATCATGATCTTAGAATGGTATTGGATGGGGATGAGCCACCCCTCTACCAGATTATAAAGAAACGACTGGACAGAGTCCGAGTAACGTTCCTATCTAACAGTGCTAACTAAACAGTTAAAGCACCACCACGGTTATAGGATAAATCCACATAAAGGCCCGAAAGGCGATCACAGATGATAGCGTTGTTCTAACAGATATACAACCTATTATATGATTTTCAAAACAGTTTATCAAAACCGTTTCCAGACAACAGAATATTCATTCCAAATTAATTACTCAGATAAACTACTGATAATTAATGTAATTATGGAACGAAAGAGCAAGAGCGAACCGCCACTTGCCTTACTCCGCAGAATAGTCTACAGACGTCACTGGATTCCGGGCTCGACACAGTATAGTTCCGACAGCACAACAACCTTCGAGTCGACCCATAAAAGGAACCCTAAGTTAGATCCGACATAAACAGTACGAATCTAAACACGGCGAAAGAACACGAAAGGAAAGACGCCACGACGACAACCGACCAAGCCAAAGCCACGAAGGCGTTCTGGGCACTGGCGGCGGTCGCCGTTCTTGGCGGCGGTCGCCGTGAAGAACACGGCGGTCGCCGTTAAGAACACGACCGATTGAAACGAGAGAAAACTCACCCCAAAACACGAGCGGTTTGGCCTCCTTCGACTTGCTTTGGCTTTTAACCTCCAAGGCTAACCAAAAGCTTCACAAAGACACTCTGGAAACACACCAAAGCAACACCGGCGAGACCTCCGGCGAGCACAAGAAAACCGGCGAAAACAAAACTCCGGCGAGAGGCAAATTTGGCAGCGATTCGGGGTTGTAGATGACTCAAAACCCATGCCCAAGCTCACCTATTTATAGGCAAACCCCAAGGAATGAGCTGCAAACCCTCAGACGCGGCAAACGACGCAACGGCGCGCCTCGAACGACGCCGGCGACCATCGGGCAATGCCCACTGGACAATCATGGCGGTCGCCGTATTTTTGCCTGCGGCGGGCACGCGGCGGTCGCCGTTGCTAGGCCTGTCGCGGCCAGCTAGAAGCTGACACGTTGACCTCTCGGGCCCAACCACGGCGGTCGCCGTTTCTGAACGGCGGTCGCCGTTTCCCCCTTTTCCCGCCCATTCGGCTTTGAACGAGCTTGACGATAAACCGGGATAAAAATTATCGTACGCGAACGACAATTTAAAATTCAAGGCACCTTGTCTGTATATTATTTCACTGAGAAAAATATTACAGATATAGAGCACATTACAGAATGTCTCAAGCTACCTGAATTAAATCCGACGTACACAACGGGTACTCGGGAAAATTCCATAATTCCCAAAATAACCTTACAAAAATACGGGGTATCACATAGACAAGACACAATCTGGAGGCATTTCGTCAGTAGAAACCACCAGGGATCACACGATCACTATCTTATCTCGAACCGAAACAATAATCTCCAATCAAACCTAAAGGAAATCTGCAACAGCAGAGAATGTAACACAAAGCAAACAAGGAACCAATTTTTCAAAGCAAGGGAGTTTTGGGCTTTGAATCTGGGCCCGCCGAAGTCGAGATTGTGGATCTGGGAGAAGGTTGAGGAGGTCGGCGCGGTCGAAGAGTTTGGCGAGGAAGACGGTGGCGTTGGCCTGAGATTCGGATAGGATCTAGGCTCGTTGTAGGGCCATGGTTCAGAGAGGGTTCAAAGGCTACGGGGTAAGGGGAGGTTGGAGAGGAGAGAGTGGCGGTGGGGGGAGAGGTGGTGGCGGCGGAAGGCCGGGAGCGAAACCCGGTGAGGCGGTGCTACTGGTGACGCGTGGCCGATGAGGCGGGTGTCATGATAGCGGCGGTGGCTCGTCGGTGGGCGGTGGCCAAGGGTTTTCAAGGGCCAGCTAGGGCCGGCTCCCCTGAAGGGGGAGAGGGTGAGTTTGCTCTATTCATTTTGTTTTGTGCATCGAGCTTTGAATATTTGTACGTGCAACGATGGTCCGGTCCATTTTTAACGAAACTGTAATTGATCATATTGCAATGATTTTATATAAAATTTCATTTGAGATCATCTCAATTCATCATGTCTATCTGCATATAGCTACGCTTAGGGGTAGCATATGGGTTGTGTGAAATGTTTTTAGCCAATATTTCACAAAGGTTGTCCATTCGGTCTAGACTAAAAAACGTTCCGGTTTAGGAATATTAGGAAATATCGACAGTAGATTGAACCAAACACCCCTTTATTCTAGAAATTAATAGTATTATTATAGGTATTTTGTTAAAACAGTTTAGAAATTAGAGATATTTAAATATAAATGATTTATGTTGCCTGTATTGGAAGAATTTTTTTATTATATCTTTAGTGATTTAGGAATAAAGAATTATACTCCCTCTATTTAGAAATAGTTGTCATTACCCTAACATAATTATTAATAAATACAATTATTAAACTAAAATACTATAATTTTAAAATTTACAATTTAATAATCATTCACCTCATTTTTTTTACTAATGAGTGAGAATAATTTGCATAAAAAGTATTAATATGTTTACTTTTCAATAAAATACATCGTCACCTAAATCATTAACTTAAACTCTAAAGTGACAAATATTTCTTAACAAAAATTAAAGGCTAAAACAACACTTATTACTAGACCTATCAATTGGGTCGGTCAGGTCGGATTCGGTTCGGTTATTTAGGGTTCGGGTTGAGAACGAGTCGGGTCATTTCGGATAATAAGTCAAGCTGAGTCGAGTCATTACACGCCAGCGGGCGGTTTGGGTTGACCAACGGTCAAGATCATCATTTTTTAAATATTTTGTTAATTATTTAAATATTATTAAATAGTTAAAAATTAATTTAAATATGTCAAAATAAGTTGAAATAAATTAAAAAATAATAATATTATTAATTATTTTAATGCAATTGATATTAGTAGACCAAAATTATATTTTAATTTTAATTTTTATCTATATTCTATTAATTTATAAACTTATGCATTATAAAAAATTATATAAGTACAACAATGTTTCTTTTGTTAGGATAATTGAACATATTACAATTATTTATATGTCATTTATCATATAAATTTTATGTTATATTTTATTAATACTCCATATTTATTCGTTAATTAAGTCGGATTCGGATTGATCGGATTTGGTCTCGGTAAATTTGAGTTACCAAAAATTTCGGTCAGGTCGGGTCCAAAAATAAGCCGGTCAGGTTGATAAAACGGGTTTGATCACTTATTTATTACCGAACGGATGTAGTATTTAAAAGAAAAGTAATCTCTAGTCTAGCTCAGTTCAAGATCGGAAATGAGAAATCCGTATTTGGACCGGAACCTACAAAATTAAACTATTTAGATCATAGACCGAACCGTAATACACTGAGTCTAATCTGGGTATGGATTTTCCCGCGCCGATCGTTTTTCACAACCCGAATTTTACATTAAGACCTTTCTTTTACAACGTTTTTGGCTGGTGTAAAAATTTCAGCTCAAAGATGAATTTCTTACAAGAGTATACTTTTTTTCAGGAAAAAAAAAAAGTTGAATCCCCCGTTTTTTAATTTCAACTAAACTCTGAAAAGAGCAAACATGTATTGAACAGAGATTACTATAATTAGCATGATTAATACTCCTGTTCCCTTGAAATCAGTATCTTGATTCTTGAATTTTTTAAAAAGTCGACGGCACAATCGAATATACTACCTTTTGTTTTTCTTTTACTTTGCCTACCATCATCACAATTTATCAAAAACTATCTTAAACACAATTGTGTGAGGTTTCCGGTGATTTAATTGGGTCACGTTTGTTCCCAAAGATGGTAGAAGTGCAAATGAAAAGGGCAATTCAGCTGTAAACTTGCAGTACTACCTAAATATTGGAGGAGTCAAGCTAGATGAATTGTAAGCACAATATTATCATCCTATAAGGTAACAAGTTTGAGTAAAGAACTCAAGTGAGTCAATCGATCATCCTAAGAAGATGCTCATGTTTGTCTTATGTATTAATTTGACACACATTTGTTTTGAGATTATGGATGATGATTTCATGATTGTTGAAACATTATATCATGTTTGTTTTTTGAAATAAAGTTTCATTATTATTTAATTGTAGTTTAGAATTAAATAAAATGTCCTAATAATTTATAATAATCAAATAGGATCAACATAAAAGTTATGGTGGATAAAACCCTATTAAGTGAACTGATATTATGAATTATGAGTTGTTCGTAGTCCAAGTCATTAAATTGGCACATTGTGGGACCACTAGTTACGAAAACAGTTAAAAGCTTCTTTCATTATGGCAAACTCCTCAAACAGATCAACCATACCTTCATTACCCTAATACCCAAATGTGAGAATCCTAACTCGACAAACCACTATCGTCCAATTAGTCTCTGCTCAACCATCTATAAGGTCATCTCCAAGATCTTAACAGAAAGACTAAAACCTATTTTAAACAAACTTATTCACCCCCTACAAGGTGCTTTCGTTGCTGACCGCGCAATTCAAGATAATATCCTGATAGCTCATGAAATCTTCCACTCCTTTCGAACTAAAAAAGGCAAAGAGGGATGGATCGCTATCAAACTAGATATGGAAAAAACATATGACAAGATTGAATGGGAATTCATTCTAAATGTCCTTAACAAATTCGGTTTCTCACTAAAATTCATTGGTTGGATCAATGAATGTATTGAAACCGTCTCGTTTTCAGTGCTTGTAAATAATGGCCCAACCAACGTCTTTTACCCAAAGAGAGGGCTTCGTCAGGGAGACCCCCTATCGTCGTTCCTTTTTATCCTTGGAGCTGAAGTACTTGCTCGAAAACTACAACATGAAGCTAACATCAATACCAAACAACTAGGGTTTAAAATCAACCGAATGAGATCAAATATCCCTTTTTTAGCCTTTGCAGATGATATCCTCATTTTTGCTAAAGCAAACCAAACATCCTGCCAAAAAGTCAAATCAATAATTGAAGATTACTGCTCCATATCAGGACAATGTGTTAACTATCACAAATCTGCCTTTCAGACAACACACAACACACCAAATAATACAAAGACTTTGATCCAGTCAATCCTCAATATTCCTAGATCTGTATCCTTAGATAAATACCTAGAATGTCCAATTATTAATGGGAAAGTTAACCAAAATACCTTCCAAGATACTGTTCAAGCAACTACTACACAGTTATCAAAATGAAAAGCTAGTTCTCTGTCCCTTGAAGGAAGAGCAACCCTCATCAAAGCTAATCTGGCTGCCAAACCAAATTACATTATGCAATGCTTTATGCTTCCAACATCTTTACACAACAAACTAGACAAAGTTAATAGAAATTTCTTATGGAATAAAGAACAAACGTATAAACCCCTAATCGGTTGGGATAAAATTTGCAAAAAACAAATCAAATGGAGGGATTGGAATCCGTAAAACGGAAGACATGAATAAAGCCCTCCAAATGAAACTCATTTGGAAAATCTTTGCTGAACCAAACAACATCTGGGTTAAAATCATAAATGAAAAATATCTTAAGAATTTTAATATTCTTAACTATACCAGGAAAACTAACCACTCATGGAAATGGGGACAACTCCTTAAACTCCGCAATGAATTTAAAACTGGCCTGTAATGGCTTATTGGAGATGGTTGCTCTATCAACTTTTGGGAGGATCCCTGGACTCCTAATCTTAAACTCAAAGACTACATCCTACTGAATACCAATATCAACCCAACGGCCAAAGTTAGTGATTTTATCACTAATAAAGAATGGAACTTCTCTAAACTTAAAGGAGTGCTTCTTGATGAGGCCGTTGATAGTATTAACAATATCCAGTTACCACAAAACATTATTCCCGACCGACTGTATTAGGCTCCCAATAAGAATGGTTGGTTTTCTACTAAAACAACATTTGAACTTATCACTAAACAAACTAACCCAACAACTAATGATCTCTCATGGTTGTAGAAACTTGATACCTACCCAAAAGTGAAGAATTTCTTATGGAAAATATGCCATGATGGCCTACCCACTAAAGCTAGATTAGCACAAAAACATGTTGCGGTTCCCCTTGCATGTGACTCTTGCAATAACCCTCATGAAGACCTAAACCACTTCATTTCAAGTGTACTAATACACTAAAGCAAATCAAAAACCAAAGTCACCCTATTGAAAACTTCATTAAAAGTTTAAATACTAATAATAAAAAACCAATAGAATTAATTCGGGAACTTCAGTCCTTACTCTCCAAAAGTGAATGGGTCTGTCTTACTACCACGTGGTGGGGCACCTGGATTAATAGAAACCAAATAATTTTTCAAATACCAAACCCGGATAAAATAAAAAACCTTACCTTATACATCAAAACCTTACCTTATACATCAAAACCCTTATTTAGAATTGGAACAAAACTAAACAACTAGAAAAAGATGAACCTAAACAACAAAAACCCAATCCAACGCAAAGGCGTAAAATCAAAAACATTAAATGAGACAAACCTCGCTCAGGATTCTACAAAATAAACTTTGACGGTACTAAAATACCAAATGGAAAAACAGGTACATGATTTATTATCAGAAATGAAAATGATGAAATAATCCATATGTCCAACCAACAATATGGATGCCTATCTATTCTCATGGCAGAAATCGTGGCTTTAAAAAACAGTATCAAAAAAGCCATATCCCTAAACCTGAACAAAGTTGAAATCGAAGGAGACAACCTATGCCTTATTAACTCTATTTTAGGCATTTGAACTTGCCCTTGGGAAATTGAAATGGTCATCGCTGATATTCTTATCGATCTCCGTTCTTTTCAGGAAGTCCTCATCAGACACGTTTTTCGGGAGGTGAACCGTTCTGCTGACCAAATTGCTAAACTCAGCTTCTCACCTTCGAGATTTGCCTTGAATTCCAATCCAGAACTTCGTATTCTCATCCGCAAGGATGCTCTAGGCCGGATCTTGCACCGTTGCTAGGTCCCGTCTAATTCTTTCCTCATCAAAAATAAAAAATTATGATATTATTATTGTATGCGGTGACTGGTATGGCCCAAAATAGGATAGAAAATGAGATATGCGTATCGTTATTGTTTTCTTGTACACGATCTGCGTATCGTTATGTATTTTTGTAAAATAATTTTCAAGTAATTAGATTAGATTTATATTATGTTATACAAGAGAAGAAGATCCTATGAAGATTCCATGATGGAGATTTAGAGGAGAATCTAGGATAGAGATCCAAGAGATAAGAAAAATCTATAAAGATTAGATCTTATTGGTTTTTAGGGGCTAAAATATGATGGTGGCGGTTCGGTTTGGTGGCTTGGCGTGCAAGGCACGGCTGCACACTCTAAGGTTGGTCGGTTGGAGGACATGGTTCGCACGACTTGGGACCGCCCCTCTTTGTAGGGATTCGGCTGAAGTTTTGTAGGGTCACAAGAGGATTTTCGCAGCCCCCTTTCCCAAAGGAAAATTCAGCCCCCTTCTCGCAAGGTAGGGTAGGATCAACACAATCTTTAGAGTTTGAAATCAAGACAAACAAGGTTTTTAAACTTACCTTGAGCAAGCTCTGATACCAAATGATGTGATTCCCCTAAGGATTCGTGCTCTAGTTTGAGGACAAGTCACATGCAAGGCTGGGTTGTTGATGGGTCTTGCTTGGACAACAAGATAAGCGCAAGATTGGTTCTTTTTAGTAGGTTTTTGTGTTTAGAATTGCAAGAAATGAAGAAGAGACAAGCAAATCTCCTCTCTTGGATATGACTCATCAAGAGATTCAAGAAGATGATGATTCAAACTAGGGATATTACTCACCCAAGCCTAATCACCTTGTCTGGATACTACACACCAAAACACACAAGTATAAGAAAGCTTGGATATTACGCACCAAGATTCTAACACTCAAGAACAAAGAGCTCAAGATTAACGATGGTCAAAGCCAAAACGTATGTTTTCAATTTAATCAAAAGCTTCCTTAGAAATGAAACAACGAAATACTTAAATGGTCAAATGTTCTCCCGAAACCCTAATCCTCTAGGTTCTTGAAACGAGCCTAACTTTCTCCTCATAACTCCAATGGACCAGAAAATTGGACACGAGCTGAATAAGCCCAAAAGATCTAACATATCCAAAGCTCAGCCCAAACGCACGAAGGCATCAAAATTGTGCTTTTGGACAGTCTTAGACGTCAACGTCGGCTCGACCGCAACCTCTTCCTTGTGGATTTCTCCCGGCACTTCTTCTTTAATTGCTCCCAAACTTGGTGGACGTCCTTTACTAGCCATATCTTGAGGTTAGATAGCATTTACACTCAAGGTCGAAGTCAGTTGTGTGGAGGTTTGAAGAAACCCTATTGTTGTTGGCGTTGTGTCAGAGCCTCTGATCATCATCACCGGTTTGACCCCCTCTTAATTCGGCAGTCCCTGGCTCCAGAGATTGTGATACCTCGTATTTTTTATAAGCTATTTTTGGAGTTCCGGGATTTTTCCCGAGTACCTGTTATGTACGTCGGATTTAATTCAGAAAGTTGGAGACGTTCGGTAATGCTCTCTGTATCTGTAATATTTTTCTCAGTGAAATAAAATACAGACGACGTGCTTTGGATTTTAATACTCGTTCGCGTACGATAATTTTATCCCGGGTTAAAGTTGTTGTCGTCCAAAACCAGAATGGGCGCGAAGCCACAGGGGCGGCGACCACCGCATTTATGGCGGCGCCCGCCGTCGCCAGGCTCGAGGACTGGCGTGGTCATCTTCCTAGCTGGGCGCCAGGCCTAGTAGCGGCGACCGCCGTGCAGTACGGCGCCCGCCGTAATTCGCCCGCCGTAGGCAATTTGTGAGGCAGCGACCCTTTCTCTCCGCGGCACCCGCCGTCGTTGTCCGGAGGTTTTTGCCCGATGGTCGTCGGTGAGCCTCTGACACGCCGAATTAGGCCTGCTCCGCCTCGTCGTAGGGCCATCATTATGTTTCCTGGCATTTGACTATAAAAGGAGGTGTTTGGGAGGGGTTTTTGAGCTCAATCCACAGCCCAAGCTCTCCCAAATTCTTGCCTCACCGGAGTTGTGCCTCGCCGGATTTCTGAAGCTTTCGCCGGAGGTCGTTTGGTGGTGTTTCCAGAGTGCCTTTGTGAAGCTTTTGGTAGCCTTGGAGGTTAGAAACCAAAGCAAGTCGAAGGAGGCCGAGTCGCTCGTGTTTTGGGTGAGTTTTCTCGCCGCTTCTGTCGTCTGAGTTCTTCACGGCGCCCGCCGTGATGAACTGCGGTGACCGCCGCCAAGAACGGCGACCGCCGCCAGTGTCCAGAATGCCTTTTTGGGCTTTTGGCTTTGGTGGTCGTCATTGTGGCGTCATTCCTTTCATTTTCTTTTGTCGTTTTTAGATTCGTACTGTGGTTATGTCGGATCTAACTTAGGGTTCCTTTTATGGGTCGACTCGAAGGTCATTGTGTTGTCGGAGCTATACCCGTGTCGAGCCCGGAATCCCGTCGTCGTCGTTAGACTTCATTCAAACTCTGCGGATTCAGGCAAGTGGCGGTTCGCTCTTGCTCATCATTCCATATTTATATTAATTATCAGTTGTTTATCTGAGTAATTAATTTGGAATGATTACTGTGTTTATCTGGAATTGGTTTTATAAACTGTTTTGGAAACTGTAATAATGATATTATAATAGGTTGTATATCTGTTAGAACAACGCTATTATTTATGTTCGCCTTGAGGGCATTTATGTGGATTTATCCTGAACTATTGTTGTGCTCAAACTGTTAGTTAGCACGAGTATTCGTAGGAACGTCTGGACTCCGAGAGGTCCATTCGTTTATTTATAACTTGGGGAAAAGGGCAAGCAAGACCCTACGATAGTAGAGGCTTGGACTCTGCGAGGTTCATTCCTTCGATATAAGTCCAGAGGCTTGGATTCTGTGAGGTCCATTCCTTAGTTGTATGTCCTGAGTGACAGAGAATATGTTTAAAAGCTTATAATGTAATGTGGGTTTTGGAATTTAATAAGATAAAGTGCCCGAGTGCACATAATTAATATACCTTTGGCGAGTAGTGCAGCTAAGTAAATAGTGCAGCTAGGAAAGCTCGTCTCGACTTTTGATCAGAGTACGTTCTCTTTCCAATCTGGATTCGCTGTAAGCGGTGAGGTTGGTCGTGAACCGAAACATCTAAGTCAACTTTTAAATCACTGATGTCTGATTCTTTAAACGTTCCAGATTTGTCATATTTCCTTAAAGACTCAATCTCTTGGAGTCTCTTTTCGGGTCAATTTCTGTGAAGATTCAGTCTTCCAGAATCTTCTCTTGTGCATACCTCTTGTTTATTCCAGTAGGAGTATGATGGTTGACTATCGTCATCGGTTATTATTCGAGAAGCGATGAGTCTAACCTAATACGACTGCTTCGAACCACTTTGCTTTGTACCCTTGCACGGTCTATTCAGTAGACTAACCAACCGCAATTGTTCTCTGCGTGGTTGGCTGGTGTTATCCGTTCGTTTCGGCACATCAGATAGAGCGAAGATATGAAGAGACTAGATTGACTATGAAGACGACGGTTGTTTTTGGATGTTTTTAATAATTTCTTTTAATCAGGTTGAGATCCTTGGGAGATGACCATTGTGGTCAAGATCCTTGTTTGTAATATATTTAAAAGACTTCCGTTGTACCTTGTTTAAAGACTTCCGCTGTACTTTGTTAAACTCTGTGTTTGTCCTATTCGGGATTGGGATGTAATCCCGGGACTCATGTTTTATATGAATAAAGTTATCATTTTGTATCATTGTATTTCATGGTTTGTATTCAAACGGTAAAGCCTTGGGTGATCTCGGTAAGGAACACTGAGGTCACTGGCGGTAATACCTTTCCAAATGGGTTCAGATTTGGGGGTGTTACAGTTGTGGTATCAGAGCCAAAGGTTTTAAAACGGGTTTGGGATTTTTATATCATTTATCCGTTTTTGAAAATGCTTTAAAAGGGCTCTGAATTTTTAAAGTGAAAAGAATTTTAAAACACCGTTCATAGTCGTGTCTTCTATATAGTCTGATGTAGTAAGTTTGCTTCTATGTCTAGAAAGACTAATTTATTTCTCGTTGCCCCGCTAGATATAGGTGCATTCTGTTCTCTTCAGAGGAACCCGGGAGAAGCCGAGGTGGTTTTGCCATCTCCAGTTAGGCTTGATTCCCAGTTCGCTCGTTGTGATTTGAGGTTGTAGAACCTATTATCTCAGTTTCAGTTCATCAATAGAAATTTACGAGTTTGATCTATTCTAAGTTGATTTTATTACAATAAGTATATCATAATGATACTAATGTGATAAAATCCTTGGAATTTGATCAGTAAACAGATGGTGAACACAAGGAACGTTATCCGTGCTGGTGCTGGGCCGAGCAATGACCCCAGACCAAACCCGAGGATTGATGCAGACCCATCAGGAGAGTGTGAGTCTGTCTTCAACAATAATCCAGGAGGCAATGGCCAAGCTCAGGCCGACGCTCCAGTAGTGCTCGATGCAGCAACAGTCGCAGCAATTCGGGGGATTGTTATGCAAGCATTCACCAAGATAATGCGACCAATCGCACCTCAGACACAAGGAGTGCCAGTACCTCCAGAAGTTCCGAGGTTTGAGGAACAAGAGAACAAGGAGTGCCAGTACCTCAGGCACAAGGAACGTTATCCGTGCTGGTGCTGGGCCGAGCAATGACCCTAGACCAAACCTGAGGATTGATGCAGACCCATCAGGAGAGCGTGAGTCTGTCTTCAACAATAATCCAGGAGGCAATGGCCAAGCTCAGGCCGACGCTCCAGTAGTGCTCGATGCAGCAATAGTCGCAGCAATTCGAGGGATTATTATGCAAGCATTCACCGAGATAATGCGACCAATCACACCTCAGGCACAAGGAGTGCCAATACCTCCAGAAGTTCCGAGGTTTGAGGAACAAGAGAACCAAGTACTACAGGGAGGCGTGATCAGGAATAGATGGGAATATGGCCGAGCTCTGAAGGCCATTAACTCTATGAGACCCGACAACTACGATGGAAAGGGAGAGTCAGTCAGAGTGGCTCATTGGTTTTCCCACATGGAGCGATTGTTCCGTAATGTGGAGTGCACTGAAGCGGAGAAAGTGCACATAGCTTCTCTACAGTTGAAAGAAGAAGCCAGTGAATGGTGGGAGAGTATCGGCTTAGCTGATAGCCCGGTGTTGACCTGGTCAATGTTGAAGACCAAGATGACGGACCGTTTCTTCTCTCGTGCTATGAGGGAGGAGAAACACAAGGAGTTCTTGTATCCTAATACGGATGGATTGAAGGTGACCGAGCTTGCCACTAAATTCAATCATTTGCTGCAGTATGCTGAACCAGAGATATCCAGTGAGGCTCCGAAGATCTGGTACTTCCATGAATGGATGAACCCAGATATTAAACCATGGATGGTGCACCACACATGCTCTACTCTCGAGCAGTACGTGGATACGGCCTACAAGTTGGAGGTAACTCTGGAGGAGTCAACCAGGAAGTGTGATAGCCAGAGGCAAGTGCAGAATCAGCCTCAGGCAAGTGGGTTTAAACGTCCCGTACCACCTTCTGATTTTTCCAAGTCCAGCAAGGCAAAGACAGAAATGACTCGAGATGGGTCAACTCAGCAATCGGGTCAGAGCAAGAGTCTGATCCAATGCCATAATTGTGGTGCATCTGGGCACAAGAATTTTGCATGTCGGAATGAGAAGAAGACTTGTTTTGGTTGCGGAAAGGAAGGACATATGCAGAGGTTCTGTCGGCAGGGAATGCAAAAAGGAGCGGAGTCACAACAGGGGTCTGTTAATCCAAACAACAGACCTAGGTTTAAACCAACAGAGACTTCCAATCCTTTGATGCAGACAACTACGCAAGATAAGAGGAAAGCCCCAATGACTTCTGGAAGTCAGGGTCAACGTCTTTACGTGATACGTGAGGCGGATGGACCCTATGCTCCTAATGCTAAGAGTACTTTGTATCTGCATTACACTTTTGTTAATGTGTTGTTGATGTGGGTGCTACCTAGACTTTCATTTTGGATGGTTGTAAGTTAAGTTCTGTATGCGGCTAAGTTTGTGAACCTTTGGTTATAAATATTATTAATATGAAATATTTGGTTAGAATCAATCGTCTGTCGGAATTGTCGATTACCATCAAGGGTAAGAAATTCAAAGCGATTTGACCTAAATAACCATGGTCCCATACGATAATTATTCTCGGTATGGATTGACGGAAGCGTCATAAGGCAGTGATCGACTTCAGTTTTTGATATTCCTGTGGTTAGAGGATTTCCGGGTGTCTTTCCAGAAGATATTCCTGGATACCCCGAATCGTGTTGTGGAGTTTGCCGTTGATCTCGAGCCGAGTACCACGCCAATCTCTGAGGCACCGTACCGGATGGCTCCTGTTGAGATGCAAGAGTTGAAGAAGCAACTCAAGGATCTTCTTGACAAAAGTTATATAAAGCCGAGTACATCACCTTGAGTAGGAGTGCCCTAGTTTTATTTGTCAAAAAGAAAGATGGACCGTTTCGACTTTGTTTTGACTTTCGAGAGTTGAATAAAGTCACGATCAAGAGCAAGTATCTGTTGCCAAGGAGTGATGATCTGTTGGATCAACTATAGGGAGCAAAAGTTTTCTCCAAGATCGACCGGAGGTCTGGTTTTTATCAGCTCAGGATTCGTGAGGATGATATTCTGAGGATTGCGTTCGGACGAGAGATGGTCACTACGAGTTTGTAGTCATGCCATCTGGGCTTCAAATGCTCCAACAATTTTCATGAACCTAGTGCATCGATGTTTTAGACCAGTACTTGAATAAGTTCATAGTGGTCTTCATCAATGGCATTTTGATATTTTCCCGAGCAAGGAAGCTCACAGGGAACATCTGCGGATTGCTTTATCGGTCCTTATACCAAGTCGACTGTACGCAAAGTGGGTTAAGTGCGATTGTTGGATCTAGAAGTGGATTTCTTAGGCCATGTGATCAATAAGAATGAGGTTATGGTTATTCCCCAGAAGAGTGAATCAATAGTTGTTTGGAAGCGGCCTCAGGGTGTGAGCGAGGATATGAAGAGACTAGATTGACTATGAAGACGACGGTTGTTTTTGGATGTTTTTAATATTTTTTTTTAATCAGGTTGAGATCCTTGGGAGATGACCATTGTGGTCAAGATCCTTGTTTGTAATATATTTAAAAGACTTCCGTTGTACCTTGTTCAAAAACTTCCGCTGTACTTTGTTAAACTCTGTGTTTGTCCTATTCGGGATTGGGATGTAATCCCGGGACTCATGTTTTATATGAATAAAGTTATCATTTTGTATCATTGTATTTCATGGTTTGTATTCAAACGGTAAAGCCTTGGGTGATCTCGGTAAGGTCACTGGCGGTAATACCTTTCCAAATGGGTTCAGATTTGGGGGTGTTACAGAGATGGTCTTGGATATCTAGAATTAATTGTCGATCTCGTGCACGAGTAATAGCTCCAGCTGGTTTGACTTGCTCATGTATGGTTGCGCGTGTGACCAGGGGCAGATCTAGGGGGGGGGGGGGGGGTTGAGGGGGCGACAACCCCCGCTTCCCCCCGGCGAACCCCTTAGAATATGTTGAATATTTGGTTTAAGCCCCCCTTTGAATTTTCAATTTTCATTATATATACATAGAATGATAAGTAAATCACAATAAAAATACATTGACCTAGTGGTTTTTGTCTTGGTACTTGTGTAAGAAAAGTAAGAGGTCATGAGTTCAAATCTTCAATCCCTCCCAACTTTTCTTTTTTTCCTATTTTTGTTAAAAAAATTGTGTCTTAATAGCCTTATTGAAATCTTTAAGCTTATTAAACATGTTTATTTCTCTTTTGTTTTTTTATTTTTCCTTCCATGTTTTACTTTTTGTTATTAAAAACAAAATTAAAAATCTTACATTAATAAAAAATAATTTTTAAAAGTGCGAAAATATAGAATATGTATTATATGAATTAGTCAAATTTTAAGAAGTGGATGTCATATTTTTTGTAGTTTTAAAATATTAATATAAATGTCGATTCATTAAGCGCGAAAAAAAAAATCTCGAATGAAAATCGCCCCCCCTTCGATAAATTCCTGGATTCGCCACTGCGTGTGACCGAACGCGTAGTTGGTCTTGATGGTGCTTCCTTTGGTACTAGCTCTTCTAGATCTTGATGTGGCACAGAAGTGATCACATCACACATAACTCTTCTAACCCGATTAATATCTCGGATCACATGCTTTACACTTCAAAACATAAATCAGAAATCAAAATTTGTTTAAATAGATGTGCACTCCACATACTCGTAACTTACGTTTTAACAACTCGATATTTCATTAGAAGCATGAAAATTCCAATAATACTCAAAAAGGTCAATATAATAAAATCATCGAACAGTATAAAAAGGAAGGAAAAAATCGTACCATCATGCAAACAAGGAGTTTGCAAGGCTGGAACCCAATTTTACAAATACACACAATGCTTTCCTTGTCTCATATATTCTCTCTGTTTGTTTACCCCCACATAACAAACACACTTTTCTCTTCCAACAAAATTCCCCTCAAAAGGATTTTACAGAATCGTCCCTTTTAAAGTCTTATCACACTAAAATCATCACTCTCTAGTACACTGCTACTCTCTTTATACATGAATCATCACCCACCTCTCATTTTCCCCTAGGGATCACCAAAATATACTCCCCCAATTCCCAATTTTTCAGCACAAATTCTGCAGGTTATGGGCTGCAGGTTCTCGAAGAAGGACGAGGCGGTTCCCAACGGCGCCGTTTCGGTGTGTGGCCACCGGAAACGCCTCGCAAAGGCCGCTGTGGAGAAGAGGAAGGCGTTTGCTGAGGCACATTGCAAGTATATTGCATCTCTCTCCGCCGTGTCTTCCGCCATTGCAGTCTTCGTAGCTCGCTTCTCCTCCTCTTCTCCCCCTCCTGAAATCGGTCTCCTCCAAAATCAGAACCAAAATTCAGTTGATTCACATAATCAAGCTCTAGCTCAAACATCCTCTGAATCCTGGTCGGTTGCTTCTGGGTCATCTAATGACGGTGATGATGAAGAAGAAGAAAGTAGAGATGTGTGTGAGCATTTCTATGGCGATCATCGCCCACTAATTTCCTCCCCTGGGAGAGAAATTGGGTGGGATTTCTTCAATTTGCTTGACAATCCACCTCTACCACCGCCTTCAATGGCTGCTGTGCCTGTGAAGAAAGAGAAATTAGGCATGAAGAAGAGAGAAATTGATAAATCGGGGACTCAAAAATTGGGGGTCAAAGTTCATAGTAGCAATGAAGTGGGTAGTGGGAGAGAATTGCTAGCTGCATTGAAGGCTTTGAAGCAGCATTTTGGTAGAGCTCACGAGTCCGGGCTGCTTGTTTCAAGAATGTTGGAGGTGAACACACCTAATTTGCAGCCTGTTATGGAGGAATTGAAAGGTGGATTTGATCATCTCATACGCCTGCATTTTCCTTATTGATAAATAACCTGAAATTAGTGCTAAGCTTTGTGCCAACTATATATGACTATTATCTTCTGCTTTGAATTTGGTATCAAATGCTTATAATATCTGACAAATGAAACTAGTATAGTTAGTGACAGCAGAGAAATAACACTTATATAGTAGCAGGTGTAACTTAAAATATGTGTCTTCTCATGGTCATGCAGAGAAATCAAGTAAATTACTTCAGGCAAACATATGGAACCGTTCGCCTTCTTCTCAGTCTTCATCGTGCAAAAGCTTGATCTCGTCGAGTTCCAAAAGCTCCTCAGCTTACTCTAGAGCTGAGCTCTTTGATGGTAATGGAGGTATGGAATCTGGGAGCCACTCATTCACCCTGGGAAGGTTGTATGCCTGGGAAAAGAAGCTCTATGATGAGGTCAAAGTGAGTCGTATTAACTATTTTGAATTTTGCTCTGCTGTATTTCTGTTTTGTTACCTTCAAACCTTGAATGAATGCAATAAACAATAATGTATGTACCATATACTTTAGCTCTAGCATTGCACTCTTTAGCACTATTGGTGTAAGAATTTTACTTTGCAATCCATTTGTCAGCTTTAGCATTGTACTCTTTTGCAGTATTGGTGTAAGAATTTTTCCTTATGATCTCGTTTCTTTTACTGAAGTAACATTCATAAAACTAAGTCTCACCATAGTGATTTAGGGGAGGTGGTGGGGATGGGGTTCAACTTTCAGGCCACCAAACTATGAGATTGAGTTGGTGGACTTGATGGCATTGAATCAACCCATTTGGACCCCTGCAAGGATATATAATGAATACTTTCTTATACCCGCTGTCATCCCTAGTTGTTTCTGTGTTTTACTATTAATCATGTTCTGACTTTGTGAAACTTGTGATCTTGAAAAGGCTGCAGAGCAAACCAGGAAAACATATAAGCAAAAGTGCTCACAGACGAAGAAGCCGCAAGGTGTAAAGAAAGAAGATGACTTCTCCCCTTCAAAACAAACAGCTGAAGTTACGTATCTGTATAACCGCATCTTGGTGGCGAGACGAAGTGTTGAATCCATCTCTAAACAAATTGAGAAGCTGAGAGATGAGGAGTTGCAACCTCAGCTCGTCGAGCTCCTACATGGGTAAGAAAAGTGAAAATTCCAAATTGTGATGAATGTTATCAAGTTTATCCTTGAATCTTTACCCTCTTAATATACACAGGTTAATGAGAACTTGGAAGATAATGTCCGAATGTCACGAAACACAGAACAAGATCATCTCTGGAGTTAAATCCTTCCACTCTGAGACAAATGAAAAGCTCTCTCACCGCCTTGCTACTCTCCAGCTAGAGAAAGAACTACGAAATTGGCAATCTTCCTTCTTAGATTACATTTCCACACAAAAAGCATACGTGACGTGCCTCTGTGGATGGCTATCCAAGCTCATTGATTCAGGAGGCTCTAGTCAACGGTCAGCTCTAGTCAACGTTCCCACTTTGCTGATGGCGTGCCGACACTGGTTGACTTCACTGGAGAAACTGCCTGAAAAGGCGGTGAAGTTCTCCATGAAATCCTTGGCGAAGGATGTACACGATCTGTGGGTTCAACAGGGCGAGGAACACGAAGCCAAGAAGAAGGTTGACGGGCTAGTGAAGGAGATGGATAGGAAGGCTCTCACACTCAAAAGGGAAGAGGGTCTAATTCTGCTGCTGAAGCCAAGTGTACAGAGGTTTGGCGGGAAAGGGAGGAGCTCAGCTGAGGACTTCACTGGCAAGAAGAACATGATGGATTTTCTGAGAATGAGGCTTGAATCTGAGAAGGTGAAGCACCAGAGCAGCATTGAAAGGACACAAGCAGCTACTCTGGATGGGCTTAAGATGGGATTCTCCTCAGTTTTCGAGTCTCTGACCGACTTTTCAAGGGCGTCGGTGAGCTTGTATGCTCATCTTGTGACATTCTGTGAGAGTTCAAATGGTGGTCATTAAGGAGATATTGATGTGAATCTAGTATATGAGAAAAATCACTTGATCTAATAGCTCCCTATATATATTGCTGTTTTTAGGATTTTGACCGCGGTGTATCCAGACATAACTTGTTACATATGTTAAGTTTGAATGAAAGTATTTTATCTCAGATGAAGGGAATTTTTTTATTGAACACCATAAGATTGAAAGCGATCTTCCATTGTGGAATAAGAGCTCATCTGGGTTCAGATCAACTTGATTGATCATCAAACTATGTACAACTACTAAAGGGAAGGCAACGTTTTCAGAAGCTGGTCATCAAAAAGAAGGGGAGAAAAGATGAAAAACTAATTAATACATTAAATTCACTAGCTTTGAAGAATTTCTCTACAATCATAAAATTAATGGGCAAGTTGTATTAAAATATTGGACATCTTTTTATGGTGGTTACGAAAAAAAGACATCTGTTGCTAGTTGCTACTCTTTTAAGTTTTTTTTTAATATTTTGGGTCTTATATATAGGGTGACCTGTTTGCGGTGTGTGGCTTCCGAATCTCCCGTTTAATAGATCTTCATTTTTCGTATGAACGCAATGATATCTTACATCACTGCGTCAACCCGTTGGGTTATTCTCTTAGGTCTCTTTGATTGCCTATGACTTCTCTCTTTGGACATCTTTACGGTTTCTACTCTATGTATTTGGGAAAATTGAAACCCATATTCAATTACTATTGTGTGCAATACTTTATTCAACTAGAAATCGAAGCCCGTGCTTCGCACGGGCCTTTTATGTATATGTAGTGTCACGATTTAAATTTGAGTTTCTAATATATGGATTGTTGTTTCATGTTTTATCTTAGACGATATATTGTTTGATATGTATTTAAATGTAATATCTAAGTTTTGACAAAAAATGTAATATCTAAGTATTTTAGGTATAAAATGCTATGATTGTACAAAGTACAATTTTATTTATTTATTTTGGTCAGAAGTTCAATTTAAATTTTGAATTAAGGTGGTAGTTGTTTTTTGTAAGGATACGTCTTTTCCTTTGAAAATATTTGGGAAATATTTTAGAAATGCCTATCTAATTATATGTTGTGCTTGAACTCGAGTATTTATAAGAAACTTGTTATAACAACTCTCATTTCTTACATGCTCCACTACACTCCACGTTTCTAATTTTTTGCCTTTATCTTACAAATTTATTGTATTTTAATAATGTCTTTTATGTATAAAATAGAACAATAAAAATCATCCTTAACCAAAATAACAACACACCTACCTAAAATGATTTAGTACAAAAAAGAAACTAAAAATACAAACCTAATTGAATTTATGCTACCAATAGTTGAAGGATTTACATCATCCATAAAATAGTTTGCTTTCTTCTTTACTAACAATCAATCGTCCTAAATTGATTGTCTTTGTCCTCCTTCTAGTGAAAGCTACTGGTGCATGATGTAAACAGTCGATGCCTCAATAGTGCTATTAGATTATCCAATTCTCTGACATCTTCACATAAAATTAATCTATCTCGATCAAAAGACAATTATATTAATAAATTTAAACCGATATATGTAAGTATTGTAGACTACAAAAGAGATCCAAATACATATAATTAAGGATAGTTTACCGTGAGGTGGATATATACTTGCATCATCGACAATCGGGAATCCTCATTCACATCTTTAACTTAATAATTATGCTTACTTCAGTGACCATGTCTTTTTAAGGTGTTGCCCACTATCTCCCAAGCTTCACTATATGGCTTTCTAAAGCTAATTTCCATGTAGAAGAATGAGATGATGGATGCCCATAGCAAATGAACGGAATACCACCGTTTTTGCCCTTTTATAGATGAAAATGTTACTTGGAAAGTGAAGCCATTTTGACATATAACCGTTTAGACATCTTGACTATAATTTGTTTCCAACCATTCATTATGTACTAAATACGGGAGTTACGTGTAATAATTGGATAATATTAAAATAGGAGTAAATGAGAGCAAAATATAACGTATATAGTATGTAGTAACTATCACTAATTGAGATTTAGGTTAAAAAATGAGTCAAAACCTAAAGAGTAGTCCGTACGTAAAGGCAAGATTTAGCTGAAAAAAGTGTGCGAGGGGAGGGAATAACTACTTACAAATAGTGCTCATTTTTATATATACACATAATTATGCTATGGTATATTAAAACAAACAAAGAAAATTTTAATTACTTAATTACAAAGTAGCCTATAATTATACTTATGTATTTTATATTGGTTTATAAACCCTATAATAAAAACCGATCATAAAATCTAACATATTATATACATATTATATACTAAGGGTGATAAACTAATCCTACAGGCAAACTATAACTTTAGGCCTATTTAAGCCTTTGATTTTGTCTTTAAAAGTTAGCATTCAATGACGTAGAATGCTAACTTTTAAATATATATATATAGATAGATATAGATGGTTATTTTTCATGCTTAATAGAAATATAAATTGAACTATGTTGAAAATTTAACGTGAAGATATAAGAATTATACAACGATATGAAAATGAGGACTTTTTAACTGATTAATATGTAGTAACTATATATAATTGTGAATCAAAAACTTTGTATATTATATAGACAATTATAGATTATTAAAATAATTGTTAATATATGAAATTGTCACTTTAGTACTTTTTGGATTTGAAAAATTATTTAAATTTTGTGCTAAATAAATAAGGCATGAAATGAAAAAAAAAAACTAATTTATCTTTAAAAGTTAGCATTCAATGACCTAGAATGCTAACTTTTAAATATATATATATAGATGGTTGTTTTTAATGCTTAATATAAATATAAAATGAACTATGTTGAAAATTTAACATGAAAATATAAGAATTATACAATGATATGAAAATGAGGACTTATTAATTGATTAATATGTAGTAATTGTATATAATTGTGAATCAAAAACTTTTTATATTATATAGAAGATTATATATTATTGATATAATTGTTAATATATGAAATTGTCACTTTAGTACTTTTCGGATTTGAGAAATTGTTTAAATTTTGGGCTAAATAAATAAGGCAAGAAATGAAGAAAAAAAACAGTTCATTTTAAAAGTTAGCATTCAATGACCTAGAATGCTAACTTTTAAATATATAATATAGATGGTTGTTTTTCATGCTTAATAGAAATATAAATTGAACTATGTTGAAAATTTAACGTGAAGATATAAGAGTTATACAACGATATGAAAATGAAGACTTTTCAATTGATTAATATGTAGTAATTGTATATAAAATTGTGAATCAAAAACTTTTTATATTATATAGAAGATTATAGATTATCAATATAATTGTTAATATATGAAATTGTCACTTTAGTACTTTTTGGAATTGAGAAATTGTTTAAATTTTATGCTAAACAAATAAGGCATTAAATGAAAAAAAAAAACTAATTCATCTTTAAAAGTTAGCATTAAATGACCTAGAATGCTAACTTTAAAATATATATATATATAGATGGTTGTTTTTCATGCTTAATAGAAATATAAATTGAACTATGTTGAAAATTTAACGTGAAGATATAAGAATTATACAACGATATGAAAATGAGGACTTATTAATTGATTAATATGTAGTAATTGTATATAATTTAAAATTAAAAACTTTTTATATTATATAGAAGATTATATATTATTGATATAATTGTTAATATATAAAATTGTCACTTTAGTACTTTTCGGATTTGAGAAATTGTTTAAATTTTGGGCTAAATAAATAAGGTAAGAAATAAAAAAAAACCAGTTCATTTTAAAAGTTAGCATTCAATGACCTAGAATGCTAACTTTTAAATATATGATATAGATGGTTGTTTTTTATACTTAATAGAAATATAAATTAAACTATGTTCAAAATTTAACGTGAAGATATAAGAGTTATACAACGATATGAAAATGAAGACTTTTCAATTGATTAATATGTAGTAATTGTATATAATTGTGAATCAAAAGCTTTTTATATTATATAGAAGATTATAGATTATCAATATAATTGTTAATATATGAAATTGTCACTTTAGTACTTTTTGGATTTGAGAAATTGTTTAAATTTTGGCCTAAATAAATAAGGCATGAAATGAAAAAAGAAAACCGATTCATCTTTAAAAGTTAGCATTCAATGACCTAGAATGCTAACTTTTAAATACACGATTTCTATTTCACGCACCGGAAAAATTGTTATTTCACGTACCGGTTCGTCCGTGACGTACCAAATGAAGCCGCCTGTGACGAACGCAATCACTCCGTCCGTGACGGACCACAGTAAACCGTCCGTGACGCACCAACCCCATCCGTGCGTCACGGATGAACATGCTGATCTGCGACACGATTTTGGAATCGCCATAACTTTTGATTCCCTAGTCCAAACGCGCTAAAATTTGGAGGTGTTATAGTTGACATCTTGATCTATAATCTGACGTTGGAATCACTCAATTCGGAGTTACGTAGAAAACGTTATACTTCTCCAAATACAGGACAAAGAAATAGAGATCTCTTAAGCACCAATGCGAGTACAATATCATTTAAGCCGACTTACAATATCATTGCAATCATGGATCACAATAGCATTACAATGTGCGAGTACAATAACATTTAAGTTTGCTTGCGACCTCGTCTCTTTCTTGTGCAAGAAGGTCTGAATGCCATCAGCTGAGATGGCCTCAAATGAGTGGTAGGAGCTTTAGGGTTTCGTGAAGGTATACTAGTGGGCATTGTTGGCCTACCTCGTTGATTCTTGGGAGGTGTCCCTTCTGTATCTTTGTCTGTGTACTCCGATGAAGAAGGATGACTTTTAGTGGTATCTTTGTTTAGAACTCTCATTGGTCTTCCTTTATGCCTCACAATAGCCGACTTTTGCAGACTAGTCCCCTCGGGGCGAGCTATGTCGTAAAGTCACGAGACACATTTTTCTTGATCATTTGCTGACAGATTGAGGAAATGATCCGTATAAAATTGATACATCAAAGATCTCGTAACTCTGCGCTTCACCTCAACCTCACCTTCGTCTTGCACTTCTGACAAACTCAATCGTCTCCAAAACGGACTTAAATGCTATTGTACTATTGTACTCGCACATTGTAATGCTATTGTACTCGCACCTTCTTCTACAAGAAAGAGACGAGGTCGCAAGCCGACTTAAATGCTATTGTACTCGCACATTGTAATGCTATTGTGATCCATGATTGCAATGCTATTGTAATCCGACTTAAATGCTATTGTACTCGTCTTGGCGCTTAAGAGATCTCTATTTATTTGTCCCATATTTGGAGAAGTATAACTTTTTCTACGTAACTCCGAATTGAGTGATTCCAACGTCAGATTAAATATCAAGATGTCAACTATAACTCCTCCAAGTTTCAACGCGTTTGGACTAGGGAATCAAAAGTTATGGTGATTCCAAAATCGTGCCGCAGATCAGCATGTTCATCTGTGATGGATGAAATGTGTTCATCCGTGACGGACGAAACATGTTCATCTGTCACAGATGAAAATGCTTCGTCCGTCACAGATGAACATGTTTCGTCCGTCACGGATGAACCAAGGCGTTAAATTAAATTTCTTTTATTGATGTTAACATTAATAAAGTAATTATTTATAAACTTATTCTGATTATGTTCAGTTTTTAAATTATATGACTTGATAGATTTTGCATTGTAATTCAAAACAAAGACCTAGATAAACCGGTTTTTGAAAAGAAAAACAATTATTAGAGTATGTTAATAGTACATAACTACTATATGTCCACATGTCATGTACATGTTTAGATAAATATAAACTATATATTTAACGGTATATCAATTGATAATATAAGTTGCTATTGACTAACAAAAAATATTATAATAATTATATTGTTTTAGCATGCTAAAAAATTAGAGAAGGATTATGTAGCTCAAGTAAATCATATGTTATTAAAGTAAGAATTAGACGGTTAAACAAATTAAGTTTCTTTTATAAATATGCATGAGAATGATTTATTCCATAAAGGTAACAAAACTTTAAGTAATATATTCATGAAACAATATAAAATATATTTTATTTTATACATTTTATGTATATATATTGCAAAAAATACTATGTGACGGTTTAATTAGTGGCTTAATAAATCTAAAAGTATAGTGCAAGTAATATACACACCGACATTAAAATGAACTATGTTTGGCCAAATTAGAGTCTTGATAATGCTTATAATTTCAATAAGATTGGCCATACATAAAGATAACAGAAAGCTTCTTCCATCTCGATTGTCAAATGTTTCCCATTTGTTTTCAAGCAATCGTATCCATTCTTTCTAATGGTTTGAGATATCTCTACTCGCCTTGACGCTTAAGAGATTTCTATTTCTTTGTCACGTCTTTGGAGAAGTATAACTTTTTCTACGTAACACCGAATTGAGTGATTCCAACGTAAGATTAAAGATCAAGATGTCAACTATAACTACTCCAAATTTCAACGCGTTTGGACTAGGGAATCAAAAGTTATGGCGACTTCAAAATCGTGTCACGGATCAGCATGTTCATCCGTGACGCACGGATGGGGTTGGTGCGTCACGGACGGTTTACTGTGGTCCGTCACGGACGGAGTGCTTTCGTTCGTCACGGGCGGCTTCATTTGGTACGTCACGTACGAAATAGTGCGTGAAATAGAAATTTTACCCGTGCGTGAAATAGCAAGGGCCTTTAAATATATACAAATAGTGGTTTTTAATGCTTAATAGAAATATAAATTGAACTATGTTGAAAATTTAACGTGAAGATATAAGAGTTATACAACGATATGAAAATGAGAACTTATTAATTGATTAATATGTAGTAAGTATATATAATTGTGAATCAAAAACTTTGTATATTCTATAGAAGATTATATATTATTGATAAAATTGTTAGTATATGAAATTGTCACTTTAGTACTTTTCGGATTTGAGAAATTGTTTAAATTTTGGGCTAAATAAATATAAGGCAAGAAATGAAAAAAAAACAATTCATATTTAAAAGTTAGCATTCAATGACCTAGAATGCTATCTTTTAAATATATATAGATGGTTGTGTTTCATGCTTAATAGAAATATAAATTGAACTATGTTGAAAATTTAACGTGAAGATATAAGAGTTATACAACGATATGAAATTGAAGACTTTTCAATTGATTAATTTGTAGTAACTGTATATAATTGTGAATCTAAAACTTTTTATATTATATAGAAGATTATAGATTATCAATATAATTGTTAATATATGAAATTGTCAATTTAGTACTTTTTGGATTTGAGAAATTGTTTAAATTTTGGGCTAAATAAATAAGGCATGAAATAGAAAAAAAAAACTAATTCATCTTTAAAAGTTAGCATTCAATGACCTAGAATGCTAACTTTTAAATATATATAGATGGTTGTTTTTCAAGCTTAATAGAAATATAAATTGAACTATGTTGAAAATTTAACTTGAAGATATAAGAGTTATACAACGATATGAAAATGAGAACTTATTAATTAATTAATATGTAGTAATTGTATATAATTGTAAATCAATTTTTTTTTATATTATATAGAAGATTATATATTATTGATATAATTGTTAATATATGAAATTGTCATATTAGTACTTTTCGCATTCGAGAAATTGTTTAAATTTTGGGCTAAATAAATAAGGCAAAGAAAAAAAAACAGTTTATTTTAAAAGTTAGCATTCAATGACCTAGAATGCTAACTTTTAAATATAAATAGATGGTTGTTTTTCATGCTTAATAGAAATATAAAATAAACTATGTTGAAAATTTAACGTGAAGATATAAGAGTTATACAACGATATGAAAATGAAGACTTTTCAATTGATTAATATGTAGTAATTGTATATATTTGTGAATCAAAAACTTTTTATATTATATAGAAGATTATAGATTATCAATATAATAGTTAATATATTTAATTGTCACTTTAGTACTTTTTGGATTTGAGAAATGTTTTAAATTTTGGAGTAAATAAATAAGGCATGAAATGAAAAAAAAAACTAATTCATCTTTAAAAGTTAGCATTCAACGATCTAGAATGCTAACTTTTAAATATATCAAAGATGGTTGTTTTTCATGCTTAATAGAAATATAAATTGAACTATGTTGAAAATTTAACGTGAAGATATAAGAGTTATACAACAATATAAAAATGAGAACTTATTAATTGATTAATATGTAGTAATTGTATATAATTGTGAATCAAAAACTTTTTTTATTATATTGAAGATTATATACTATTGATATAATTGTTAATAAATGAAATTGTCACTTTAGTACTTTTCGGATTTGGGAAATTGTTTAAATTTTGGGCTAAATAAATAAGACAAGAAATGAAAAAAAAACAATTCATCTTTAAAAGTTAACATTCAATGACCTAGAATGCTAACTTTTAAATATATATAGATGGTTGTTTTTCATGCTTAATAGAAATAGAAATTGAACTATTTTGAAAATTTAACGTGAAGATATAAGAGTTATACAACGATATGAAAATGAAGACTTTTCAATTGATTAATATGTAGTAATTGTATATAATTGTGAATCAAAAACTTTTTATATTATATAGAAGATTATAGATTATCAATATAATATTTAATATATAAAATTGTCACTTTAGTACTTTTTGGATTTGAGAAATTATTTAAATTTTGGGCTAAATAAATAGGGCATGAAATGAAAAAAAAACTAATTCTTTTTTAAAAGTTAGCATTCAATGACCTAGAATGCTAACTTTAAAATATATATATATATATATATAGATGGTTGTTTTTCATGCTTAATAGAAATATAAATTGAACTATGTTGAAAATTTAACGTGAAGATATAAGAGTTATACAACGATATGAAAATGAGGACTTATTAATTGATTAATATGTATTAATTGTATATAATTGTGATTCAAAAACCTTTTATATTATATTGAAGATTATATATTATTGATATAATTGTTAATAAATGAAATTGTCAGTTTAGTACTTTTCGAATTTGGGAAATTGTTTAAATTTTGGGCTAAATAAATAAGGCAAGAAATGAAAAACTTTGGGCTAAATAAATAAGACAAGAAATGAAAAAATAAACAATTCATCTTTAAAAATAGGGTCAATTACCGGAAATCACCCGTCCAATAGGGCACATTGCCTGAAACCACCCGAATAATCACTATTTACCGGAAACCACCCGTTAAACCATGTCCGTTACACTGTTAACACCCAACTCGTCATTCTGTTTAAAATTCCGTTAAGTAATTACAGATTTAAGCCGAACTTTTTATTTTCATTCAATTTCTCCACAACTTCAAAACTTGGGTAAAAATTGTAATTAAGCTAAAAATTAGGGTAAACCCATCCATCTTATTGTTTAGTAATTAAGATTAATTTATTTAACCTTAATTAAACCGTATAATGATGAAATAAAAATCAGAAACCGAATTAAAATTCGAAAATACCCAATTCGGATCGGTGCAGAGGAGTTGTCTCGGTTTTCTGGCTAATGCGGCGACCGGAGGTGGGTAATCGGCGGTGAGAGCTTGGGGCTTTGGAAGCTAACTTCCAGACGCAACTTTTGGTGGTAGCGGCGACTCCAACGGTGGACGGTGGTTGACGAATTTCTTCGATGAATAGACACGGCCGCGGAGCTAGGGTTCTTGAGCTTTTGGGATTAAATTGGATACCAAAAACTCATTGAAAGGTGCCCTATTTATAGGGATTGGAAAGGTCTCGGGGAGAGCTTCGAAATCGTATAAAGTTTGACCTAAAACGATATCGAATTGGCCCCGATATCGTCCAATTTCCATAAAGCTAAAAACCGAAATTCTCTTTCCATAAATACTCAAATTCGATCTCGTCTTTGATTATTTCCATCCGAAATCACTTGGGTTGGATGAGTTTAATCCCCTACTAAAAAGCCCATGGGATAATTAAACCAAACGAGCCCAAAGGAAGCTCAATTCTGCGGAAAACCGCCATTGATGGGCATTGGAGAGCTCGGTTGGGCTGGGGGTTGATGAAGATGAACAGTACCCAATCGGGATCCCCCAGATTTTGGATTAATTGCATTTTTTACCTAAGTTTTGAAGTTGTGGAGAAATTGAATGAAAATAAAAAGTTCGGCTTAAATCTGTAATTACTTAACGGAATTTTAAACAGAATGACGAGTTGGGTGGTAACAGTGTAACGGACATGGTTTAACGGGTGGTTTCTGGTAAATAGTGATTATCTGGGTGGTTTCAGGCAATGTGCCCTATTGGACGGGTGGTTTCCGGTAATTGACCCTTAAAAATAAGCATTCAATGACCTAGAATGGTAACTTTTAAATATATATAGATGGTTGTTTTTCATGCTTAATAGAAATATAAATTGAACTATTTTGAAAATTTAACGTGAAGATATAAGAGTTATACAACGATATGAAAATGAAGACTTTTTAATTGATTAATATGTAGTAATTGTATATAATTGTGAATCAAACACTTTTTATATTATATAGAAGATTATAGATTATCAATATAATAGTTAATATATGAAATTGTTACTTTAGTACTTTTTGGATTTGAGAAATTGTTTAAATTTTGAGCTAAATAAATAAGGCATGAAATGTAAAAAAAAAAAAACTAATTCATCTTTAAAAGTTAGCATTCAATGACCTAGAATGCTAACTTTTAAATATATATATAGATGGTTGTTTTTAATGCTTAATAGAAATATAAATTGAACTATGTTGAAAATTTAACGTGAAGATATAAGAGTTATACAACGATATGAAAATGAGGACTTATTAATTGATTAATATGTAGTAAGTGTATATAATTGTGAATCAAAAACTTTTTATATTATATAGAAGATTATATATTATTGATATATTTGTTAATATATGAATTTGTCACTTTAGTACTTTTCGGATTTGATAAATTATTTAAATTTTGGGCAAAATAAATAAGGCAAGAAATGAAAAAAAAAACAATTCATATTTAAAAGTTAGCATTCAATGACTTAGAATGCTAACTTTTAAATATATATAGATGGTTGTGTTTTATGCTTAATAGAAATATAAATTGAACTATGTTGAAAATTTAACGTGAAGATATAAGAGTTTTACAATGATATAAAAATGAAGACTTTTCAATTGATTAATTTGTAGTAACTGTATATAATTGTGAATCAAAAACTTTTTATATTATATAGAAGATTATAGATTATCAATATAACTGTTAATATATGAAATTGTCACTTTAGTACTTTTTGGATATGAGAAATTGTTTAAATTTTGGGCTAAATAAATAAGGCATGAAATGGAAAAAAAAAACTAATTCATTTTTAAAAGTTAGCATTCAATGACCTAGAATGCTAACATTTAAATATATATAGATTACTATTGGGGAAACATTTTACTAATTAATAAATTAAATTCACTAGCTTCGAAGAATTTCTCTACAATCATAAATTTAATGGGAAAGTTGTATTAAAGTAGTGACATCTTTTTATGATGGTTAAAAAAAAGACATTTGTTGCTAGTTGCTACTCTCTTTAAGTCTTTTTTTAATCTAATTAAAAAAATTTGATAAAATGGAGAAATAGAATATATTATTCTAATTGTTAGAATATGTTCTACATGTTCAGTCAATACACTAAAGGGTTCAAATTTTTTATTAATCGTCAGAGACGGAGACGACTTTGAACAAAGTAGAATTTGTGGCATTCCAAAAACTAGGAGTCCGACTATAAGAAGACAAGCAGTCTGATACAAAATTGTTTTTGTCATTTTTTTATAATTTGAGTCCAATGCACGGTGACCCTGTTCTCAATGTATGGCTGTTGAATCTCCCACTAAATAAATCGTTCTGTTTCATATGTATGCAATGATATCTTACATCATTGTGCCAACTCGTTGGGTTATTCTCTTAAGTCTCTTTGATTGCCTATGGCTTCTCTCTTTGGACATCTTCGCAGTTTCTACTCTATGTATTTGAGAAAACATTTTATTTAGGTTGAAACCCGTATTCAGTTACTATTTTTGTGCAAAATTTTATGAGGCCAGTGACAGTCATGCTCCATGAACATGGATGAGTTTCAATTCATATGGGTTGGAGGACACTATAACACCCCGTGTTTGTGATCTCTTATAAAGATTAAAAGTGCTACCCATGTCAACAAGAGTTCTTCCTTTTCAGGGTTCGAGTGAGGACAAAGAACTCTGAAGTTAAGTGTGCTAAGGCAGGAATAGTACCAGGATGGGTGACCTCTTGGGAAGTCCCCGAGTTGGCATGAAATGATGCTTCTAAGGCCTTGTGCCTTACAAATGGTATCAGAGCTGACTATGGGTTACGAGTGGGCTTGGTCTGGTGGACGGTTGCTCGACCCAGAGGGGGTCTTTGGGCCTTGACGAGGTCGTCAAGGGTTTAAGTGAGGGTTTATGTAACACCCCGTGTTTGTGATCCCTTATAGGGATTAAAAGTACTACCCATATCAACAAGAACTCTTCCTTTTTAGGATTGGAGTGAGGACAAAAAACCCTGAAGTTAAGTGTGCTAGGGCGGGAATAGTACTAGGATGGGTGACCTCCTGAGAAGTCCCCGTGTTGGCATGGGATGACGCTTCTAAGACCTCAGGCCTTACAGACACCGAGTGCTTCTAACCTCGGAAAAAAAATACTTCTACTAAAGACTCACATGCATTGTAGAAATTTGGGTTTGTATTTCGGTAGCTCTATAATGTAGGATGAGCATCGGTCCAAAATCGGACCAGACCGAAAATCAAATTCGAAAAAAATATGGATCGAAGATCGGACCGGAAAATATCAGTTCGGTCTGATCCATCTCGGAACGATTTTGGACACATTTCATATTTTTTTTTAAAAAAAACTTGTAAATATTTATATTTTAAAATTTTATTTATGATATATAGTAATATATTAATATAGAAACATTTGAATTAATGTTCTTAAAATCGTGACCAGTAACGTAGACTCATACGATTTTACGATCCAAAATATGCAAAACGATTCAAATCGTATGGAATAGTCGCATGTGGTAGAATCGTAGTAGAACTGTAATAGGATCATTAGAATCAGGATTCAATGTAGAATAGTAAGATCCTAGGGAAACTTGCTATTTTTTTTAGATTTCTTAAATTTTGGGTTATTAAGTGAACTTGGGACAATTAGACCATCATATTGATGGACTATTAAACCCACTAAGACATTTACTTAGCCCATTAATCCTTTTTATTATATTTAAACAAAAGAAATAAGATAAAAAAAATAAAGAAGATGAAATGGTTTTGTCCTGATGTACAAATGTTAGCTCATTGACATAGAAGAACCTTTTCTTCTCACCAATGATTAATTTTTCAATGTTCTTGAAAATGATTGAAATGATGAGGATGATATCTAATATAATTTTTAAAAATTTAGTATTTATTTAATTTTTGAGCCTTGCGTTTTAGTATTACATAGTTTTTTTAAGTGATCTTACATCGCATATTTTTTCTATAGTAATCTTACATCACATATATAGTTAATTGTGGACATTAATTACATGTATATAATATTTACTAGCATATATTCCCGTGCCCTACACGGGTTTAATTAATAAAACTCGAAATTGAAATATTATTAAATATTTACGAAAACTAATATGAAAAATTATAAGTTTAATCTCTTGACACATATGATGATAAGAGTTTTGTATAATTAGAATTGAAAGCATATACGCGAATTTGTATACAAAAATGAAAAATAAATTAGGAATTTCATACAAATAAATAACTGAATAAGAAAACATATAAATTGGATTTAAGTAATGAGAATTATAATTAATTAAAAGGAAAAAAATAGTTAAATTATATCATGTTTTTACTTCAAAATTTTTAATATATATTACCACTTTTGCATCATAAATCATATCTTACCAATCATATTTTCAATTGAATGATGTTACCAATTATATAAATTTAAGTATTAAACCTATAAGTTATTTTAGGTAAAAACAAGAAAAAAGAAATAGAATATGTAAATATCAAAATTAGGAAAGGATAAAATTATAATTGTACATTGAGATATCCCTACGTGGCATACCTCACGAATTGACACGTATGAGAAATAATTAGGATTTAGTATATTATATAGATTTGATATTATATCTTAATAAGGTAGTAGTTGTTTAGCTTTTATCTGAAGTACATCTTACTAAGGGTTGAACATTCTCTACAATGGAACATTTTGGATCTTAGATCTTCAAATTCACACTACTTTGTTTTTTTTTTTTTTAATTTATCCAACCTAATATGTCACATTTCATTAATCAAGAGATCAAAGTGTTGGATCCAATAAAAATAAAGGCATAAATTAGTTTGCTATAAATCGGTTTTTTGGGCACACGATAACAATTTAAAATAGGAAATTATATTCAAAATATTCCCTAAAAGAGAATGGATAAACCCTTAGCAAAAAAAAATAAACTAATGGCTATAAAAATTATTGCTAAAAATGAAGTTTTATTGCTAAAAAGGAAGTTATTATAGTGTACCCATGGACACACACTAGAAAAAACTTTTGTGTTATACATATTTTCTACATAACTTTGTTGTTTTGAAATGTAAACATTCTAAAATTACTATATGGTATTCGACTTTTTGGTTGTCATGATGTAGTTAGAGATGAATTTGTCTATATGTGGATGGTTGTATGGAGTAGTTGGTGGCTAATGAGAATGTTTTTGATTATATAATGTTAAGATTTTGAGTAGTATATGGCATATTTAGATTATTATTCTATAATTCATTAATTCGGTAGGACGATTTTACGATCCAATTTTGTACCCCTTACGATCCGATTCGAGAATCCCGATCCTAACAACATTGATATGAATTACGTTAAAATATTTTTAAAACATACATATAATTTACATTTTATAAGTATTTTATAAGAATAAATATTTTTTAAATAAAATCAGTCCGGACTAGCCCGATCAGTTTTTGAACCGAAACCGAAATCTTAGATGTCCTAGATCGAATACCGGACCGATTTTGATTAAGTCTGGTTTGGTCCAGACAGAATTGGTACGGTCTAAAAATCGGGTTTGGACCTGTTTCTACAATATCTTTCCATTTTAACCAAGCAAGACCAAAAAAAAAGGTAAAACAATGTTTATAAAGTGTTTCTTTAATTTGTGGATGAAAAGAACGAGAGCTTTAAATATGGTAACTTTGAACAATACAGCAGTTGGAAAGCATATGAAGATCACATGCGGAGGCATCAGTACCAATACTGAAGCTGATGAAGATGTTCCACTTCCTGGTGTATATGCAATTTCATAAAGCCAATTTTTTTACGTCACACTTTGCAGTTTGTGTTCTCTATTTCGCTGTGATTTTTCACGTGCCCAGCATTTCATTAAATTTGGCATTTATTACATTCACTCTCACCGAAATGTGCAGAATTACCTAGAAACTTTCCACAATTTCGCCAATGACGTTACAAAATTACTCTATTTTTGATTATTTTCCTTATCATCATCATCACTATCATCATTACTGTAGCTCTGAATCTAGTCGAGTAAGGTAGCTGTAGGATTGTTTTTTTTTTAGAAGGTGAACTTCTTTTTTTTTATTTGATAAAACAGACCAACTATATTAAACAAGAGGGAACATTACAACCGTTAATCTAAAAGACAAACTAAAAAAAAAAAAGAGTAACAGGACCCCAAAGGGTTTGTTTACTATGGAGTAATATGGTAAAATAAATTAGTGTTTGTTTGTCCCTACAATTTATAATGACATTATAATAAATAATGTAGGTTTTTCAAAAATAAGGTTATTTATTATTGAAATTTGTGCATAAATAGTATAATATTAAATTAATATAAGGGGATTTTTGGGAAATGTGTTAGTGAAAAAAAATACTTATCTCATATAAATATTTATTGAGCTAAACACATTTATTTAATGTAATTACATTATTACAAATAATGGCTTTATAAATTAGTTGACAAACAAACCCTTAGTGGTAGGAGGCTCATAATATTTTTATTTTCTATTTTGAGTTTTGGCTTCTTTCAAGTCGTAGGTAGTTGTTGGATTCGGGTTATTTATTATGTATCGATTTTTCTAATTTATGTTCATAAACACCTCAATTTAGAAAGTCTTTGTAAGGTGTTACCATTTTAAAGATTTTAATATTTTTTAAAAGGATTTAAGCATTTCATTTTAGAGTGAAGAAAATCGAATACAAGAAACGAAATATGATGTGAAAATAATAAGAACAAAGCAAGCTCTTTTATATATATATAAACCAAGACTTAATACAAAGTGTTTAAGGGTTCAAATAGAACACCCAAGAACACTAGGTTAGAAATCAAAGAGGCAAATATAAAGAGCTAAAACGGAAATTAAAAGAGAAGAGAAGAGGACAAGGGAGCGGAAATGGTGACTTAAAGAGAAACCAAAACGGGTCTCGTCACCAACTACTAGCACCAACTCCTTAATGTCTTTCTCTCTCCTTCAAGTTTGGATTGAGTGGAGCTCTTGAAGAACTCTTGAGCAAGAACCAGAGAAAAGAGATAACCTAAAAGCTCCAGCTGTTGCGTTCACTCTCTGTGTGCCCCCAAAAAGTGACCAGCTAGGTTTTACAGCCTTTTATATTTCTATCATCTTCAACAAAACGATGACGTTTGTTTAAAGTGGGGAAAATAGTTGGCTGGCATTTAGGGCCTAGCAGATGATGTATGGGCCGACCAGATTTGGGCCAAATTATGCCATCCTATATGGGCCACATATATGGGCCCAATGGTTTCATATAATTTGCTGTACAGACATATATAGCTGGAAACTTGGAAAATTAACTCTACAATTTGCCGCCTTAATTTCTAAGTTTACAAAGGTGTAAAACTGCCTAGTTTTGCTTGTTCTTGGGATTTACATATTTTCTATCATTGGCCTTTTTTTGTGTGTCCTAATAAAATGAAAGAATTCCCTGCAAAAATGAAACTTATCAGTCGTGACAATTTTAGTTCCAAAATCTGCAAGATTAACCTTACCATCGATCTTCTTGATTGAGGATTCCTTTTAATCAATTTTATCTCTAATAAAATGAAATCTTACATCAATGTGCTTAGTCCTCTCATGATAAACAGGGTCTTTGCACAAATAAAGTGTACTTTGACTATCTATATGCAGCATAGAAACATAGTTTTTTCTTTCTATTTCTCTAAGTATACCTTGAAGCCAAATTGCTTCCTTGGAAGCTTCGGTGTCAGCTATGTATTCTGCCTCCGTAGAGGACAAAGCTACAATAGGCTGATGTTGAGCTTTCCAAGATATGCAATTTCCACACCAAGTATATAAATAAGAAGTAGTAGATTTTCTATTATCTTTGTTGCTAGCATAGTCAGAATCCACAAAACCAAAGAGCTCGGTAGGGGAAGTATGCTTACCATAAACAAACCCACATTCACGGTACCTGCAATGTACCTCAAAAGGTACTTCATACCTATCCAATGCTTTTCACAAGGGTTAGACATATGTCGACTCAAAACACTAACAACAAAGGCAAGATCAGGTCTAGTACAAATCATGGCATACATAATAGAACCTACAACAACATCATAAGGAACATATTTCATGCGTTCTTCTTCATCACTAGGTAAAGGCAACTTGGTCTTAGTGAGGTCAAGATGCCCCCCTAAGGGAATATGAGAAGTTTTAACATTTGACACGTTAAACCTTTCAAGAACTTTCAACAAATAATCACTTTGAGAAAGAAAAATATGATGTTTAGATCTATTTCTAACAATTCTTATACCAAGAATTCTTTGGGCAAGGCCCAAATCCTTCATGTTGAAGAAATGTTTTAAGGATACTTTAACATTAGAAAATTTTGTTTTAAGGATACTTTAACATTAGAAAATTTTCCCTTTTACTTGCAAACAAGTAGAATATCATCAACATATAGCAAGACATACAAGGGACAATCAAAATTGACAGATTTGAAATAAAGACAAGGGTCATAGCTACTCATGGTATGTAACACCCCCAAAATATCCTTTGGAAATATTACCGCCAGTGATCTCAGATTACACATCTGGGGTCACCCAAGGCTTAACCATTTTATAACAAATTGTATAATAACATAAACTTTATTAAATGACATACAAATGCCCAAATAATATTTTATTTCAAATGTTGGAATTATAATTCGATAACAAAATTGAGTACAAATATTTATTACAGTGGAAGTCTTTAGAATAAAATGACTCAACAGGTCTTGACCTTGCGATCTTACGCCTAGGATCTCAACCTTGGAATATCACACAACAACGCCAACTGCCTTCACGTCGAGTCCTTGCCTTTACTGATGCGAAAACTTTATCTGATGTGCCGTATGAGACGGATGACACCAGCCAACCATGCAAAGGAAAATAACCGGTTGGTTAGTCTAATGAAAGACTATGCAAGGGTAGAAATAAAAAAGGTTCTAGTGATCGTAACAGTTTTACTATCATTGTTCCTCGAATAATAACCGAAGGAACGATACATATTCCAGAACTTTCACGGAATGATAGAAGAAGATATGCATTGAAAAGAAGACTCCAAAGGAATTGAGTCTTATGGGAAAGTATGACAAATGTTTGAGAACGTTATAGTTTTCACACAAGCGTTTAAAACGACTTGATCATTTGGGTCAACGACCAACCTCACCGCGCAATGCGAATCCAGATTGGAAAGAAGACTTACTCTAACCGAAGTCCGGGCGGGTTCCAAGTTGTACTTCTCGCCCGAAGGTTCATTAACTATGTGCATAACCGCACTTATCTTATTTAATTACAAAACATATATTCACGTTAAAGCTTTTATTATATATATATATCATCTCGACACGAGAGATATCTTGGGAACATTTCCCGAATGTTTGGCACCAGCTGAGTGCACCACCACCTATATTCGGATAGGGGTAGGTCATGACCAGAAAGGGTGTTAGGGCACTTACTTCCTAAATCACCACAGTTATAAAGAAACGACTAATCCTCGTAAGAAATTAGCGTTCCTACGAATACTCGTGCTAAACTAGCATTTAAGTTCACATTTAAACCCACACCATATCCATCACGGAAAAATAACATGTACAATAACGTTGTTTCTAGCAATATATACAACCTAATATAGTATCATATTTTATCACATCATTTTATAAAATCTGTTCCCAAACGAAACAACACTTCACCCCATTTTAATTAACAATCAAGTAATTGATAATTAAAAGAAATATGGAATGATAAGCAAGAGCGAACTGCCACTTGCCTTAATTTAGACGAATTGGGAATGTCGGGTTTCAGGATCTGGAAACTGGAATCTAGTTACGGATTCCTACGACAACGACGGAACCCTAAGTTAGATTCGGCACGAACAAATAAATGAACGAACGAAATACGATATGAATCGAAAGGGACAAAAGCCTAAGCCGTGACTGTGGTTGTCCAATCCACGATCGTGCTTGCTAAGGCAAGCCACGGTTGCGGTTTGGACTTCCGCGGTTGCGGAATTATGGGCAGAGCCGCGGTCGCGAAATTCATCTCCGCGATCGCGAATCTCCCTTCCGACGCGGCTCCCACTTGGATTTGAGGCTTACTGACGACGCGAACAACCACTTCTTGGCTCGGACGAGGGCTCACCACGACCACTACTACCTCCCAGCGTCCAAGACACCTCCGATGACACCACAAACTCCGACGAAGGCAAGAACTCCGGCGAGGGCACAAAATCGAAAGGAAGAGAGGGATCGAGAGCTGTGGATGAAGATTCCCAATGCTGAAGACCCCTATTTATAGGGTAAGGAGGGCTCAACGCTGGGCAAGCCAACCGCTCGAGCTTCCTCCATCGGCGAAACGCCGAAATCCGAATCGGCGAAACGCGAAAGGATTGAAGACGTCGATGAACAATGTTTCTGCGATCGCGAAAACACTTTCGCGGTCGCGGAAATGCCGCGATCGCGTCTGTTGGCCTCTGGTCGCGGTTTAACACGCGGTCTAATGCTAGATCTTATTTTAGTACCTTTAAACATATTCTAAGACCCCGTATATATATTAAACGTATATTACTACGTTCAAGAGATCATTACAGAGATTCCGAATACGCCAACCGCGTCTTGCTTACAGGATGATGGTTGAGAAAATTACCCAAATACCCTTACTAAAATTGAGGGTTATTACATTACTACCCCTTTAAAAATAGTTTCGACCCCGAAACTAGCACTACCAGGATAGAGGTATCGGTCTACACATTAACCTCCCCGATTGAGCTTAGCATCCTCAACTCACGTTTGAGCCTAAGTTCAAGAAAGTTTAAACTATTCCACTACAAGAATAAAATTAAATTTTACACCTATATTTTTACCACTTTCAAATTACCAATTGATCCTTCTATTTTAAGTGGGGTATTACATTACTACCCCCTTAGAAATAGTTTCGACCCCGAAACTAACACTTCGACCTTGGAACTAACACCTCGCAGTTAGAAGGATCGATTGTCATATTAACCTCTCTACCTGAGTTTGGTATCCTCAATTATCTCGTACTTCAAAATTAACCATAGGAAAGTTGATCCGCTTCCTTACCCACGACATCACCTCAAATATAACGTTTCCATATCCTACTCCATACAATATCTCTTAGTATATCCATCAGATTATAACTCCTTAGAATCATAGTCTCTTAATGTACCTTAAACATAAGAACACACATTTCTCTTCCAATTTTCTCTTCATAAACGAATTCAAAGTTCGTACATTATCTCACCTTTAACTCGAATATCAAATTCTTAGTAACCTTGAAACATTACATTCTCTAGTTCCTTAAAGGTACATCCCACAATTCCATTATTCATCTTAATCGAATTTGGCCCTTATGCCATCTCTAACTTAGAATCTTTCTAGTAGTAATTTAGCCCATTCCATTAATCTTTCTAGTAGTAATTTAGACTTCTGCTCTAAAAAGATCGTACTGATAAATGATTCATAACCACAAAATCAGTCACTTCTATCATGATCCTTTAATAGATATGTACGAGTAACGTTTGTTACCTTAATCCTTATGTACATATGTAAGACAAAACCTTTAATTACATCCTTCCATTTTATCGAAATCCTCGTAATAACTTATCCTTATACTATAACCTTTAAATTTAAGTGCTTTCCCCCAATACAATAGCTTCCCAACTTAATCTTTCCAAAAAGTGTCATACCATCAGCCTTATGAACGACACACTAAAGATCCAAATATCAAACCTTATAAATTTCCAAGTATCATAACCCTATAATCCCTGAAGGTATAACTTATAAGGTCAATTATTTGGCCCAATTAAATTTGGCCCCTTAAGGCCATTTCTAACTCAAATCCCCAAAGATTATTTAACTGCCTCAAATAACTCATCTCTAACTTAAGGCCCTTGTATTCCTCAACAAGATTATGATCATTCATTTAACATGATTATGATCAACCACTTCATTTTCCTCAAAACACGCTATAAGATCACCGTAATGGATAGTAATCACTGTTTCCTCATATCTGACCGACAAAATTTCTCACTTATTTCACCTTTCAAGTTTAATCCACCCAAGGCAAAACAAGCTTTACTGACTAAACTTGTTGTCCACAAATAAATCATCCAACCCTTAATCATCCTTACATAATTAATCACCACAAATTAAGCAACCTTTTTGCTTTGTCGGAATTAAATATTTACCCAAGACTGAGTTATCTTAATATTCCTCGTATCGCTGTACCATTTCCCTAAGAAAGCCTTATAACGAATCCCCAGATAAATCGTCCAAAATAATACTTATGACTTTACACCCTTAGCCTTTCTGAAAGCTTAAACCACTAGCCCACTATGGGCACACTCACTTACAAACTAACCATAACCCTTGGGTTCTAAAGTTTTACTCAAGATTGTAATAAAGTACGATCTTTTTAGAGAAAACGAATTCCTTATGAACTATCTCTCTTATATATTATTCTCTTCTCAACAATCTATCCACATAAATGACTACAGTATGACCTCACAACTAGGCATTTTGGACTTCATATTAGTTCACTCCTACGTACTTTTATCAAAATAAATGTTCAGGGTACACATATGAGAAATAATTCTTAATCCCATAGAGCCTTAACCACACACATTTGTTTCCTTTAAATTAAGGAATTTTGGTAAAACTCAACTTATGAGATAATGCTCGTCAACTCAACTAAGGGAGCAATTAATGTCATATCGATGTGACATTACTCCAAGAATAAAGAGAGATTCCTAAGAATGGACCTAGGAATTAAGTAATAGAGTCGACCCTAGTGTTAACCACGTAGGGGACAAACACTTAGGCTTCATACGTTACCCCTCCTTTATGAGTCCTGACAGCCCTTATCCACACGTGACTTATACTATTTTTGGCACTCACGGAGTCTTGGATGAACGTACGACTCAAGATAGCAATGAATTTGGTAATTTCCCTAAAACGAGGGAATACCTCTTTATTTTTATTTTTTTGAAACTTGAGTTGGCATTAATAGAGGAAATGTTCAAACGAACAATTTAACTACGAAGACTATAGATACATATGTCGTAGCTCCTTAATCAAAGGTAAACCTAAGGATATCTAATTATCCAGGGGGTTCTGCTCATCGAACTGGCCCACCGCAAAGCGTCGCTGCTCTAGACTGCCTGAAACAATCGGGGCTTTCCCCTTGTCCTGAACAGTAGACTGCGTAGCAGCACTTCCTGCAGGCCTTTGTTGAGGTCGGTTGTTATGGCTAACCGATCTTGGCTGGGACTTAGCTTCTTGATTCCTCTTCGTGGGGCAGAAGGCTTGCAGATGCCCTTCCTTCCCACAGGTAAAGCATATCCGCTTCTCTTTCCTACACTCATTGCTCTTATGTCCGGGAGTCCCACAGTTGAAACACTGGACAGAACTCCTACCCTGACTTGAGCGTTGAGTGAAACCGGACTAGTTCACCTCGGTCCTAGGCCGATTAGATTTGGAGAAGTTGGAAGGCGGAGCTGGACGCTTGAACCCACCGCCCTGCTACTGATTACCACAATTGCTCCCCGATCCCTGTCGGTTATGCTTCATGGCTGACTCCTCCAAAGTCATTTCCAACTTATAAGCAGCGTCCACATACTGCTCCAGGGTGGTACAATCATGACGTACCATCAAGGGCTTGAGGTCGGGATTCATCCATTCGTGGAAATGCCAGATTTTCTGTTCTTCGCTGGACGCTTCCGCTCCAGCATAGTACAACAAGTGGTTAAACCTGGCAGCCAACTCTGTCACCTTTAACCCATCAGTCTTTGGGTAAAGAAGAAACTCCTTGCGTTTCTCCTCCCTCATAGCCCGAGAGAAGAACCGATAAGACATTTTGGTCTTAAATATTGACCAGCTCAGCTCGGGATGATTAGCTAATCCCATGCTCTCCCACCATTCATTGGCCCCATCCTTCAGATATAACGAAGCAAATGTGCACCATTTCATCCTCAGTACACACAATGTTCTTAAGCAAACGCTCCATGTGAAGGAACCAGTATGCCACCTTGACGAGTTCTCCAGTACCGTCATACGGGTCAGGCCTCATGGAGTTGATTGCTTTCAGCGCATGACCATAATTTCCTCCATCTCTCGGAGCACTCATTAGAGGCGGGTTATTTGTTGTATCCTCAACGTCAGCAGTACCCTGAGGGGTTGGATTCCCCTGGGCTTGCTGAACCCCTGGCCTCACCAACTCAGTGACCGCTTGCATTACGATCTGCTTGATTGCCTCTGCAGCAGTTGCACTGAAAACTATTGGAGCAACAAGAGGTACCTGCACCCTTTCCCCTCCTATCTGGGGTGGAGCATTCCTTGCTGGGTTGCTGTGGGGACCAGACCCAACTTTCTCCTGGTCCGCTGCATTTCTAAACTGAATCCGAGAAGCATTACTCGGTCCAGCTGCATGACGTGCGGTGTTTCTAGCGTTCACCATCTGATTTTGTTTACGTATATTTAGATATGTACCATCAAATTTAAGTTGCAAGTAATAAATACTTAAAGTGCAATAATTGAGGTAGTTGTCTGATAAACTCAACTTTTCATTAATGAAACACACACCAAGTGTCAAACAACAACTGAAAGGGAATTCAGAAAAAAGAACATTAGGAGACTTCTGCTCCAGTATTGTTCAAATGGGAAAACACTAGGAAAGAAACCATTACTGGCCTATTATTCAATGCTTCTTCTCTACCGGAGGTAACTCTTCCTCCGAGTCATCAGTTAACCCCTTCTATTTTGGATCACTTGATCCCTCAACATGCACTGATGGCTCCCCAGACTTGCCCACATCGCCTTTCTGTGGCTCGGAGCTTTCACCATCTTCGCCCCCAAAGATCCTCATTGTCAGGTTGATTTAGAATCCAGAAAAACTCTTCCCACTCCTCGTGGAAGGGATCCAACGACTCCTTCTCGTCCTCTGGATCCTCCATTGAGTCCTCATCTTCATCAGAGACCTCGGGGGTAGAGGTTTGCTTGGATTGCACTTCTCTTTCTTCCCCGCTCTCGGACTCAGATTCTCCAGTTAACGGGGTGAACTTAAGCACCGATCCGCCGACCACTGGAACTTCTACAGGATCAGGCTCTGACTTAATTGTCGGAGTGGTTTTAGATTCATCTTGGGTCTTAAGTTGGGCTCTAGGAAATAACATTGTCTGTGAAGAGACAATGGGAGATTTAGAACTTTCTTGTTTATAGAAATTCTATCTTCCATAACCAACAGGAATGATCTGACTACGAACGTTGGCAGATGTTTGAAAACGTCTTTTCCACAAACCGTTAAGGTAAACTGAGACTCGTTTGTTAAATCTGAAAGTCTTTTCCACAAAACTTGTTAAAAACAAACCGAGACTCGTTGGTTAATTATGTTTCTACTAAATTATTGTGATTTAAAATCTACTTCAAAAACGTTTTTATCTTTAAATCTTACTTAGGGCATATAGTAAAGAAATCCCATACACGAAGTTTTTGTTTTATAAAACCCCAAATAAACGCAAAATGGTTTAAAAGTTTAGAGTTTTAAAACTTTTAGCTCTGATACCAAATCTGTAACACCCCCAAAATACCCTTTGGAAATATTACCGCTAATGACCTCGGATTACACATCTGGGGTCACCCATGGCTTAACCAATTTATAACAAATTGTATAATAACATAAACTTTATTAAATGACATACAACTACCCAAATAATATTTTATTTCAAATGTTGGAATTACAATTCGATAACAAAATCGAGTACAAATATTTATTACAGCGGAAGTCTTTAGAATAAAATGACTCAACAGGTCTTGACCTTGCGATCTTACGCCTAGGATCTCAACCTTGGAATATCACAGAACAACGCCAACTGCCTTCACGTCGAGTCCTTGCCTTTACTGATGCAGGAACTTTATCTGATGTGCCGTATGAGACGGATGACACCAGCCAACCATGCAAAGGAAAATAACCGGTTGGTTAGTCTAATGAAAGACTATGCAAGGGTATAAATAAAAAGGTTCTAGTGATCGTAACCGTTTTACTATCATTGTTCCTCGAATAATAACCGATGGAACGATACATAATTCGGAACTTTCACGGAATGATAGAAGAAGATATGCATTGAAAAGAAGACTCCAAAGGAATTGAGTCTTATGGGAAAGTATGACAAATGTTTGGGAACGTTATAGTTTTCACACAAGCGTTTAAAACGACTTGATCATTTGGGTCAACGACCAACCTCACCGTGCAATGCGAATCCAGATGGGAAAGAAGACTTACTCTAACCGAAGTCCGGGCGGGTTCCAAGTTGTACTTCTCGCCCGAAGGTTCATTAACTATGTGCATAACCGCACTTATCTTATTTAATTACAAAACGTATATTCACGTTAAAGCTTTTATTATATATATATATATATATCATCTCGACACGAGAGATATCTTGGGAACATTTCCCGAATGTTTGGCACCAGCTGAGTGCACCACCACCTATATTCGGATAGGGGTAGGTCATGACCAGAAAGGGTGTTAGGAAACTTACTTCCTAAATCACCACAGTTATAAAGAAACGACTAATCCTCGTAAGGAATTAGCGTTCCTACGAATACTCATGCTAAACTAGCATTTAAGTTCACATTTAAATCCACACCATATCCATCACGGAAAAATAACATATACAATAACGTTGTTTCTAGCAATATATACAACCTATTATAGTATCATATTTTATCACATCATTTTATAAAATCTGTTCCCAAACGAAACAACACTTCACCCTATTTTAATTAACAATCAAGTAATTGATAATTAAAAGAAATATGGAATGATAAGCAAGAGCGAACCGCCACTTGCCTTAATTTAGACGAACTGGGAATGTCGGGTTTCGGGATCTGGAAACCGGAATCTGGTTACGGATTCCTACGACAACGACGGAACCCTAAGTTAGATTCGGCACGAACGAATAAATGAACGAACGAAATACGATATGAATCGAAAGGGACAAAAGCCTAAGCCATGACCGTGGTTGTCCAAGCCACGATCGCGCTTGCTAAGGCAAGCCGCGGTTGCGGTTTGGACTTCCGCGGTCGTGGAATTCTAGGCAGAGCCGTGGTCGCGGAATTCATCTCCGCGATCGTGAATCTCCCTTCCGACGCGGCTCCCACTTCGGCTTTGAGGCTTACCGACGACGCAAACGACCACTTCTTGGCTCGGACGAGGGCTCACCACAACCACTACTACCTCCCAGCCTCCAAGACACCTCCGGCGACACCACAAACTCCGACGAAGGCAAGAACTCCGACGAGGGCACAAAATCGAGAGGAAGAGAGGGATCGAGAGTTGTGGATGAAGATTCCCAACGCTAAAGACCCCTATTTATAGGGTGAGGAGGGCTCAACGCCGGGCAAGCCAACCGCTCGAGCTTCCTCCATCGGCGAAACGGGAAAGGATTGAAGACGTCGATGAACAGTGTTTCTGCGGTCGCGGAAACACTTCCGTGGTCGCGGAAATGCCGCGATCGCGTCTGTTGGCCTCTGGTCGTGGTTTCACACGCGGTCTAATGCTAGATCTTATTTTAGTACCTTTAAACATATTCTAAGACCCCGTATATATATTAAACGTATATTACTATGTTCAAGAGATCATTACAGAGATTCCGAATACGCCAACCGCGTCTTGCTTACTGGATGAGGGTTGAGAAAATTACCCAAATACCCTTACTAAAATTGAGGGTTATTACATGGTAAAACCTAGTTTTTTCATGCATTTGTCAAATTTAATATTTCACTGCCTAAGGGACTGCTTCAAGCCATATATGGATTTCTTTAACAAGCATACATGATTAGGCTTTGATTTATCCACAAATCCCTTAGGTTGTTTCATATAAGTAGTTTCATTTAGGTCACCATGCAAAAAAGCAATTTTAACATCCATTTGCTCAATTTCACAGTCATAAACTGCAACCATAGCAATCAATAACCTCAAGGTCATATATTTCACAACAAGTGCAAAAGTTTCACTATAATCTTCACCTTCTTTTTGGGTGAATCCTTTACAAACCAACCTAGCTTTGTATCTAGGTTGGTCCCCAGGTTTCATTGAAAGTGACATATGTACTAATTATTACTCTATACATACCTGGTTGTATGAGTAATAAATTATAGCCTTTTATCCCTTCAGGATAACAAAGCATAACACACTTTTGGCCCCTAGGGTTTAACTTTCCAATAGATTGATGGGCATAAGCTATGCACCCAAAAGGTCTTAAGTGAGCTAGACTTGGCTTGGTTCCACTCCACAACTCTTGTGGAGTTTTAAAACCAATGACAAAGCAAGAGGATCTATTTATTAGGTATGAAGCAGTGATGACTGCCTCACCCTAAAGGGAGTGTTTCATCCCTGCACTAATGAGCACGCACATTGCTTCTTCATGCAAGGTCATGTTCATTCTCTCAGTAGTGCCATTCTGCTGAGGTGTACCTGGCACATTTAAGTGCCTCTTAATGCCATTAGCATGACAGAAATGATCAAAATCATTATTATAGAATTCTAGACCATTATTTGTTCGAAGACATTTCACTTTGAAATCAGTTTCACCCTCAACCTTAGTTTTCCAGAATTTAAAGTTGTCAAAAGTGTCACTTTTGGCCTTTAATAAGTACATCCAAACCTTTCTTGAATAATGGTCTATAATTGAAAGAAAATATTTTCTTCCACCTATAGTATCCACTTGGGTCGGACCCCATAGGTTTGCATGTACATATTCTAAAGGCTTTTGAGCAACAAAAGATGACTTTCAAAAGCTGGATTTAACTTGCTTTCCAAAAATGCAATTTTCACAAAATTTTAAATATGAGGGCTTTTGATCAAAGTGACCATGTTTGAACATATAATGAAGTCCTTTGTTTCCTATATGTCCTAGCCTAGCATGCAAAAATTTAGTATTATGCATACTCGTGCAAACATTCAATTCAACAAAAGAACTAGACAAAACAGGATTACCAATAACATGATATAAGCCATTCTTTTTCACACTTTTAATCAAGATTTTCCCATTTCTGGAAACATTTCTAACACCATTATGAGTGTGAATATGACAATCAAGATCATCAAACATGCTTTCATAATCTCATTTTTTTGAACAATCGAACATTTCTAACACCATTATGAGTGTGATTATGAACAATCAAGATCATCAAACATGCTTTCATAGTCAAGTCCTTAGTACCAAATTGGATCACATCTTTAAAATTATCAAATTGGGAAGGCAGTGATTAAGTAAAATTACAGCTTGGTGAGTATCCACAATTTTATCGTTACACCTTTCTAGTTCTTGAGTCATGCGAAGAAATCTATCTACATTATCATTCAGAGACACAGAAACATCTATTTTGAAATTAAAAATGCGACACAATAAGCTAATACGAGATGAGAGATATTTTACCAGAAAGAGGTCTTTTAACGCCTTCCAAAGATTCTTGGAAGAGTCAATAGTGAACACTTGACGAGGTACTTCATCAAATAAGAGAATCATAATTTCAGAATGAGCAATCTGATCCATTTCCTTTTTAGCAGCAACATCAAAGTTAGTAGGATAATCTTCCTCAATAGCACGCCAGCATTTCTCCTTAATCAAAATAGCTTTCATCTTGACTTGCCACTTTGCAAAGTCGGAGTTGCCATCAAATGGCTTGATACGAACAAAGGATTCAGACATGGAGTTTTAGTGAAGGGGAAAATCAGAATGAGATTAAAAGAGGAACCGAGATTCCACGTTTAAATTTAATAGATGGAATAAGAACTAGTAAGCTTCAAATTAATTTTGAGGCACTAATTCGAGCGTACAGAGACAAAGAGAAGACCCAAATTTATTTTGGACTCCCTACTTCGAATCAGCGAGCTAAAAAAAAGAACACGAGACAGAAATTTCGCAATCTCAAGAGGGTGTCCACTTCCCTTTACAAATTCGAATCCAAGGCTGCTAAGGCCTGTTGATGTGACCCTGCCCTCCATGTCAGCTACAGAGGAGGAAGACGCCATGAGACATCCGCCTTGAGACTCCTCTACAGCTACATCTACCCCGAGCTAGATTTAGGAGACTTTATATTTCTAGTTCTTACGATTGCTAGACATTACTTTCTTAGTACTTTCTATTTACAGTATTTCTATTTTTAGTAGCTGCTAGTTCTGGGTGGTTTCCATTTATGTTAAATGGGCCGCCAGAGTTAGTAACTAGAGAGTCTGGCCCATTAGGTCAACTCTCTAGTATAAATAGGGACTCTTGTCTTCCCTTTCAGTTTACGTCAAAATAGAGCTTGTTTTCCAGTCGAGTAATCTCCTGTAAACCCGGGCCCTGACGTCACACAAATTAACGCGTTTCTAGTCGAACTATCCTGGCGCGTTAATTCGGTTACAACTATCCAGTTACTATCCGCAATCTCGAGACAAGGACTAACCCTAGTTCTTGCCTCCCCCTCCAAACACCAACCCTAATCTCACGGCAGCCTCCACTTCCACCACCTCGGCCGCCACCCCCTCACCATTGTTGCCACCGCCGGTCACTCCCCTTCCACCGCCGATCTCCTCTTTTCCTTCATCATGACCGCCGCCTTCACCACCACTACTCCGCTGCGCCTCCACCCCTTTCCGCTGCATCTCCGTCCGGTCCACACCACCACCAACCGCCGGTCATCCCTTCTGAACACCCACAGTCCACCGTACTCCAATCTGGGTCCCTTTCGACGAGTTGGTTCGCCCCAATACGCATTCACTCGGTCCTTGACAGCGAAACGTGGTCTTTCCATCGGACAAGGTCACATCAACTGGTATCAGAGCCAGGTTTCACTGTCAAGGACCGAGTGAATGCGTATTGGGGCGAACCAACTCATCGGAAGGGACCCGGATTGGAGTACGGTGGACTGTGGGTGTTCGAAAGGGATGACCGGCGGTTGGTGGTGGTGTGGACCGGACAGAGATGCGGCGGAAAGGGGTGGAGGCACAACGGAGTAGTGGTGGTGAAGGCGGCGGTCGTGATGAAGGAAAGGAGGAGATCGGCGGTGGAAGGGGAGTGACCGGCGGTGGCAACGATGGTGAGGGGGCGGCGGCCGAGGTGGTGGAAGTGGAGGCTGCCGTGAGATTAGGGTTGGTGTTTGGAGGGGGAGGCAAGAACTAGGGTTAGTCCTTGTCTCGGGATTGCGGATAGTAACTGGATAGTTGTAATCAAATTAACGCGCCAGGATAGTTTGACTAGAAACGCATTAATTTGTGTGACGTCAGGGCCCGGGTTTGCAGGAGATTACTCGACTGGAAAACAAGTTCTATTTCGACGTAAACTGAAAGGGAAGACAAGAGTCCCTGTTTATACTATAGAGGTTACCTAATGGGCCAGACTCTCTAGTTACTAACTCTGGCGGCCCATTTAACATAAATGGAAACCACCCAGAACTAGCAGCTACTAAAAATAGAAATATTATAAATAGAAAGTATTAAGGAAGTAATGTCTAGCAATCGTAAGAACTAGAAATAGAAAGTCTCCTAAATCTAGCTCGGGGTAAATGTAGCTGTAAAGGAGTCTCAAGGCGGATGTCTCATGGCGTCTTCCTCCTCTGTAGCTGACATGGAGGGCAGGGTCACATCACCCTCCCCCACTTGGTTGTGAAGCGTCCCCGCTTCACGCTCACCAGGCTCGGGTTCAACATATGGTGCTAAGTCAGCGACAGTGAACGTCGGATGCACCCATACTTGTTCGAGAGCTCGAGCTGGTATGTGTTGTCTCCAATTGATTTGACGACTCGGAAGGGACCATCACCCCATTGGTCGAGCTTAGACTTGCGGTCGGAAGGGAATCGTTCCTTCCGCAAATGAAGCCAAACCAAGTTGCCTGGGGCGAAGATCAAGAGTCGCATGCCCTTGTTCTTCTGGGCTGAGTACTGCAGCACAGCCAACGTGCCAGCATCAATGTTCGCCTGGTTCTGCAGAGAAGCGTCGGGAATGAAGTCTAGCCGATGCTCAATACCACGCACTGGTCGCAGGCCTGGCGGCAGCTCATCCGACATAATATCCTCGAAGTCCTGCAAAACTGTAATATCCTGTATATTTGTACGAATAAATTTCGAATTTTCTTAAGCCCGTATTGCAAGTCGGATTAAATTCAGGGAAGTACTAACATTCGGTGTAATGTTTGGTCTCTGTAATATTTTTCTGAGCAATATAAAATACAGTTAATGTATTTTTGGGTTAAGAAATCGTTCGTGTACAAATATATTCAACCCAAGGTTAAGTAAAATTTACCACTTAAGGTAAATAAGGGCAAAGAGGGAAATCGGCCTATGCCTTAGCCCACACCAGCACACCATTTCAGCAACTTGCAAGCCAACTTGACGCAGCTGGCAACTAGCTTGGATGACTCATCGGGGCTACTTGGCCTAGCTTGGACACCTCATGGGGTACGTGTCTTCAAGGTGGTCTTCGTGGTTTGCCTATAAAAGGAGAGGAGAAGTCGTGGGAGAAGCCAGAAGATAACTCCTCACCATCTTTTGCTGTCAAAAACCCAGAAATCAGCTTCTGAGCTGAACTTTGAGCTTCGTTTAAGAACGATTTTGTCATTCGTTCGAGCAGATAGAAGTTGCATCTTGAAGGTGAGGTGTAGCTTAAAAGGGTGAGAAGATTATCCAAGCCCGATTCAAAGTTTAAATCGATCGAAAGTTGGTAAAAAAACCCTTGAAGCTCACTGTTTTCACCTCTGAATTTCGTGACTTTTGCTGAACTTTGAACCCGATTTGTGTGGTCATCTCGACCTTGTTTAGATCCGTTTTCAGGAGATTCCTAGAGCTTGTTGGTAGCTTAAGAGGGTGGTAGACTCGAACCAAGAAGAATCGAAGCCTAAAGGGGTCGATTTGGGTGAGTTCTCCTCATTGCCGCCCCTGTCTTCGCCCCTGCCTGTGCACCGCGCCCAGCGGCCGAGCGCCTGCCGCCCCAGCGGTAGCCTTGCCAAGGGTGTGTCGTGGTGTTTTGGCATGGGTCGAGCCTCGTTCCTTGATTCGTTTCGTATTCCATTAGATTCGTATATATAGATATTGAATCTAATATTAGGGTCTTGTTATGGGTCGTTCCATATGGATTTATTATCCAGGATCTGTTCCCATTCCAGACTCGGAAACCCTTTAATTCTAAGCGTGCGAAGCTTTCGTCGGATCTAAGGCAAGTGGCGGTTCGCTCTTGCTTATCATTCCATATTCCATTGATTATCAATTGTTTAATTGTTAATTAATTTGGAATGAATATTGTTTATGTCTGGGATCAGTTTGATAACTGTTTTGGAAAAATAAAAGATTATATTATAATAGGTTGTATATCTGCTAGAACAACGCTATTATATATATATACCTAGATTGAAATATATCTATGATGTTAGCCTTGATGGCTTTAATATGATTATTTGACTATTCTGAACTGTTTAGTTAGAACAAGTATTCGTAGGAACGTTACTGAGGCCCTGAAGTCCAATCGTTTCTTTATAATCAGGTAGAGAGGTGGTTCGTCCCCACCTAATACCAATTGGATGGTCATGACCTACCTCTTTACTCGGGTGAAGAGGTGGTGCACTTAAACAGTGTCACAAATCTTGGGAGTGTTCCCAAAAGATCTCTCATCTTGGGACGAGCTGATCATAAAAGTTTATAACATAATGTTTGTTTTGGAATTAAACAAGATAAGTGCCGTAGGTTCGCACATGATTAATATACCCTCGACGAGTAGCGCAGCTAAGTAATAGTGCGGCTAGGAAAACTCGTTTAGACTTGATCAGAGTACGTTCTCTTACCAATCTGGATTCGCGTTAAGCGGTGAGGTTGGTTGTGAACCGAAACATCTCATCAGTTTTTAAACGTTATATGTATATATGTGAAACTATAATGTTCCAGACATTTGTCATGTTTCTGATAAGACTCGTTCTTTTGGAGTCTTCTCTTGGATTTTCCTACGAGACTCAGTTCATTTGGAGTCTTCTCTTGATCATATCTTTTGATAATTATCATTCCAGTAGAAGTATGAAGGTTGACTATCGTTGTCAGCTTTTATTCGAGAAACAATAAGTTTAAACCTAATACGACTACTCGAACCCTCTGCTTTGTACCCTTGCATAGTCTTTCATTAGACTAACCCACGAACATTGTTCTCCGCATGTGGGCTGGTGTCATCCGTTTGATTCGACACATCAGATAGAGCGCAGATATGAGGAGACTAGATTGACTATGAAGATGACGGTTGTTTTTGATATTTTAATAATTTTAATCAGGTTGAGATCCTTGGGCAAGTGATCATGGTGATCACAACCCCTTTTTGTAATATTTTAAGAGAGACTTCCGTTGTGTTTGATTTAACTCTGTATATTTGTCCTATTCGGGATTGGGATGTAATCCTGGGATTCATGATTTAATTAAATATTACAATGATTTTATATCATTTGTATTTCATGATTTGTGTATTTCCGGTAAAGCCTTGGGTGGCTTCGGTAAGGAACACTGAGGTCACTGGTGGTAATACCTTTCCAAATGGGTTACGATTTGGGGGTGTTACAAAAACAGACAACATAGCAGGCGGGAGTGCAGGCTCTACAGTAGTAGTGGTACAAAGGCGAGGAATAACAAGGAAACAAGGGAATTTGCCTTGAAGTGCCGACGTGATCTCGCTGTGACCAGCCAGTAGAACCCAGTTTTCACAGGTTCTACGCAGGACATCAAGTTGTGGTCGAGTAACCCCCGTAGGAGACTCTACCCCTGTACCCATCGATGGTAAGCGCAAAGAAATACCAGGGGTCGAACGCATACCTGGCGGTGCAGAAGTCCCGCCAGAAGTTGCAGAAGGCGAAGATGCAGAAAGAGGAGCTGAAGACGCCAACTCGGCCGAGTGAAGGGCCAAGTTGTCTTCTGGGCTCCTGACTCGGTCCACAACTCGGTCGAGTCGCTGGCCGAGTTGTTGACTGCCGTCCTGACTCGGGCTAGAACTCGGCCGAGTTGTTGGCCGAGTTCTTGTCTGGTTCCTTGACTCGTTCTGGAGCTCGATCGAGTTGTCGTCTGGAGGTCTCCGCGGTGGATGTCGTTGCAGGCGGAATCCCGGCGGCCTCCAGAGCCTTCTGGCATTGGCGCTCGGCCCGATCCTGTAAAATGTGTTGCGGGCTCATGAGTAAGAGAGTCACGCGCCTCCCGTGGTATTTGAACATGTAATTGTTCAAATACGCGTCGTGAAGCACGCGCCGATCATATTGCCATGGACGACCCAAAAGCAGATGGGTTGCGTCCATAGCGGTAACATCACATTACACAGTGTCGTTGTAAGGACTAACAAAAAATGAAATAAGACTTGGGCGAGAAAATGTGTTACCTGACCCTTCAGAGATCCACTGGAGGTCGGAGGGAGTGGGTTGTGGTGTAGTCGGAAGGTTGAAACGGCGCACAACCTCCTCATGGATAATGTTACAACAAGAACCCCCGTCAATGATCACACTTAGCGATGCATCCGGAAGGCTGCACCGAGCATGAAACAAGTTCTCCCGGTGCTCGTGAAGGGCTTCCTCCTTGACGCTCAGCACGCATCTCGTAACCAAGGCAGAGTGGTATGCCTGGTCATCATGGTGATCGGAAGTACCGACCACATCGCCATCAACATCGGTTGTAAAGACGTCGGCAGGGTCAACCTCGACGTCGTCGTCATCTGCCTCTACAACTGCAGGGTCTTCCTCCTGGATCACATCCTGTGACTCGAGGCATTTCAGTTGGCCTGGAGTCGATGTTGAGGGAAGCATCGGGGCTTTACCCTTTGCCTTGTCCAGGGCTAAGACGCTCAACTCATGTTCATGTGGTTGATCCTGGGCAGAAGCTAGCGTGGTGACCGGAACCGGTTGCTGGCGAGCAAAGATTTCTTCATACTTCCGCTGGAATTCAGCGAACTGCGTGTCTCTTGCTTTGTCTCTAGCAAACAGCTCGCGGATCATGGTCTGTACTGCAATCTTACGCTGTAGTTCGGCTATCTGCGCGTTTCTTGCTTTGTCTCTAGCAAGCAGCTCTCGGATCATCTTTTGGGTAGCAGTCTCTGTGCCTGTCTCACGGGTTGTATCACCTTCTGACATGGTACCTGACAGCAAGAAATGGCAAACCACAGAATCAAAGCGAACAACAACAGCAACAGAGAATCAACAAATAGGTAAGCAGAACCGAACTCAACAAGCAATCACTCGGGTAACTAATCTGGCTGGCCGTGTGGGCGGTTACGAGCAAGCTCAATGCAACTCACACAACAATCAAAAAAATCAAGGCAATGCTCAACAAAGACAATGTCGAAAGTAGATATGCAAGGATATAAGCACAGAAGTGAGCACAACACAGTCAACCAAGATATGCAACCCAGACGGTGAAAGATAGAGAAGACGGTAAATGAATCACTTGCGTCGATGGAATTTGAAGGTGCCGGAATCAAGACCGGGTTCTCCCTTCGTGCTGCGTACAGACTCACTTGCCTTATTTTGGCTTCTGTGGTCTCGATTTTTTTTTTGTATAATCTGCGAACAACCCAGATTTTTTTTTATTCTGGGGTTGTTTGCTATAACAGAAGTTCAGCAAAGTGTAGCAAACCGAACACAGAAAAATTCAGCAGCACACGAACAACACAGAAATATGCTTCAAACGCACATAAAGTTTAGCGAATGCCTAGAAAGTTCAGCAAACGCACAGAACTATGCAGCAAACGCACAGAAACGCACAGAAATTCAGCAAACTGTGCACAGAAACGCACAGAAAACAGCAAACTGTGCACCGAAGTTCAGTAAACGCACATAAACGCAACACAAAAATAATAATAAAAAAACAGTGATTCAAGTGGGAGAAGAAGGAGATTGCGAAGATGCAGATTTGTGGCGTAAACAAGGCAAACACAGTTGCAAACAAACTATCTAAGCCTATATGCAAGCGGATCTACAATAAACACAATCAAAAACCAAGTAAAACACAAGAGTTTGCTGAAAAGTGTGTGAGAAGGTTCGGTTTTGCAAGGACGGCGGAGTCTAGGGTTTCTGCGACAGACAATTCGTATTTTGGCCTTTTGAGAGGTCAAACGATGTCCGTTTTGGACGAATTTTATATGCCCGGACTCGTCTCGAGATGCTCTACAAGAATATGGAAGAAAATTGCGGAAAGGAAAAAAAAATTGACGAAATCTGGGCAGAAAGGCTCGTCAGTTTTTTTTTGATGCAGGAATTGGTTTACGGAAGCGAAAGAGTGATTGAAAGAAGAGTTGGAACGACTTACGCGATTCGTAGGCTCTGATGCCAGTTGATGTGACCTTGTCCGATGGAAAGACCACGTTTCGCTGTCAAGGACCGAGTGAATGCGTATTGGGGCGAACCAACTCGTCGGAAGGGACCCAGATTGGAGTACGGTGGACTGTGGGTGTTCGGAAGGGATGACCGGCGGTTGGTGGTGGTGTGGACCGGACGGAGATACAGCGGAAAGGGGTGGAGGCGCAGCAGAGTAGTGGTGGTGAAGGCGGCGGTCGTGATGAAGGAAAGGAGGAGATCAGCGGTGGAAGGGGAGTGACCGGCGGTGGCAACGATGGTGAGGGGGCGGCGGCCGAGGTGGTGGAAGTGGAGGCTATCGTGAGATTAGGGTTGGTGTTTGGAGGGGGAGGCAAGAACTAGGGTTAGTCCTTGTCTCGGGATTACGGATAGTAACTGGATAGTTGTAACCGAATTAACACGCCAGGATAGTTCGACTAGAAACGCGTTAATTTGTGTGACGTCAGGGCCCAGGTTTGCAGGAGATTACTCGACTGGAAAACAAGCTCTATTTCGACGTAAACTGAAAGGGAAGACAAGAGTCCCTATTTATACTAGAGAATTGACTTAATGGGCTAGACTCTCTAGTTACTAACTCTGGCGGCCCATTTAACATAAATAAAACCACCCAGAACTAGCAGCTACTAAAAATAGAAATACTGTAAATAGAAAGTACTAAGGAAGTAATGTCTAGCAAGAACTAGAAATAGAAAGTCTCCTAAATCTAGCTTGGGGTAGATGTAGCTGTTGAGGAGTCTCAAGGCAGATGTCTCATGGCGTCTTCCTCCTCTGTAGCTGACATGGAGGGCATGGTCACATCACCTGTCGGGATCTCGAGTTTGTTCTTAGGGACGAACAAGACAACAAAATAGGAGTCCACTTCCCTTTATAAATTTGAATCCAAGTCTGCTAAGGCCTGTTGGGATCTTGAGTTCGTTCTTAGGGATGAACAAGACAACAGAAAAGACTGAAAAAACAAATCTAAGGTTGTGAGCTACTCTCAAGCTCCACTCTTAGATTGGAGTCCATAAACCTTTAAGGAATTAAAGCTAGGTTTTTCAAGAGATTCTTTACTTGAAATCCTTGACTTGTATCCCGTAAAACAAAGATGAGGCTTCAATACTTTAGATCTAAGTCTCGAATGCAATGATGCTTTGAGAACCTCGATCGTTGTTTGAAGTGGCCCTTTTTCGCAATAACAGATTTGGTTTCGAGAGCAACATTGCTCTAAAAAACAGATCCAAGCGAGGCAAAGAGATGAGAGATCGAAAAAAAGAAACAACTCAAGACTTTAGATCTGATTTTCGAGAGCTATAAGCTATGGAAAAAACAGATTGTAGCTAGAGGATATGGTTTAAAGACGAAGACCTTTACTTGGCTTTAGATTTGTCTTTTGAAGGTAAAGAACTTCAAAAATCAAAACGTAGCAAGAGAAGAAATGACCTTAAACACAAAAGAAAAACAAGATTCAAGACTTTAGAATCTGATTTTGAAGGCCACAAGACCACAAAAAACAGAAACGTAGCTTGAATATACCTTTTTCTCCGATACCAATTTGAAGAAAATCGAATACACGAAACAAAATATGATGCGGAAATAATAAGAACAAAGCAAGCTCTTTTATATATATATAAACCAAGATTTAATACAAAGTGTTTAAGACCTCAACTAGAACACCCAAGAACACTAGGTTAGAAATCAAAGACGCAAATATAAAGAGCTAAAACCGAAATTAAAAGAGAAGAGAAGAGGACAAGGGAGTGGAAATGATGACTTGAAGAGAAACCAAAACGAATCTCGTCACCAGCTACTAGCATTAACTCCTTAATGTCTTTCCCCCTCCTTCAAGTTTGGATTGAGTGGAGCTCTTGAAGAACTCTTGAGCAAGAGCCAGAGAAAGGAGATAACCCAAAAGCTCTAGCTGCTGCGTTCACTCTCTGTGTGCCCCCAAAAAGTGACCATCTAGGTTTTGCAGCCTTTTATATTTCCATCCTCTTCAACAAAACGATGACGTTTGTTTAAAGTGGGGAAAAGAGTTGGCTGACATTTAGTGCCCAACAGATGATGTATGGGCCGACCAAATTTGGGCCAAATTATGCCATCCTATATGGGCCACATATATGAGCCCAATGGTTGCAGATAATTTGACATCAGTCGGTCAACACACACACTACACCCCCTGTACACACATATATATCCGGAAACTTGGAAAATTAACTCTACATAGAGTATAGTTGCTAAAACAAGAAGTCTTCACCTATGCTTTAGGGCATAGGTTAGAAATTTGATTATGTATATATGATATTAAACTTCTTGAATCAGACAACATTTTGTTACATAATGCATTTTACTCCTCCGAATGATGAACCCATTTTTGTCAGTTAGGTCACAAGTTTGGGGTTTACCACTAAAAAGGTTTCCTCTCCATCAAATAATGATGATGAGCTCATCTTAAGTCTCATTCTATAGAAAGCTAACTCTAAATAAAACTCGGTTAATTGCACAATTTATGTTTAAGCAAATGCAAATTCTGATTGTTCCAAATAAAAAACCCTAACCAGCCAAATCCAGGTTCAAACTCAATTGCAACAGATTCAGGCCTCAGTCCTGAGACTCTTAGATTTGTTTGGCTGCCACTTTCTAACTCTCACATTACCAATATATACTTGTGGCAAACAAGATGAAAGGAGCGTCACAAACCCTTAACCAAAATTGCCCTACAAACCAAGAAAGAGAAATTCAGAAAGAGGACCCCCTCCCATTAACTCCAAAGATCAGGATTTCCGTGGCTGTCTGATACTCCCTCCCACCGGCCCTCTTCACATTTATGAACTGCAGCCTTCGCCGTACAAGAGAGTGGTAGCGCCATTAAACCGGGTTTGGACCATAATCGTCTCTAAGGCCAGATTAACCCTAATGAAGCTCTAACCCATCTAGATAGCACCATAAGCAATTCAACACAACTCACATTTCCCTCATAAGTCATAATTGATTATGTGTTCCATTTTTTTTTCCATCAGTGAGGAAGAAAGTAGACTAGTAGCAGTAGAAGTGTCACTTCAAAACATGAGGAATTGGGACCCTTTTGAATGCATAATATCCTCCATTGTATTGAATTGAATTGTGTGTACCGCCTCTGGATGGATGTGTATAAACTGAACAAGGGAGAGTGCAGAAGAGGAGAGGTTGGGGCCCAAATTAAATACACAAAATGGGGGAGGACTTCAATCTTCTCCTCTTCCTCCTGCAATACCCAAGAATGGGACCATCATAGTAAATGCAGTAATGTTGCTCCCTTTTTTTGTTTTCCCTCACAATTGTTAATTAATGTTCTTCCAAAAACAGGAAGAAAAAGACTTGAAATTTGTGCTTTCAGAAACAAATCCTACTATTAACATTAGAGGCTTTCCAACTACCCAAAACACAAATTAATCAAAAGTGTAATCAATGGGCCACCAACATAAAACATGCTTAAGCACGAATCAAGAGCAGCCATTAGAGCTCAAAAACAACAGCAGCAATCAAATGAAAACCAGGGATTGACACTGATATGTGATGCTAGGAAATTTGGTAGTCAATTTAGGGTTAGGGGGACTGTGTTCATTTGGGGCGGACATCAATTGGTGATCCATACTGTATAGTGTACTGTGTATAGAAGAAAGTAGGCTAAGCAAAGAGAACAAACAAAAGTTCAAAAATTTTCCTTTTCCTTTTCCTTTTTTATACACAAACCACTGGATCTCATTATACAGCAGAGGCATTACATTGACAATAGCTTTACTAAAACTAGTCCACATTGGTGCTCCTCATACAAGTGGGCATGGCATGCCAATTTCTCAATGAGCAAAAGGGAACAACATGGGATCAGATGAAAGATTATATGACAAGCAAGAAAATTGTCGTCTCGGAATGGAGATGTACAAGGGGGGAGTGGCATTACAGATCCCTTCTGCATAGGGGACAAGAACCGTGTCGGAGTAGCCATTTGTCGATGCACGGAAGATGGAACATGTGATGACACTGAGGCAGGCTTCGCACCGTTTCTCCAATCTGGAAGTCCTGAGATAGCAGTATTACACCAGCCCGAAACACCACCGTTAGCACGTCTCGCAAACTTCTTTACACTTTGTGTAAATATGTTGAAACTTGAAATAGAGAGAGATGGCGAAAACGAACCTGTAGGCATACAGAGCAGGAATCTTTCTCCCCTGAGGAATCCTCAGTATCTTCCTTTGTGATTTTGGTAATTGGGATCTTTTCTACCAAATCTCCTGATAAACCCTTGGCTCCACCAGTATCGAAGATATTGGTAATGTCTTCGTAGCTCGATTCAACAGCACCCATCTGATCAACCAGAAAACTAAATATTAGTTGAGAACACTACAACAGCTGAATCTATGATATTCTGTGATTGTAACACTTGTTCTTTATAGGGAAAATCTAAAAAACATTGATGCCATTGAAAGCTTTTCAGCTACTATTGGCAGCCAAACAGATATTGAAACATGATCTTGCTAAGAAGATGAATATGGCTAATGATAGAAGATGAGCAGAATTCATGTTATACCTGGCTCTGTACAGCACTCAACATGGCCGGGCCAATCCGTTCTCGGACCAATCTCCCGCTCAAAAGGCTAGCAAGGACATCAATCTGTAACCATTTGAAGCAAAATAAGACTCTGTTCAACAATGAACATAATAGTTTACATTCAATACTTGGAATTAACAACAAGCAAAATGAATAAATGTCAAGGGATGGGCAAAATTGCAGGAATTACCAAGTAAAGGAGACAGCCAATTCCAGATTCATCAGATCGCCAAAGAATGACGGATGATTCAAAGACCTCAAGTGAGAAGACAGCACCAGATATGGCTCCAATGGCAGCTCCTCTTATGAACCCACTTTCTGTCTCCTGACCAATCAAAGCCCCAGTCATGAATCCTAGCAGAGTTCCCACTGCAATTTCCAGTTCAATTAGCTCCACCACAACAAAAAGGGGAAGAAGATTAAAACTAACAAGCAATCTGAATACTGGCCAAATAGCCTAAATACAGGGGGGAAATAACATTTTTTATACAAGCCCCAAAACCGAAGCATTTGGTCAAAAACAAAAGATTTTGTCTCATATGAACAAAATTCAAGCCTACATCCCACCAAACTCCGAATGTCGGGAATTGTATAAAAAAACAAACAAAAACTTAATTTTCGACAAAAATGTAAATGGAAGATCCGGCAAAAGGATGAATTGTGCAAATTGAGCCTATCTAGGGCTAATTATCGCATACCACGTCAGAGAACAAAATTCAAATTGCCAAATCAGAAGCAAAACAAACATCATAGAAGAGAGATTAAAAATAAAATAAAAAAGAGGAGACGAACCCAATGCGAAGCAGCAGGTGAATACGACGGAGACGAGGTGGCCGAGGATTGAAGTGATGGTGAAATTGTGGTTTTCTCTGACTCTCTCAACCAAATTGGAGAAGATTGAAGAAGAAAAAGTTAGGGTTTGAGAAGGTGGATACGGGTAGAACTCCATGCTCCAAATTCTGATAAATCCTTGTCTGATCCCCCAATCTGGCACCAAATTCCCGTCTGTGTTATTTAAATTTGAAGGTCTTTGGCCCGGGAGTCGTGCTTGATCAGCAATTGAACCCCGAATGGTACAAATATATATGGCGAGATGGAAAGAGGGGGGAAAGAGAGGTGTAAGTTGGTTGAGGGCAAACTTAGTCGCTAAGAGAAAATTGGGAAGGAGAAGATAGAAGCCCACGTACAACAACTCGCATTTATAGCCGATTTCGCCCTCTCTCCTCTTTATGCATGGTGGTGGATCGGAGGAAGAAAATATCCCTTTCAGAGAGAGAGAGAGAGAGGAGGGTTATTTTTGTTGATGAGGGATTGCGTGTGATTTGGGAAAGATAATACATATCAAATGTTAATTAGAGATTGGTCAGACGAATAAACAAGGAAGATTTTAATAATAAATATATGGATTAGCAAAACGTTCTAGATCTTTAGAAAAGGAAGATTTTAGAAGATGTGTACAAGAACAACCGGAATTTTGGATTTATGTGGACAATCGAAATGAATTAGACGGAATTGATTTTTAGAAGATCAATATGCTATGAATCGATTTCTAGCTTGTTTTATTTTTTATAATATAAGAATTCCATATATATATATTAGAAACTCTACTGGATTGAAAAGTCAAATAAATCAACCGCGAGTGAAATCGGTATGAAAAAACAAACAAAAATAAATATAAGAAAATAAGATATTTAGAGCGTTTTAATAATGATGATATTTAGGTTGAATATCATATACCCTTACCAAAAGAAAACAATAGTAAAGTCGGATATATATATATTACTAAATTAAAATCTAATTAGTTACATGACACCATCTTATTAAAAGTGTTATATGTCATTTTTTATTTTTATACTTTTTTAAAATTAATTTAGTTATATATCAAGGATTTTTATTATAAATCTAATATTAATCTTTTTCTAATTTAAACACAAATCAATTATAAGGATTACAAATCAATCACAAAAGATTACAAATTCGAAACTTTCACAACACTGATCAACTCAGAATTGGACTGATCTTCTCTTGCCAAAAAAAAATAAAGACTTGAACTAATCTTTATGTGAGTCTTCTAAAATGACTATCTAAAACAACGGGCTCATTGCTGCCCCCTCCTTTCACTTCTTTCAAAGCTCAGTCGTCATCGTTACACCATCGCCAGTGAGCGTCAATCTTTTTCCTCAATGCCCGATCTCCAATTATCGCTATCACCAAATCATCACCGATGAGTGCCGATCTGCACATCGCATGCCACGTCACCGTCTTGGAATCCTTTGTGCATTTTCAAAAAGTGAGACTATTTGAAGATCACATATTGAAAAATCTTAACAATAAAGATTAATAATCAATTGAAAATTAAATAGAAGTTATAAAAAATGATGTGGCTAAAACCTACCCGCAAATGTACGAGATCAGTTGTAGTAGTCAAGTGTCGATCCCACAGAAACCAATATAATATTAATTGAAACACTACCAGTGAACTAGGCTAGAAAAATAGGAATTGGTGAGGTCTGTAACTAAACTAATAGCTAATAAAAACAATGAAAAGAAATAAAAATCAATGGGATAAATGTGTCTAAGGTTAAGGATCACTTCAACGATACAACTGTAAATAAAATTACGCTTTACCTGAATCTAGTCCAAATTATTTGAAGGTAAGCTATCTAAAATAATCTGCTAACTTATTTCAGACGATAGTAAATGTGCCTCGACTAAACTAACAATCGTTGTCGCGCAGAGCTAATCTCATCCAAACCCTTTAACGCACTTAGAGTCTAAGAATAAACTGAAATAACATTCGCTGTCGCGCTCCGCTAATCCAACTCAAACCTAGAACATCTATGATAGCCTATTAATCCTCAAGAGTAATTAAGTTGTTGTCGTACAAATAACACTCATGTTCAATTCCTAGGATTTCAGTAGAAGTTATCACCTCTCAGTCTCAAACCATACCTGACTACCTATTAACGTTTTCACCTTTCAGTCTCAAACCCTAATAGGATCCATTTCGCATAGGCTAATATGGGCATAAAACAACTAGAAATGAGTCAAATACTATTTCAACACAGACAAATAAATAATTCTAATCACATACGCATCGTCGGGATCACCCCAACCTTAGAACTAAGAATTTAGCCAAACATAATTGAAGACATACTCAATAAATTTAAACTAACCAACAACATATATGAATTATTCAATAAACACATAAAACAAAAAAACTTAGTCTCAATATATAAATAATTCAAATTAACAAAGACTAAAACATAATACCAAGTCTTCAAATACTAAAGCTTAAAAAATAAAAATCCCTTCTTGAATTCCTGTGTGCATGCGGCAGTCCAAGCTAAAAGAAAACCAAATCTAAAGCAAAACTAAAATAAAACCTAAAGTAAATCTAACTTTTTCCCGAAGGAAAAGTCAAACCAATCTTATCTATTCTCTATACCCCAATTGCACGCATGCCTCCTTCGGAGAGTTTAAGTGGGCCGGCCCAGCTCCAGCTGCCAGATTCAATTCAGTACATTATCCTATGAAATCTTTAGGTGCTGCCTCCACTTGGGCCAAGATCGATGTAGGCCATCAAGTGATCCATTTGCTTTGTCTTTTCAATAGAGTCCGTATATAAATTAAATTAGATCTAAAATACCTGAAACAATAAAATTACGAGCGTAGATATCCGAATACAAAATAATGCAAAACTAACTATAAAATATGCATGAAAATGATCTAATCTAAGGTTGTTCATCGGTCCAGAACCGAACCGAACTGAACAAAACCGAAACCGAAATTGTAAAATTTTTGAACCGAAAACCGAACCGAATATATTCGGTTCGGTTAAAACCGAACAAACCGAACAATGAAAAAGGTATGAACCGATTCTAAACCGAAAAAACTGGAAAAAACCAGAAAAACCGAACATGGTATACTTAGGACTGAATAAGAAACAAGCTGAAACCGAACCGAATTAAACCGAAAAAAACCGAATTCGGACCGAACAGAAAAAACTAAATATTTATTGGTAAAAAGTAAAAAGTAAATATTTTTTTAAAATCGATTTTAACCGAAAAAACCCGAACCCGAACCGAAATGTGATTTTTTAGAAAACCGAACCGAATTAAATAGGTTCGGTTTCGGTTCGGTTTGTTCGGTTCGGTCTAAAACCGAAAAAACCGAAACCGTTGAACATCCCTAATCTAATCTAATATGCAACTAGACTCCTAAAATATGTATAAATTAGGTGTCATAAAAAAGCGAGGTAAGCATCGAGGTAACTAATTGCTACATATTTGTGGATATATGATTGTAAACTAAATAAAAGTTATAGAAAATCGAAGATCACAAGTTTTGGCTATAGCTATTAATGCGTTTCTGCCTAAGGATCTTCGTTCTTGTTCAAGGAAAGTCGTCCTCCAAGGCTTTGTGTGGATCAAGTCTCAATTTGTCGTCAATCACGTGACAAAATGGTTCTTTTGTGGATTTTAGGGTTTATGATTTGCAAGAAAAATAAAAAAGGAATATGCAATTTGGATCTATTGAATATGACGCACCAAGAGATTCAAAAAGAGGTTTGTTGGTTTACCAAAGGATATATACACACCTAGGTTTCACAACCGTTTTGGATATGACTCACCAAAATCAAGTAGATTAAAATAGATATGACTCACCAAGACAAAACACTCAGGAACTTTAAAGTTCAATCACTGAAACTTAAAGTTTTGTATATATTCAATAATCAAAAGCTTTTTTTAAAATGAAAACGGCAAAGAACTTAAATAAACCAAATGTTCTTAAAAAAATCCTAATTGTTCTAGAAACTTGTTCTCCCTCCTTAAAGCTCCGTTGGGCCTGAAATTTGGACACAAGATAAATAAGCCCATAGGATCAAACATATCCAAAAATCATCCCAAACGCACGATGGATCATGATTTGCGCTGCACACTGTGGCTGCTAGCGCCGCGGCTTGGCTCCTTAGACTCCTTGGCATCCTTAACGTCTTGTGCATGACAAGTCGTGTGGATTGTCGATTTGACCATGGCTCTTCACAATTGACCTTGCCGGCGCCGCTAGAATGAGGCCCCTTGTGTCTTCCCCTCCCTAAGCATTCATCCTCCAACTGGCCTAATACTTTGCAGGGGTTCCTCAATTAATCCTTCTTGATGATTGGAACTAGAAGAGCTCCATTTGGGCGTTGTTGTCTCGACGGTCTTTAAAAGCCCTAGTTGGAGGCGCGACGGTGGCGTCGTTGGCGACATTGTCACTCTTCTAGGCTTGGTTGGACTCTTGACTTGGTCTTGCAGCTTGATAGGATTCCATATCACATTATCCTCTCCTCCTTTAAAAGGATTCGACCTCGAATCCGTGCAGCCTATACCAATAAAGATCAAGTAGCACAAAATTGCAAAGACTCCTATGTAGCCAAAACCTCATTGCGGCATTGCCTAGCCATGACTTGTTGTACCCTTCTAGAATGCACAATAATAATTTTGAGCGACTCCCCTTCTTAACATGCAACCTATCTCCTAGAGTTCTACTTGGATAAATAGCATGTGAAAAACTAGATAGAACTCTAAGGACACATGAAACATGAATATGAAACTCTAGCATGTGTGTCCTAAAACTAATATGCATGAGAAGGTTTTTAGGTAAGAAAACTCCCCAATTCCTTAGAGATTGTATGATCAAAGCCACACGTGAAGACTTAGGGTTTCTCGTGGGGCATTAGGACATGCCCGGCTTGCCGTCTTGGTCTCTTCTCCTTGCCCCATTCACACACCTTTCATCTTGCCTCCTTCACGGCCTCTAAGCTCATGGCCTCCAAACTATACAAGATGTCGCCCTTCACACATGGTTTAGATTGAGTCGACCTTCATGTATAAAATTTAGGTCGAATTTCCATGGTCTTCCCAAGATGATATCAAAGGCGTTGATGGGCATCACTACAATAGTAGCCTTGTCTGAACAAGCCCCCAAACTAAAGCTCACGTCCGCCTTCCTACCCCCCTTGATCTTGTGGCCATCATTCACCCAACTGATCATGATTGGTGGCCATTGACGTTGCGATTCCAATCTTAGCCTTCGAACCATGTCCTCCAATATCACGTTTTGATCACTCCCACTATCTACTAAGGGCAAAAAGGGTTGTTCATGGCCAATAATGGTGCACATATGGTGGAAGCTTTGCTCTCTTTGGTCGTAGTCAACCGTGTAGGTCTTTACAGATGAGGGTAGTTGGAGCGGCTTTTCTATGCCAATCAATGGTGGCATATCAAAGAGCTCTTCATCAAACATTGGAGGCATATCCTCAAGCTCTTCATCATATATTGGCTCCATGGACCCGTAGTCATCAAACTTGGGATCAAAAGGTTCTTCTTTCACCTTAGAGATCACAAAACATTCTCCTACAGATGCGGTGGCATGCACTTTGTCATCTTCCTTCTCGTTGGTCTCTTCTTTCTCAACCATAGCCCCTTCCTCATCCTCGGACTCATACTTGCCGTGCACATTCAACAACACTTGCCTACTATTAGGGAAATCATGTGCAAAGTGGCCCCGCCCCACACATTTGAAACACTTAAGATCTATATATCTTGGCACCTCTTCGCCTCTAGGTCTCGGGGCAGCAATGTAATACCCCAGATTTGTAATCCATTATAAGGATTAGAGTGCTACTCATGTCAACAAGAGCTCTTCTTTTTCCTGGTTCAAGTGAGGACAAAGAACTAGGAAGTTAAGTGTGCTAGGGCGAGAGTAGTACCAGGATGGGTGACCTCCTGGGAAGTTCCCGAGTTGGCATGGGATAACGCTTCTAAGGCCTTGGGCCTTACAAGCAGGGGGTGCATCACGCCTTGGGGGATCTTAGCTGGTTCATTCTTGGCCTCTTGACGACTTGAAGGAAAATTTGAAGTCGTGGAATTAGGGTTTGAACCCCACAGCCTTATGTCTCCACTAGTCCTTTTCTTTTGCAAGTTTTGGTATACTTGCGTAGCTTAGTGCAACACCTCCTCCAATTGGATATTTGGGACAAACCTCTACATCTCCACATGAGCATTGACATCAACATTTTACCCTCTAATAAACCTAGAGATAACATACATTTTGGGAAATTGGACTCTAAAATGATACACTAGTTGTCTAAGCTCCTTGTAAAACTCCTCTAGGGTCCTTACTCCTTATTTCACCTTCTCTACTATGATTTGGACCTTATCAAGATAGTCCTCGGGGACAAATCTTAATCTAAGGGAAGATTTGAGCTCTTTCCACATAGAGATGGCTTGATAGTTGTTTTGGGCCCTTTCTTCCTTCTCTTCCTTCCACCAAGAGTAGGCAAAATCCGTGAAGTGGATGGTTGTGATAGCTACTCTTTGGACGTCATGGTATACATAATAGTAAAACATGGTCTCTGTCTTGGACTCCCAATCTAAATAAGCCTTCACGTCGGATGTTCCGGCAAAAGGTTGAATGGTGAGCTTCACGCCATGGTGTTGTTATGGTTAGGGCTGTGTGTCTTCACCATTGTCGGAGCCAAATCCTTGTTCTTCAAAAGTTTGGGCCCTTGGCTACATATCCCTCATCCTTGCCCTCTCACGGAAATACCCTGGCCCATTAGGTACTCACCTTGGTTGCATCGTGGGCTCGGTGGTTGCGGGAAAGGGTCATCGCCGCTATCCTTCAAAGATAAGGTGTGTCGTCGGTGCTTGGAACCTCATGGGCAGCCTGCGGTGTTGTCGTGGGCAAAGGGGTTGTCTAACTTCTCTTCTTGGTTGCCAAGATGTGCGTTTGGTGGCGCTCGAGTTCGAGAACCCCCCCCCCCCCCTTGGTGCATTTGATGGCCCGACTGCATGTAGGTCATCTTGGAACTCCATGTTTTCTCGGACAAAAGCGGATATTTCCTCTTGAGAGGGTTCTCTTCGAGCCTCTCTTAGGCATTGTTCCTTTCTTTCCTCTAGGGTCTCATTGATATCAAGTTGTTGTCTTTCTAGTAACGTCGACAGATCATCCAAGGTGAACGATCTTGCCTCTTCACGTGAAAGTTCCATGGCCTCCTTCCCTAGGTTTTCTCGTGACATCTCTCTATATCTCAAGAATGATATAAAAAAAATCTATTCTAATACTAACAAAGCAAGCAAACTGGTTAAGTTACAAGAAATAAAGTAAAACAAATAAAAACTCTATCTTTAGGGCAATAAACTACCTTTTCTTGGGGCACACTTCTCTCCTCTAGGCTAGCCATGTACTAGTAATCCTTTCTCTAAAAACCTTAACTTGGTCCTAGGGTTAGTGCAATCAAGAGGGTATCTCACAAAGCACAAAGAAAAGACAACGCAAGTTCTTAAAAACAAACACAAGATGTGTTCGACTAAGGTTAGGTCCTCCGCTAACTTAGGATATAAAAGATATGCACCATAGTCAAGACCTTATGAAGCAAGATATGTCTAAATGAAATAAAGTTTAAGATAAAACTTAAATCATTTAGATAATCTAGACACTTGCTAAAAGGACTTTGTTGATTTTTCTTGAGTTTTGTGGACTTGTGGGATCCGACTTTTTCTGAGCCCAACTTGTTTTTCTTTTTCGTTGGGTCCGAATTTTTCCAAGTTTCACTTCATTTGTTTTTTTATGAGTCCGTGCACTTTTTTTTTGTTCGAATTAGGGTTACTTAACCCTTGTTCCACAACTTTTAGCCCTTTTTTTGTACAAAAAATGGTTAAGATAGTATCTAGAAAGACAAGATAAGATTTAATCCAAAAAGATAGCAATAAGTCACTAACTAGGTAAAAGATATAAGCAAATCTTTAATTAGATATTATCTAAACACAAAAAGTAAAATAAAATCTATCTTAAGGTGCAAGTAAAAACAAGATAGTGATGTGAAACGCCCCGGTGGGGAGGCGCCTCGGGTGCGTTGGCTCGGACCGTGACGCAAACAAGACCTCCCTTCAACTCCTTCTTGGCTGGATCTTCTTCTTGGGATCTTCTCTAGAGCACAACAAGGAAATAACCTCAAAGTGAGCTTCTGATGGGGGGCGCGCCTCCTGGGGGCGTGATGGCCAGATAACCTCAAAGTGAGGTTATTTGAGTGCGGTGCTTCACTAGAGCGCGGCGCCGCCTAGGCTCAAACACTGGGCGATTGGGCTAGCGGAGTAATGAGGGCGTGAGGCCTATGAAGCAAGAAAGAGAGAGAGAGTGATTGAGTGAGAGCAATAGAACCTAAACCATAGAGCTTGAGGCCTAGGGGTTTATGGGAGGAGGGAGACCACTACTTAACACAATAAACCTCAACTAAACTAACATTGAAATGGAGCACATAAAGGTGCTTAAGTAGTCTTACACACATGTGGCCATGGGCCTAAGAGTTAATGGGGTTTCGTGTTGACAACGGAAGTGAATTTCTGCCTCTACGTGAGTACTTTGCTCAATCAGGGGTGATTTTTGAGACATCTTGTATTGCTACTCCTCAACAAAATGGTCGAGCTGAACGTAAACATCGATATTTGTTAAATGTCGCTAGAGTACTCAGATTTCAGGCTTCTCTTCCTTTACAATATTGGGGTGAATGTGTTCTCATGATGACTTATTTAATCAATCGAACGCCCACATCTCTTCTATATGGCAGAAAGCCTTATGAGTTGTTGTTTTAAGAAGCCTCCTGACTACGCCCACATCAAAACTTTCGGTTGTAAGTGCTTTGTATCTGTCATTCCTAGAAGTCGTGATAAATTTGCAAAACCATAGTCGTCCATGTGTGTTTTTGGGCTATCCGTATGGAAAGAAAGGATGGCGTGTTTTGGATCATCACACATGCAAAATTTTCGTCTCTCGTGATGTCATTTTTCAAGAGGGTTGTTTTCCTTACGGAACCAATGAGCTTGGGACCGCACCTGAATCCTCTTTGCCTCCACTTCTGCCTTCTGCGTATGACATTGATTTTCTGCAGCCAGCTGTTATTGAATCTACTGCTACTGATCAGGTCACACCAGTACCATTGCCACCTCATATGACCGACCCTCCTGCTAAAGTCGCTTCCTTGCCTGACTTGACTGAGGTTGAGCATCTTGCTACTAATGCTACTGTGTGATGTAGCTACTGTGCGACGCAACACTCGTCCTTGTAAACCATCTGTTCGCCTACACGACTACATTTGCAACACCACTCGCCTCTTAGACTCGTATGCCCTCTCCATCACGCCAACTCCATCACTGGTCTCAGGTAATATCTACCCCAAAGCTAATTTTGTCAATTCTGACAATTTCTCTGCACGACATGTTCACTTTTTTGCAGCTGTTACTGCTGAACACGAACCAACCATCTACTCTGAGGTCGTCCGTAGTCCCCATTGGCGTTCAATGCGTGCCGAACTAGATGCTTTGGCCAACAATGGTACTTGTGATCTTGTTCCCATGCCTTCTCATAAGAAACCTATCAGATGGAAATGGGTGTTTCGCATCAAGTACAAGTCCGACAAGTCAATTGAACGATACAAGGCTCGTTTAGTGGTTCTTGGCAACAATCAGGTTGAAGGGATCAATTATACAGAAACCTTTGCCCCTGTGGCAAAAATAATCCCCGTCAGTACCTTGCTTTCTGTTGTTGCTGTTAAGGGGTGGCATTTACATCAGATGGATGTACATAATGATTTAGTCTATGGTGACCTTCATGAGGAAGTCTATATGAGACTTCCACCTGGTTTTTCTGCGCCTTCTAACAATGTATGCCGACTTCGGAAATCTTTATACGGGTTGCTCTAGGCTCCTCGGAATTGGTTTGCTAAACTTGCTTCCGCTCTTCTTGCTTTCGGTGTTCAACGCTCTTATGCGGATTATTCCTTGTTCTCTATCGTCTGCAATGACAGAGTGTTGCATGTTTTGGTCTATGTGGATGACCTTATTATTGTAGGGAATGATGTTGACAATATTGCTCGCTTCAAGCACTACTTGAGTTCTTGTTTTCATATGAAAGATCTTGGTCCACTGAAGTATTTTTTTGGGCATTGAGATTGCCTATGGTCCTGCTGGTCTATTTCTTAGTCAGCGGAAGTATGCTCTTGAGATCTTAGCTGAATCTGGCCTCTTGGGAGCTAAGCCTGCAGACTCCCCACTCCGCAGAATCATAATATGGCTCAAGCTATAGTCCCCTCCTTCTATGAACTTGACAGATATCAGTGTCTTATTGGGAAGCTTATTTATTTGACAATCACTTGGCCTGAATTATCTTATTCTGTTCACATACTTTCTCAGTTCATGCAGGATCCCAAGGTTGATCATTGGCAAGGCGCTCTCCGAGTTCTTTGCTACATAAAAGGTCATCCTGGCCAAGGCCTTATTCTCTCCAGGGGGAGTTCATTACAACTCACGGCCTACTGTGACTCAGACTGGACTGCTTACCCTCTCACTCGTCTTTCCCTTATTGGCTACTTTGTTCAGCTTGGTGAGTCACATGTTTCTAGGAAAACCAAGAAGCAGCACACCGTCTCCTACTGAAGTGGAATACCGCTCCATGGCTTCCGCTTGTTGTGAATTGATTTGGCTGAAGTCTTTCCTACGCTCGCTTGGGGTTAATCATCAATCGCCTATGCTTCTCAAATGTGATAGCCAAGCTGCTCTACATATTTCATCTAATCCCGTCTTCCATGAACAGACAATACACATCAAAGTGGATTGCCATTTCTTACGGGATCATATTGTCGCAGGCACCATTGCTACTTCTCATGTGCGTACTACGGAGCCACTCGCTGACATTCTCACTAAGGCACAAGAATGTCCGCAATTTTCCTATCTCCTCTCCAAGTTGGGCATTCGAGACTTACATGCTCCAATTTGAGGGGGAGTATTAGGAGATATTATCATATATATTTGTATATATCACATTCCTATTTTATCTAGATTGCATCCTATTTTTTAGGTTAGTTGAGTTATCTTTCTTAGTCTAGTTGGTTTGTATTTTAGTATATATATGTAACCTTCATTCTTCAAATAAAACAAAGGAAAATCTTTGGCTTAACCTACGTTAGTTTTCACTAAATCTTGATAGAAAAGTTAATGCGAAAACTAAGAAAGTTTTTTCATGTTTTAATGTTTAGTCCATAACTAGTGTAACGAGTTTTTATGTCATATATGTTGAATAAAATATATTAATAATTATTAAAATTAATCTATATATTATAAAAATAGATCTAGATAATATTGATATCAAAATCATATTCGGATCATAATTTTGTATCTCAATCATTCATAAAATTAGGAAAATTTAGATTTGTATATAATTAGGAAATTTTGGATTTGTAATCTTTTTGATTAACTTAAAATCTTTGTCCTTGATTTGTATTTAAATTAGAAAGAGATTAGTAATATGTTTAGGATAAAAATCTTTGATTTATAATTTGAATTATTTTAGAAAAGTGAAAAAAGACATGTAGAGGTTTTAATAAGGGAGTGTCATGTGGCGGTTTTAATGAGAGAGTGCCATGTAGCGTAATTAAGTTCTAGTTTAGTAGATACTAGTATAGACTCGGTGCCATGCACCGGTTATTTAAATTCGTATTACTATGTATTAATTTAATATATCTCCAACATATATATATATACAAAGCTTAGTGATTAGACAAGTGACCCATATATGTCGTCTAGTGTAAACCTCATACCTAATACGGGAATAATAATAAAATAATAATTTGTTATATAAGTATGGTTGATATAAAGTATTAAAATATAATTTTAAATAAAAAAATATTTTTGTTCATACAACATTGTTAATGAAATATAGTAACATACAAATTTTGGTGTTTATACTAAAACTGTATTTCATAAACAATAATTTGATCAAAATTATGAATTGAATGTGAAAAATATATGATAGACTTTATATGAAGTCTAAAATTATTACTTTGATTAAAATAATTAAAAAATAGTTTTCTAAAATCCAAATTTTAATTTTTTTTAGAAATGGTAAGATAATAAAATTTCAGAGTTATGAGTAAAAATGGGAATAAGAACAATGTTAATAAGAAAGAGGAAGAAGAGTATTGCGTACATGATAAAACTATAAAAGAAATGTGGGTTTGTGGAATTCTTTTATAAGAAAGATAAAACTAAAACTAAAAATACATATGGACACATGTCGAGTGCACAATTTACCAAATGTCATGTAAATAGAATGTCAAGTGGCTAATTCTTTTGTGAAGACATTCCTTCAGCTTTAAGTATTTAAGGGAGATGTTATATAAGTATGGTTGATATAAAGTATTAAAAATATAATTTTAAGTCAAGCAATATTTTTGTTTATAAAATAGTGTTAATGAAATATAGTAAGATACAAATTTTGGTGTTTATATTAAAACTGTATTTCATAAACAATAATTTGATATTTTTCAAAATTTTGAATTGAATGTGAAAAATATATGATAGACTTTATATGAAGTCTAAACTTATTACTTTGATTAAAATAATAAAATAAACTTAGTTTTCTAAACAATAAATTTTATTTTTTTTACAAATAGTAAGATAATTAAATTTCAGAGTTATGGGTAAAAATGGGGAAAAGAACAATGTTAATAAGAAAGAGGAAGCAAAGTACTGCCTACATGCATAAAACTGTAAAAACAAATGTGGGTTAGTGGGATTCTTTTAATAAGAAAGATAAAAATAAAACTAAAAATACATGTGGACATTTGTCGAGTGCACAATTTACCAAATGTCATGTAAATAGAATGCCAAGTGGCTAATTATTTTGTTAAGACATTCTTTCAGCTTTATGTATTTAGGGGAGATGTTATATAAGTATGGTTGATATAAAGTATTAAAAATACAATTTTAAATCAAAAAATATTTTTGTTTATAAAACATTGTTAATGAAATATAGTAACATACAAATTTTGGTGTTTATATTAAAAATGTATTTCATAAACAATAATTTGATCAAAATTATGAATTGAATGTGAAACATATATGATAGACTTTATATGATGTCTAAAGTTATTACTTTGATTAAAATAATAAAATAAACTTACTTTTCTAAAAATTAAAATTTATTTTTATAGAAATAGTAAGATAATTAAATTTCGGAGTTATGTGTAAAAATGGAGAAAAAAACAATATTAATAAGAAAGAGGAAGAAGAGTATTGCGTATATGATAAAACTGTAAAAAAAAAATGTGGGTTAGTGAGATTCTTTTGACAAGAAAGATAAAAAAAATAAAACTAAAAATACATATGGACAAATGTCGAGTGCACAATTTACCAAATATCATGTAAATAGAATATAAAGTGGCTAATTATTTTGTGAAGACATTCATTCAACTTTAAGTATTTAGGGGAGATATAGTAGATTCATTCTTCAAAGTTATAATATATATATATTTATATAAATTTTAGCTTGAAAAATAACTCATCAATGTTTCGGCTTATAAGTTATAATTTGTATTATTTTGATGATTTTTGGAATTATTATTATTTCTAGTCTAAATTAAATAACTTGTACTATTTTCAGTTATTTTTCCACACGAAGCGATAAAACCACACTAATTGTCACCAAAAGTTCCATTTTTACTTTTTTTTTTTCTAGAGGATTGGGTTTGTTTTATTTGTCCAAATCTATCAACTACATGAAACTGTGGGCTTATGATGAAACCGGCCAATTTATTGGTTAATTATCATATAGCACATATAATATTCACAAGTGCATGCAGGTACAATTTTTTCTCATTTTCTCACATCACGTAAGAATGAGTGATCGATATGGTGGTTAAGCTACCACTTGACTTGCTAACCAAATCGTAACATACATTAATTAGTAGGAAAAGATGAAAATATATGTGACACGGATTTATATAGATATACATTTACAATACAGCTGTTTATAAAGAATAGTCGACACAAACTGCAAAAGTTCCATGCATTTAATTAGAAATAGCAACCAATATCCTTCGTTAGGATTGCAGCCATTCAACGCCGTTTTAGGGTTGTTCGTCTTAGGGTTTAGTCATTGTTGTTCTTGACCTGAAATGAACTGAACTTCAATGTAACGATTTATATAAACATGTGAAAACTGGTTAGAAAAATGAGAATGTCAGATTAGTTTAATTTTTTGTCACAATTGCACGAATTACTATTGGTTGAAAACTTCATGTCAGTGTTATTCATATTTTTGTCACATGGTATAGTTACATTGTTGAAATGAACAATTACAATGTTAGTTTTGTGAAACATTGTCGTGTGTTAAAAGTTAATGTTTTTATTTGTCTGGCTTTATAGCTCTCTTCCTCTCGCAACTTCCTTTTCTTCTCCTCTGATCTCTACATCTCAGTATGTCCAGTTTTGTGCATAGAAAAAACTGAAATGTTGATATTCGTTGTTGTTTGTCTATGTCCACCAAGCCAACTGAAGTGATGTAGTCGATTAAAGAATACACGGAGGAATTTGAAATGGCTAAAAAGGTAATTTTGGTTTAGCTCATTGTGACTAGTTTTTCAAATTTTACATCCTGTCATGTAGTTTTTAAGTATATGTTCCTTTTGTATTTATTGACCTCATATTATTTGTATTGTTTAGGGTCATTTATTGAGATTTGAAGGGAAAAAATTTCAAGGCAGAGTCAACCAAAATTGTCGACGTGAAATGCTGAAAAATATTGAGAAATGCCTCTCCCATGTGGACTGGCAGAGGATAATAGATGGTCCATTTGGACCTACTGTGAAAATGGTCCGTCGACAAACCTTTTCATGCCAGCTTGTACATTACGTTTTATTCCGTCAAATAAAAACGATCAAGTTGTGGGAGACGTGGTATGACCTGCAAGGACATCTGCTGCGTTTATCAATTAAGGAGTTCGCACTTGTGACGGGGTTAAGCTGTCGTAAAATTAATGATAATGAGCTGAACCCGGATAAGAATGCCATGAAAGAGTTATATGATGTACATAATTTGACCTTGGGTGAGATGGAGCTCCTATTTATGCATACACGGGATGATAGCCCTTTGAAATATAAGACGACATTATTGATTATATTAGAGGGCGTCATTCTTGGGGTTGAGAAAAGAGGTTCGCATAAGCACGGGTCATGTCAAATTATTGACTGATATCGATCGATTCATGAAATTCCCGTGGGGCAGGGTTAGCAACATTGAAACTCACCAGGGATTGAGTTCAGCGGTGAAGAATAGATTGGAAATGGTACAAACAAGCAGAGACTCAAGTTCAAGGTTGGGTTACAAACTAAAGGGGATTTACAGAGGTTTAAAGTGCATTGAAGAGTAGAAGAACAATGTGCTGAATTCAATTGGTTCATTCTCTTTACTCAGATGTCCAAATGAAGTGATTCCAATTCGAGGAGTTAGCTCTTGAAGTCTACTGCAAGTCCTCAAAATATGAGCGCAATCCGAGTGGGGAATCAAAGGTTATGGCATTTTTACGGAAGTATCGCAGAAGTTGGAGGCGCCACCGCGCCCAATACCACCGCACCCGCGGTGAGCTAGCAGAAGACAGCTGGAGCCGACTGAAGACCCACCGCACCCGCGGTGGATGTTGCCGCACCCGCGGTGCCGAGCTAGAATTTTACCCGGATTTTATATCCGAGATCTTTCTTTCCTTATTTTTTTAGTCCGAGATCTTATTTTATCTTATTTTCCTTTTCTTTATTTCTGAACTATATTTTTCCTAGTATTTAAGGTTTAACCTAGACTTTGTTTAGGTTAACCTCGTTTCCATCTTTCATAGTTTTTTCTCTCACAAACCTTATGGAGAACTAAACTTCCATTGTTGCACTTGAAGTTTTGAAGCCAGCAATTGATTGGTTGTGAGTTTTCTACTCTTGTTCGTTTCCTATCTGTGTTGTATTAATTCTCTTGCGCTTGAATGTTTATTGAATCTTATTGATTTCTCTAGACTGATCATCTAGGTTTATTGATATTATCCATATAGCTAGGACTTGTCAATTCCGGGTTCGGGTTGCATATCTAGTAGCAAACACGATTTATATAAGCAGGTTGCAAGTGTTCATCGTGAGAGAGAGTTAATTGCATGCTTATAGTAACGGGTTTTTTCTATTGCATGTATCTTGTTGAATCCTTGTTCGAATGCTATTGCTTTGTTGAGTCTTGAAGGTTTTCAGATTTGATTTAGTAATAAGTACTATTAGGGCTGGTAGAACTAATAGTTACATATGATCGGGATAAGAACAACCAAAGGAAAGATAAGAACTTGAGAATAATAGAATTCAGTGATCAACCATATCTCTTGTTGTGTGGATCTTTGTCAGGTGTGGCGCCTTCCTCATATCATATTCACATCCTTTGCTTTGCTTTTCTTTGCTTTGCTTTTCTTGCGTTATTTACTTGGTTCGAAATACTACAACCCCCCCTAGTTCCTAGTTGGTGACTTGCGAATTACAAGAACTGATAAACTGATTCCCTTGGGTTCGACCCTGACTTGCTTGCTATACTCTGTTTAGTAGGTACATTAGGATTTCTTTGATTAGGCATACGAATTTAGGCCTGTCAAATTTGGCACCGTTGCCGGGGAGTCAAACTTTCTGTTTCTGTGTGTTTGTTTGTTACCAACTTTGGTGTGGATATATCTTATGGTCCACACCCGTGCTACTGACAATCCATTTGTTGATTTAGATCCAGAGATCGATAAGACATTCCACAGGAACCGCAGAGAACACACCACCTCACAAGTTGCAATGGGTGACAAAATGCTTCGACAATTGACCGCGCCGAATCTGATGCAACAACCTTTAGCTGTGGCTATTCCTGCCATAGGAGAGGGCGTCAACTTCGAGTTGAAGCCAGGGCTGATTCATTTTCTCCCGTCATTCCATGGACTAAGTGGTGAAGACCCAATCAAGCATATGGGTAAATTCCACACTGTTTGTATGAGCATGAAACCAGCCAACGTCACTGAGGATCAAATCAAGATGAGAGCTTTCGGGTTCACCCTCAAGGACGCAGCCGATGATTGGTACTACCATCTACCCACTGGAAGCATAGATACTTGGAACAAGCTTCACAAGGCCTTTCTTGAAAAATACTTTCCTGCCAAGAAGGCGAATAGCTTGAAGAAGGCTATAAGCAACATTGAGCAAGAGACTGACGAGACTCTATACGAGTATTATGAGAGGTTCAAGAGACTTTGCTCAAGCTGTCCATTCCATGGTTACACTAATCAAGATCTAGTGCTTCATCTTTACAATGGTCTGCTGGACAATGAAAGAAGGATTGTTGACGCTGCATGTGGTGGCAACATTCTCAACACAGCACCGGTGGCAGCCATGGAAAAGATTCAGGAGATGGCCGAAGGGACAAGAAATTTTGGTAGAACTTCTACCAAGAGAGGAGTCAATGCTGTGGACTCCAATCGCTCTGGGCTAGTGAGCGAGATTGCTGAATTGAAGGACATGGTGAGGAGACTAACGCTGCAAGGAACTCCTCAACAACTCAAAGCATGTGAGATTTGTGCTGATCAATTCCACCCCACCGATGCATGTCCTCAATTGCAAGATGACCCGAATGCTGAGGTGAGCACTGTAGGAGGTTATGGACCTCCAATACCTCGAAACGATCCCTACTCCAGCACTTATAATCCGGGATGGAGAGACCACCCCAATTTCAGATGGAGGGATCAACCGAACCAACAACAACCTCAACTTCTGCAAAGGTCACAAGGTCAACAACCCGGTACTTCTGCTTCAACTGAAGATATGCTCCAAACCTTGACTAAGCATTTTACAACTCATGTTCAAACTACGGAGTCAAGCATCAAGAGTCTAGAGAGGCAGATGGGACAAATGGCTGAAGCTATCACAAAGATCGATGCAAAGATTTCGGGAAATCTACCATCTCAAACGGTAGTTAACCAACGGGCAAATGTTAGTGCTGTGATGCTTCAAAGTGGTAGGCAATTGAACGTCGTTCCTAGTGCTGAAGAGGACGACACTGAAAAAGAGCTATCTGAACACACACCACCGCACCCAGCGCCCACCTTGCCGCACCCAGCGGCGATCTCACCGCACCCGCGGTGGGATGACCGCACCCGCAATGGGACTCCAGAAGAGCTGAGCTCTCAGTTGACATCACCGCACCTGCGGTGGGATGACCGCACCCGCGGTGACGGTATCGAGAAAGTTCGAGATTTTTTTGCTGAGACGACCACACCCGCGGTGGAATCTGACTGCACCTGCGGTGGATCTTCTGGAAAGGTGAAAGATCCCTACGTCGACACCTATGTTCGTCCGTACTTTCCCCTTCTCGGTTCTGAGAAGCCACCCGCCCCATTCCCAGAGGCACTTAAGGAGAGGAGAATCATCGACGACAAGGACCTCTTTGAGACCTTTAGCAAGTGCGAGGTAAACATCCTTTTACTCAAACTTGTTAAAAGTATTCCCAAATATGCTCGTTTCTTGAAGGACCTTTGCAAAATCAAGAGGACACAGAAGCAGAAGCAAAAGAAGCACGTCCAAGTGAGCGAGCAAGTATCTGCTGTGTTTCAAAGGCGTATGCCCAAGAAGTGCAGTGATCCAGGTATGTTCTCTATCCCTTGCACCATCGGTGAGACAAAGATTGATAAAACTATGCTAGATCTTGGTGCAGCTATTAATGTCTTACCATTGTCATTATATGAGTCTCTTGGTCTTCCACCATTACAAGACACTAGGCTAGTTATTCAATTAGCTGATGGAACCAATGTCTATCCGAAAATGGTTGTTGAAGATGTCCTTGTTATGGTATATAAGCTGATTTTTCCCACTGATTTTTATGTGCTTGATATGGATAGTAGTATAGGTGCACCTATGCTGTTAGGTAGACCATTCATGAAAACTGCGAATACCACAATTGATGTCAGAAGTGGGAAATTAACTATGGAATTTGATGGGAATGGAGTTGAATATAACATATATGATATGAAATCTGTCATTAACACCTCTTTAAACTTTGTTGATGTAATGAGTCCTAACCCTTTGGATGAATTGCAACCTATAATAGAGGATTCCATAGTTGACTTGCCTATTGGTATTACTATATCTTCTAATCTACAGGAAGTCACGATTTTATTGGATGAGAAGGGTGAGTCTCCTACTTCTCTTTTGGGCAGTTGCCCCACCTTACTGACTCCACAAGGCAAGAAGCCGTTCCCTTTTGTTGTGCAGAATGAACAGTCGGAGGTTAAACACCCCCCTGATTGATCTAAGTATGGGGGAAAGGCGACTAATAAGGTCAAGGTGAAAGAGCCGGTTCAGAAGAGGAATGGTCTAAGGTTCAAACCTTTCCATGATTGGTTCAGAAAAGAGGTGCTGAATGAGAGGGTTCCTAAGGAACCTGATGCTGGGAGTTGAGGAGATTGAGTAGTATGTCAAGCCATGACAATAACTAAGGTGTTGTCCGGGAGGCAACCTGAGGTATGTTTTTCTTTCCTTGCTTTCATTCTTTGTTTTTGCATTTGTTTTTAGTGTGTTTTTGCTTTGTTTTTGTTTTTCTTTGTTTTCGACTAACCTGCAGGGAGGAGACCTTATGCGAATTGAAGAAGGTGTTTCCCACACCATTGTAAGTCTCCTTGTCCCTGCACTAAATAAAATCCCCGAAAAAACCTTAAACGGGTATCGGGAAAAAAAATCGGAAAAAAAGCTCTACGAAGGCTAGCTGTCCGAGTTCCCCATGGAGAAGGTGCGCATCATGTTGTCAAGGAGGAAACATTAGCCCCACATATTTTTGGCAACGATGATGGCCCTACATTCGACAGCTGAGGAGGAGGAACACTAGAGCCCCCACCACGCTAACATCTGGGCTCCACCATGTGTTCATAAAAAGGCCGTGCAACCCCGACATACTTGCTATACCACTATTCACCAAAGTGGTTTCCTTTTGGTTGCACGGTAGGAGAAGATTATGGAGTTGATGAAGACACCCACACTACACCAGAGACATGTGGGTACATTGTATACCGCCAGCAACAAAGGAAGTGTTCAAGCCAACTCGACGGCGTTTGTGAGTTATTTTTTGCTTTTCCTTGTGCTTCTATTCTTTTTGTCTTTTATTACACTGAGGACAATGCAATGTTTAAGCATGGGGGAGAGTTCTATACTTGCTACGTCATTGAGGAGAAAAGAAAAAGAAAAAGCCAAAAATTTGAAAAAAGGCTAAAATAGAAATCCTGGGATAGGTCGAAAACCCGGAAGGGCGGCCTAGGTAATAAGCAGGTGGCTTGGACCAGCATTAGGCTGGGGTAATAATTGGTCAAGAGTGATGTGAGCATATTGTGAGCCCATCTATTGAAAAATGAAATGAGTGGCTTGGTGAAAACCCGAAAGGGCGCCTTGCAAAATGAGTGAAAGAAAAAAATTGAGTGATTATTAGGATTCATCATTTTGGCGTTGGCGACATAAGAAGGGGAGTTATAAGGAGGATTCGGGTAGGCCACTATGGAGTGATAAGGTGATTAGATGGAGTTAGGATTAGATTAGTCTTGCATCACTTGTTTTGGTTGTCTTGGAGCTTATTGTTGATGTGTTATAACTACTAGTGTCATGTTTTCTTATACTTCCTGAGGCCTTGGAGCATGATTGAGGGAGTAAGTTCAGTTTTAGCTTACTCGGGACGAGTAAAGGTCTAAGTATGGGGGAGTTTGATATGCGATATATTGTATAGCACATCTAGTAGTTATTAGCATGATTTAGGTGATGTTTGGATATGATTTGATGGTAATTCTGTAATCCGGAAGAGAAGACTAGAAGTAAAGAAATCATGGGATTTACAGAGGTTTGAAGTGCATTGAAGAGTAGAAGAACAGTATGCTGAATTCAATTGGTTCGTTCTCTTTACTCAGATGTCTAAATGAAGTGATTCCAATTCGAGGAGTTATCTCTTGAAGTCTACTGCAAGTCCTCAAAATATGAGCGCAATCCGAGTGGGGAATCAAAGGTTATGGCGTTTTTACGGAAGTGTTGCAGAAGCTGGAGGCACCACCGCGCCCAATACCACCACACCCGCGGTGAGCTAGCAGAAGACAGCTGGAGCCGACTGAAGACCCACCGCACCCGCGGTGGATGTCGCCGCACCCGTGGTGCCGATCTGGAATTTTACCCGGATTTTATATCCGAGATCTTTCTTTCCTTATTTTTTTAGTCCGAGATCTTATTTTATCTTATTTTCCTTTTCTTTATTTCTGAACTATATTTTTCCTAGTATTTAAGGTTTAACCTAGACTTTGTTTAGGTTAACCTCATTTGCATCTTTCATAGTTTTTACTCTCACAAACCTTATGGAGAACTAAACTTCCATTGTTGCACTTGACGTTTTGAAGCCAGCAATTGATTGGTTGTGAGTTTTCTACTCTTGTTCGTTTCCTATCTGTGTTGTATTAATTCTCTTGCGCTTGAATGTTTATTGAATCTTATTGATTTCTCTAGACTGATCATCTAGGTTTATTGATATTATCCATATAGCTAGGACTTCTCAATTCCGGGTTCGGGTTGCATATCTAGTAGCAAACACAATTTATATAAGCGACTTGCGAGTGTTTATCGTGAGAGAGAGTTAATTGCATGCTTATAGTAACGAGTTGTTTCTATTGCATGTATCTTGTTGAATCCTTGTTCGAATGCTATTGCTTTGTTGAGTCTTGAAGGTTTTCGGATTTGATTTAGTAATAAGTACTATTAGGGCTGGTAGAACTAATAGTTACATATGATCGGGATAAGAACAACCAAAGGAAAGATAAGAACTTGAGAATAATAGAATTCAGTGATCAACCATATCTCTTGTTGTGTGGATCTTTGTCAGGTGTGGCGCCTTTCTCATATCATATTCACATCCTTTGCTTTTCTTTTCTTGCGTTATTTACTTGGTTCGAAATACTACAACCCCCCCCCCTAGTTCCTAGTTGGTGACTTGCGAATTACAAGAACTGATAAACTGATTCCCTTGGGTTCGACCCTGACTTGCTTGCTATACTCTGTTTAGTAGGTACATTAGGATTTCTTTGATTAGGTATACAACTTTAGGCTTGTCAAACATCTACAGAAGGATTTTTTTTGAGAAATTGTTGCAACCAATGGGGTGGTTGAGATCTCCGGTAAGCCTCTTTCATTTTTTATATAAATTTTCATGTAGTAAGTCTTCAATTTCTGGTATGACATATTATATTTTTTGTTTGTAGCACTTGGACGAATGTATGTATTATCTTGGTTGTCGTGTGCGTGACAAACCAATGACAATATTAGACACCTATTTTCCGCGGAACTTGGACAAGGAAATGAAGAGATGGTTATCAGATAAGGAAAAATATGTTGCTGATCCATCTAAGATGAGATACCTACATGGGGAACTGCCTGCACTTTATGTGAAGGATTGGAAGGATGTGGATCGTATACGATCCCGACATCAATTTGAGTAGCTCTGGAGATACAACTGAGTAAATGGTCTGTCACTATATACGATCCCGACATCAATTTGTTCAAATTGTCAGACGTCCATAGGTTCCTTGCAAAGTTGACATTTATTCTGCCTGTCATGATAGTACAATATGAGCCCTTGGCAATACTTTATGATGATAGGGAGGAAAATCCTCTAAATGTGACTCATGTTCCTACATTGGAGAGAAACAAGAGAGGGTAAGTTGTTAACATCAATTGTTCAATATTTGGTGTGAAATTGGTTATAATATCAGGAAACCAACTACATTTTTTACTTGTGCAGGGGCGATTGCAGCGTCTTCACGATCAAGTACATATAAATGCTAAGTTCCAGACATCAAAACATTGTGAACGTGGGTGACAAATTTGTGGATCACTATAGAAAAAGGATATCCGTTAGTATTTTCGATATGAAGTGGTTTGACTAGTAAAAGATATCTTATTCACTTTCATGTAATGTTTCGGGTAGTTGGGATAGTGTGGTATGATTCCAATTGTGTAGTTTTTGCTAGAATTGACTTGTCTTGGTGACAATAAGTTGTGTTCAAATTAATTCGGAAATCTAGCAAAATTGGTTGTTGCATTTCTTCTTGGCTAGATGTAGCTATAATTTTTTTGTTGTAGATGCATACTTCCTGTCGGTTGTGTTCATAATTCTTGTCTGTGAAGTTTATAGTTTGCATACTTGCTGTCAAATGTGTTCATACTTCTTGTCAGTGAAGTTTTTTTTAAATATTTTGCATACTTTGGTGTTTTGTCACATTGTATAATTCTATTGTCGAAATTATCCTTTTTTTATCCTTTTGTTTTGGTTGTTTTGGGGTATAAAAAGAATTTTTTCATAATATTTGTTTGTATTTACCTTCTTAAAAAGATTTGTTTTTAATAAAAAGGTAAGACTAAGCCATGTTTACCTTTCTTCCATTTATCCCCAAATTCCCTCCAAAAAGCTTATTCCCGAAGCTTCATTCCCATTAACGCGACTCTGCAACATCCATCATTGTCATCAGACATTTTCTTCTTCCCTAGAATGCGACTCTACAACTCCATATTTCCCTATTAACGCGACTCCACTTTTTCTTACTCTTCAAGACCACTTTTTCTTACTCCCCGCAACTCTACATTTTCTTACTTACTCCTTACATCTTTCCCTATTAACGCGACTCTACAACTCCAGTTTTTCTTACTCCTCCCCTCCCCGAACTGATCCTCAACCTCTGAACCGCGTAACAAAAAAAACCTAGAAAATGGCAGTGCTTAGAGGCGGTAAGGAATCGAGCCCAATGAAGAGCGGGGAGAAAAGAAGACGACAACCAGGGTCAAAAGAAGATGAAGCAGAAAAACGAAGTGTAGGTGAACAGGGAAAAAATTTCTGACAGTCTCATAGCCAAAAATTTCGGGAAGGGCAGGTCGAGAAGGCCAAAAGCGAAAACAGTAAAGGCGAAAAAACCCTTAATCTTTAAAGGGCATGTAAGTTTTCTACATTTTCTGTTTGTTTAGGGTATTTTTCAATTGTCCTGTCAGGCCTCTGAAATGGTTCAATTTGTATATTTTGATTTTGTTTAAGCTTTTTTGTTTCATTTGTCCTGTCAGGCTTCACAAATGATTCAATTTGTATATTCTCTGTTTGTTTAGGGTATTTGTTCAATTATCCTGTCAGGCTTCTGAAATGGTTCAATTTGTATATTTTGATTTTGTTTAGGCTTTTTTGTTTCATTTGTCATGTCATGCTTCACAAATGGTTCAGTTTCGTTTGTTTAGGGTATTTTCATTTCGTTTGCAGATTAGGTACATTTATTGCAAGGGGAACCATTCTACGGAAGAATTAACATCAACTGTAGGGTGCACTTTGTTCGTGTGATTGAAAACAAGTTGACACATGCGGATTGGCAACGGGTTTTGGATGGTCCGTTTGGAAAAGTTCTGAAAATGTTGCAGCATTTATCATTTTTTTCACAAACATTGCATGTAGTTCCATTCAAGCAACTTGAAACAAATAAGAAGTGGGAGTCTTGGTATGAGGTGGCAGGGAAAGAGTTGAGGTTTTTGATCAAGGAGTTCGCTCTCATCACTGGACTGAATTGTGGGAAAATTCCATTTGTGGATACTAAAGCTGACGGGCTAGTAATGGAGCGATTTTTTGGTAGTCCTGGTGGTCCTAAGATGACAGTACAAGATGTTTACAATAGATTCAAAGAACATCGTGAGTTGGACAACTACAAACTCAAGTTGGCACTGTTGTTGATAGTTGATGGTCTGTTGCTGGGAGGTGATAAGAAAAGGCTGGTGAAGCCGCTGCATGTTAGGCTGTTGGAGAATATGGATAAGTTTTGAGATTATCCATGGGGAATGGTTGCTTATGAAGAGCTTAATAAGTCATTGACCACAACATTGGCCAAAAGGATACAAACAATAAAGAAGGCAAAGCTACTCTCCAACCTACCAAGAATTCCATATTCCATTCAAGGCATGCCAGTTGTGTTTCAAGTAGTTATATTATTAATTTTTAATGGTTCAAATATGAATTACTGAGTGTGTTTAATTTGCAGCATAGTAGTATACTTTATGCTATAGTGTGACCGGGTGTTTGAATACAGGGTGACATGATCATCGTGAATATTCAGGATGTTATTTGTTTTTTGATTGAAACAACATACTAGTTTTCCAACATAGTTTTATGTGCATTCCAGTCAAATTTTTGGTTACATGGTGACTTGATTTAAGTTATAGGGTGACAGGATATCATGATTTAATGTATCATAATTTGCTAATACTCAAACCGCTTGTTATTATAGATATGAGGATGGGAAGCTGTGCCAACATTTGGTCTCCAATTTGCATCAAAGTTGAGTGAAGCTGCAATGCCTCGAGGTCTTCGTTGGTTTTTAGATGAAGCCCCAGAACATGGAGTGTTGGAGTTGTCTTTGGCTGATCCTACAAATGTGGTTAAGCCCATTCTTATTCCCGATGAGGATGAGGTGGATAAACTGTCCGACTGCTACTATGTTGTTGAAAATGATGACCTGCATTTTGACAAGATTGTGAAGGAAGCAATGAATGGTTTGAAGGGGAAGAGGAAGCAAAGAAAAGATGGAGCAAGCCCGAGTAATGCACTTGTGCATTCATTAGAGGTGATAAGACAGATGTTCAGAATGCTGAAGAGGATGGAAAAAGGAGTGCTTGAGAGGATGAGAAGGTTGGAAAAAAGGGTATCAAAGCAGGAGGAGGTGCCTAAGCGTAAGAGTAAGGGGAAACCAAAGAAGTATTTGGATGAGGATGATTTTGAATCCTATGATGAGTCTGATGAGGAAGAGGAAGAAGTTTGTAAGGATGACCAGGAAATAGAGGATTATGAGGTAGAGGATAAAGAGATTGAGAGTGAGGAGGTTGAGAGTGATGATGATGATGATGATGATGATGATGATGAAGTTGGTGATGGTGATGAGAGTAATGAAAATGAAGAACTTCGCCAGGGTGGTGACAAAAAGGAGGAGGAGAAGGTAGAGGATGATGAGGAGGAGGGGAAGGATGATGACAAGGCGGATGAGGTTGAGGTTGAAGGGGATGGGAAGGTAGAGGCTGAGCTTCAGGAGGAAAAAGGTAGAGGATGATATTGAGGTGGAAAAGGTAGAGGCTGAGCTTCAAGAGGAAAAAGGTAGAGGCTGAGGCTGAGGTGGAGAAGGTAGAGGTTGAAGGTAAAAAGGTATGAAATATGCTCCTATGAAAATTTTCATTACTATTGTGACAGTCTTATTTGTACCATGGTGACATGATTTTTAGTGTTTGTGTCAGGATGGCAGTTTATATGTTTTACAAGAAAAAGTGTGGCATGGTGATAGGATTTTTAGTCATGTATGTCAGTAGTTTGACATGGTTATTATGATTGTAGGATTTTGATAATTATATTGAGGGTAACAATGATGTTAATGGTCCGGATGTTGTAATAGGCATTGTTCAAGACCTAAATGAAAAGGCTGGCGATGGCAAAAAGGACCAGGAGCAGGATTTTACTAATGACCTTGAAGGAGCACCGTAGGTTACCCAGCAGGAGGTTACCCAAAACGAACCTCTTCAAGTGCTAACCACAACGGCCACAGAGGTTGATGAACCTCTTGAAGTGCTAGCCATTGTGGTTGATGTATCCACCAAGGGGAAACCCAAAAAGAAACGAAAGCAGACTCCCCTACCGAAGAGGGTCCTTCCTAGCCGTATCATGAAGCCATCCGCCAAAAAGCTAACACCTTACACATATGAGAAAAGGGGGGAAATGTGAAGAAGATAACCAAGAATTCACAAGTGAAAGAGATGACTGCTTTGCTGCAATGGATGGATGATGAAAGGTTAGTATCTCACGGATTTAATAATGTTGAACTATCTCATGGATTTAACCACACCTTCGTTATTTTTCAGCTCTGAGCCAAGAGATGGACTAAGTGGTGAATCGATGGACAAGGACTAGTTTCGCTTAATACTGGAACCAAAAGCTTGGATGTGTGATGGTGTAAGTTATTTAGTTATGATGTCAAATTAGTTAACAACTGGGATTTGTTGCAAAGTTTGACAAAATGATTTATATTATTTTTAAGCAAGTGGATGAAGTTTGTTATTATATCCGTAAGGCGCTTCTAGAGTTTGAAGTTAAACACAAGGCCACAATATTGGACGTTTTCTAGGCTGTTGATTATACGGATGCATTGAGATACTATGTCAAAAATGCCCAAAGTATTCCACCTGCACCTGAACGTGTAATTGAATACTTTAGGGGAGATAGTGTATGGGTCTAGTTGGGATGACGTGAACTTCATTTATGTCCCCTACAACTTCAATAATGAACATTGGGTTGTTGTAGAGATCGATCTGCAACAATGGAGGACAAATGTATATGATTATAATATGGATTTGTATAGTAACTTGGACGTAGAGACCATTGTGTATGGGGTGAGCAAGTTTCTTCCTCACTTCATCACACACTACCCGCCTCTTGCCAAGAAATTTGAACATTGGGTACTAAAGAGTTTACACTTTCAAGAATTCAAAAAGTGAAGTAGAACAAGCACGGGTAAGTCGAAATATGATTCCCCTTACCAATTTTATATGAAAGGATCATCTAACTAACTTTATTGCATTTTCTGTTCGTAGTCATGACTGTGGGATATACAATTGGTAAGGGGAATCATATTTTGACTTACCCGTGCTGACTTTATAATATACCTATTATCAAGTAGCATGATAAGATGAACGTAAGAGGGCTGTGAGATACATAAAATACTGTGATAGGACATTAACACTACTAACTCGTCTTCCTTGGAGAGCAAATAAACCGTCTTAAATCTATCTGTAACTGCCAACCAACGCCTCTTTATATACTCCCTCTTAGCCACATTTCCTTATCCATAACTCGTCCCAACATCTTCCTAATCTACATAACTCCACATTTCCTCATCTTCCTTTGTTCCCATGGATGAACAGCCGACATACCATAGGGTGTTTACCACTGTCCATACCGGCGGGAGAATCGCCCCTACGAGGGGACAAATGGCCAGAAATTCCACCCACTTCTACCAGGGTGGCAATACGCAAAATTGGATGCCGTTGGCTGAAAGGGTAAGAGACATTTGGTGGCTCATTGGCCAACTTTACTCTTTGAACAATTGTGAATGGGATGCTTGCTACTCATTTGAAGTTTTGCCTCCGCACGAAGGCCCTCGTACCTTAAGGACCTTGCAGAACCGTGGTGATGCCGCCGCCCTTGTCGGCCTTGGTAGAACAGTGGCTTTCATTAATATATATGTCGTGACCGAAGATGTCACCGATGTGCTTCCCCCACGCGACGCCTTAGCCTCATCCGTCGCCTCCGGTCCGGATGTGTTTATGTAATATTTAGTATTTTATTAAGTTCTTTAGTGTAGTGACTATGTAATGTCACGTAGTATTTAGTACGTTATGAAGTATTTTGGAATGCATTTTAGTGTTGTGACTGAATGTCACGTAAATGTAGTGCTTTATGAAGCATGTTATGTATTTTCGTTTTATATAATATAGTACTTTATGAAAATGTCGTGTAATTTCAAACCATATTAAAGACGACACGCCAAGTCAGTGAGTATGACATGATTGGTTATGTTTTTCCTATGTGATTTTCATATATATATGGAGGGAAACTTGTGTCATATGCATTTAACCTAAAGTAGTCCATATTGTACTTGTTAGGATTTATATGGAATCATGACATGATTGTATTACATTAACTACTTTCGACTAAATATCATTTCTACCAATTAGAACCACACAAATTACGTTAACTACTTTTAAATCATACCGACCATGACTTGATTCTCTGTTCAAAGAAAGGAAAGCAAAACAAGAAAAAGTCATAAGCAAATTACATTAACTAGGTTCAAAAGTAATATGAGTGGTAAGAGATCCTTCAAGAGTTTGGATCTCTTACTACACATATTAACAAAAGAGACCTTTCAAGAGTTTGCATCTCTTATTACACATATTAACAGGATGTGTTCATCATCAAACAAGAAGAAGCATCAACATCAAAAGTATTCCTGGTTCAAAAAACCATTAAAACAGTTAACCTAATCATGGGTCGGCTACGGGGTTAGGACAATTTCGTGAGTTATGGCCGAGGTTGTCACAACTTCCACACCTACTCCTTGGACCCATGTATTCTCCACGTGACGGGATTCTTTTCTTCCTTGGTCTTCCTGGTTTCCTCCTAACTATCGGGGGCAAGCATGCATTATTCAAGACAGTGTCAGGAACTTCCCAACGCTAAAAGGCAGGGACCGAATACAATGTTTCCTTGTATACTTCCTTCCACTTTTCAGCCATAAATAAGGGATGCACCAGCTGTACATGATCGACACCACAATCCTAGGCAACCGCTATGGCATGCGCACAAGGAATTTGGTCAATTTGGAATGCGTTGCAGTAGCATGTTCGAGCATAGAGGTTTACCAAGAATGTAGTTCCATGGACATGCACTTGAAACTCATATTGATTCAGCTTAGTCACAGCCATTGTCAACGATCTCAAATAATGAACTTGTAGCTCACGACACAATGTCGGGGTCAACACTTCTGAACAAGATTCTCCCTTTTTCCTCCGTTCACAAAACCACTGAACCATGACATTCACTTTACCAAGCAAGCCAATCAGCGACATTTGACGCGGCCCCACTAATCGACTATTAACGGATTCCGCATTGTTGGACGTCAAAATATTGAATCTATTCGTGGGCATATGCGACCTTGTCCATGCTTCAAATCTAACACCCCTTAGGTAGGTACCCACTTTCGGGGATTGGGCGCAAAGTCTTGCAAACTCATGGTTGAACTCATGTTTGGTGTAGGCTTGATTTGCCTTTTGGTACAGAATCCACAAGTCATTCCTTTTAAATCCGGCCTTCACGTTTTGAATTAGGTGAAGTGTGCAACAACCATGCTTCGCGAAGATGTAGTGCTCTCCTAAACCTTTGTAAATGCTTCCATGACGGTCAGACATAAAGACAAGGTCATGCTCGTCGGCGACAACAGAACGTAGGTGTCGGAAAAAATATGACCATGAGTTGTGTTGGGGTCGGAAAATCGACTACTCGTCCAATGGACATCAACTGTCTGACGCAACCGTCGGACGCATCAGACCTGTCGGACGTGAGCCATGCGACCGTCGCCTGATTCCTGGACGCAACGGACCAGCGAGATTTTCTCCTTTAAGTATAACAACTCCGAGATCTCCAACGGCTATATGCATTATTTCATCCATCAAGGAAGGAATCAACCATCTTTAAGAGAGGATCAAGGCTTATTAAGAGGAGATCAAGCGTAATTAATGCATAATCAAGGAGAGATCAAGAGCATTTAAGGAGAGATCAAGAGCATTTAAGGAGAGATCAAGCAAGTATAAATAAGGCTCTAGGAGAAGCCTCAAAGGACACTCTACGACATTCTACAACACTCCATTCTACTGCAACCACTTGTACTCTCATCATCAAAACTCTCATTTTTATATATTCTATCTTGTCCAACGTTGTTTAGTCCGACCGACACTTGTGGTCTGGTCCGACCATCTCGTCTTCTTCGACTATTCATATTGTAACCTTCTTCTTCCTCTCTTGTATCACGAAATTACCATTTGTAATCACTTATTCTCATCAAACGGAGTAGATTTATCACTCTAACTATCGTTACCCCTCAAATCAACGGAAAGAGATCAATTGGTCATTTTCCGTCCAAAACAAGTTGTCATTCTCGCAGTCAACTACAACAAAAGCCATTAGATATATCTGTCTGTTTTCGTCTTGTGCCACTGCTACTAGAAGTGTGCCTCTGTACTTTGATCCCAAATAGGTACAATCCATAGTTATGACGTACAATATATTTCACTCAGCTTTACAAAATGACAGTGTACACATGATGTTTTGGGGCAAAAAGATCAGTCGACCTAAATCGCCTTAGACGGGGTAACGAGTCGATCAGATAATATAAAATCGATCCAAACCAAATAGACAATCAACCAAGTAAAGAGTAGATGCAAAATAGCAATATGATTTATTGATCAATCGATGATAGAATCAGATCATAGTACAACTTATCCTTGAAGAGTAAGGGATCGAGTCCTGTTCAATAGGCGGTATTGGTGATTCGACCAACAATGATCGGGTAGTATCCCAGGGAGCTTGAGCGAAAGCAAATATGCTGGTAAGCCTTTTGAAAGCTAAGTGAGTGAATACTGTGTGTAGACGTGTGTGTTGTCGATTGCTTCTTCGTGATCTATTTATGGTAGCTTCCTCTTGTGTCCGTTACTTGTCTTCGTAATATCTTCTGATCATTTCATGCGTGATCTTCGGGATTTGCTCTTGAATGCCATCGTAATCTTCGTGTTTAATTTCGTTACCGTTGCCATTGATCAAGCAATTAATGTCCTGGGCGAAATCTTCGGAGCTGGTCGGATCCCATGCGTCTGAGGAGTGTCTGTCGCTTCCTTCTAATTTCTTTTGGCCTTCGACTTTGCCTGGACCTTGGCCCAATTCGCTTGCTCCGATCCCTTTGGAGTATGTTGGGCCCAACAATAGCCCCAAGTTGTTTTGGGCTTCATGGAAGCTGTGAGATGGAGTCCAAACAACTTTCATCCCACATGATTTCCACCCTTCGATCTGGGCGCGACAGGCGAGGGCTACGTGGCGATAATACCGCTACACGATGGGATGTCTCTGTGACCTGCCGATTCCCTCCATAAATCCGAATTAAGTTTCTGACGGTTTGGTTTCATCTTCTTCCCTTGCTCTCTGATCTGGTAGGCTTGTCTAGACCTTCTCGAAAAAGAAATTGCTCTTCGATTCCCTTCTCTTTCTATTCCGGAAATGGTTTCCAGCGAGTCTTCCGAGTCTACTGCTACTCGCTCAAACTCGAGCAAGAATGAGCCCCCCCTTTTCCTTTTAAAGGAGGCAGACGCTTTGACGAGGACTCTGACGGAGGCGGAGTTGGAGCAGATTCTCCAAGTCGGAGGCTTTCCTCTTGAGACGGTCGCAAGGTTGCCGCATCTGGATGAGAGAGCCGACGATCGCTATGAGGGATGGGTTTGTTTCTATGCTTATCCGTTTAGGATCGGTCATATGTTTTCGTTCTCCCCTCTTGTCAGGGATTTCTTAGCGACTCTGGCGCTTGCGCCGTGTCAGGTCATGCCGCAAGCGTGGCGGATCCTTAGGGTTTTAGATCTGTTGAATGTTCAGTCCGGGGCCGGTTTTAACTTCAATGCCCTATGGTACAACTACTCTCTTGGGTCGAAGAGTTCTTCTCGTTTCCAGTTGTGTATTCGTCCGGGTCGAAATCCCTTGGTGTTCAACCTAGATGTAAACGACCGTGGATGGGGGTCGAAGTTCTTCTTCATCGAGCGTTCATCTCTGGAGAAGGGGGGTGACTGTTTGTTTATGCTGTCGGAGTGGCGAGTCGAGAGTACGTATTCGACTTCTCTTTGCCCATTTTTATGTGTTTTAACCCTTTGCTTAACTCTTATTTTTTATAGTCCCTGAGGCTGAAGAGTTGGAAGCGGATGCTCAGTCAGAAGGTCTGACAAAGATTATTCTCAGCATCCCCGCATTGGAGCGGAAATTCACAAACGTCAACCTGTTGTCGGTCTCCCCCACTACTCAGGACGTTATGTCGACTGTTTCGTCGTCTCGGGTCAAGTGTGAGTTTTTGTTTGACTCATGTATTATTTTTTATTTTATTTTAATCGTATGCTTGTAACTTATGTTTTGTCTGTCGTGTCAGCGTCTCCGGCTGGTCGCTCGAGTGCCCGTTTGAAGGGAGTGTCTGGGAAAAGTCTGATAGAGCAAAGGCTGGCGACGGCCAGGGCCTCGTCGAGTAAATCGACGCCGACGGAGTCATCACTCCCAGCCAAAGTTGGCTCGAAAAGGAAGGCAGGTGCTTCTTCTGGCGATGTGAAGGTGGTGGATACTTCAAAGAAGAAGGCGACGGTTGCTCGTGGAGTCGAGAAGATCGACGGGAACAGTCGATCGATTACTGATCTCTTTCATGCTCAAGACCCGACTCTGAAGTTTGAAGTTGATAACGTCTCTCCCTTGGATTGTATTGGCGAAGCAGGGTGCTCTGCGTGGAAGGTAAGTCGTCTTGTCGGATCTCAAGTTTGTATGTTTTCTTTCCACCCGGTCTGGTTGGTCTCTAATTGCTTCGATCTCGCCTTTTTCCAGACTTTCCAGTTTCTCTTGGGCGCGTATTATGGAGTCAAAAAAATGGTCTCTAAGGCCGAGGACAGGGCTGTTAGGTCAGAGTCCGACCTGGTGTCTTTAAAGACCAAGGTGGAAGGAGCCGAGAGCCGTTTTAGGGATGCTGAGCGCCGCTTCGCTAGGGAGCTAAAGAGCTGCCAAGATGACTTGGATGTTTGTCGGAGGGAGCTCAGTGAGAGCCAGTCAAGTGTCGAAGAGAAGGTGATGCAGGCTAGGATTGAGGCTGGTCAGGTCGCATGCGACGTAGGCGCTTTTTACGCGTTGAAGTCGCGTGTCGAGATGATTGAGGAGTTCGAAGAGGGCAAGCAGGAGACCTGGGATTTGAAGGCAGAGAAGGAGACCATAGATACCCTATTTCCGAAGGGGAATCCTGGTTCAAAGCTTTTCCAGTTGGCCGGTGTCGGAGAGGAATCTCTAGACAAAAGTGTCGGTGAAGACGAGGTCTATTCTGGCGACACCGTGCCGATTGAGCCCCAGCCTTCCTCCGATCCGGCCCCTGCTTAAGGTAATGCTGTGAATCCCGACTCTTGACTATTTTTCGTAAATGACTTGTGATCCCTCCTGTGTGTGGGTAGAATGTTTTCTGGTTTGGCGACCCGTCCACCATCGCGGGTCGCAGAATGTGTTTGTGGACAATTTGAAGTCCTACGTGTGTGTAGGCAGGCAATATGTTTTGGAGACCCGTCCATCATCATGGGTCGCGTGGATGTAAAAAGCTTAGACTTTTATTGCTGTAATTTGTTTTACAAAGGGTCGAACTTGTTTTATGTTCGTATGTTTTGTCGGATTCTTCTAGAGAAGATTGTCATTGACGCCTTTGATTTGTGTGTCAGGTTTGCCCGTGTGCTCCGTCGAGTAGGGCTTGCCGTATGTGTGTAAAGAAGGAGGCCTGTAAATGTATGTGTTTATGTTTAGTCATGACTTAGTGTTATGCCGAGGAGGAAAGCAATATGTCTTATTTGCGTAAATGTAATAAGGTGTCTTAACCTTATATATTGTATAAGGCAGGCGGTGTGCCGACGTGCCTTTGGTATTCATCTCCCCGTGTTCCGATCGATCGTGTAAATGTAGTGTAAGCGCTTTTGTTTGTGACTGGATCCAGTGTGTATGTTGACGTCGTCCTATACTTAGCTTTTGCAAGGAAAAATGTCCTTACTAGATGTGAGTACTCAGTTTCAAGAAATAGAATTGAGTTCGTAGCAACGAATAGCACATGACAAGTGAAAGAGTGTTAGTGCCTTACTTTGTTGGTCTAGAAGTGGTATAGCTTCAGGTGTGTTGCGTTCCAATTTCTTGGGATCGATCGTCCGTCTTTGTCTTCCAATCGGTACGCTCCTTGTCCGACCACTTCCTTGATGAGATAGGGTCCTTCCCATTGAGGTGTGAGCTTTTCGTCGGTCGGATTCTTGGTGTTTTAGAACGTCTTTCTGAGGACCCAGTCGCCAACTCTGAAGACTTTGGCTTGAACATTTTTGTTGTAACTTCTTGCGACCTGTTGTTGGAACCTGACCATTCTAATTCTGGCTCTTTCCCTAGTCTCATCCACCGTGTCCAAGTTGTGTGCTAGCTCGACGTCGTTTTGTTCAATCGTCTGATAACTGTAACGGGCTGTCGGAATCAGTAGCTCGGCGGGAATGACCGCTTCACTTCCGTAGATGAGTGAGAATGGTGATTGTCCAGTCGCATTCTTTGGGGTGGTCCTATCGGACCAGAGGATGAGAGGGAGTTCGTCTGCCCATTTTCCTTTAGCCCATGTGAGGCGTTTCTTGAGGTTGTTGACGATGATTTTGTTGCTAGACTCGGCTTGTCCGTTAGATTACGAATATCGAGGAGTGGATGTGACCAACTTGATATTCCACTGGTCGCAAAAGGCTCGAGTCTTATGACTGATGAACTGAGAGCCATTCTCGCACACGATTTCTGATGGGATGTCAAATCTGCACAAGATATTGCGTTTTATAAATGAAATGACGTGTTGATATTTTACCTCTCGGTAGGCTTCAGCTTCGATCCATTTGGAAAAATAGTCTGTCATGGCAAGGAAGAAGACTCGTTGATCCGATGCAGGTGGGAGTTTTCCGACGATGTCCATCCCCCATCTCATGAAGGGCCATGGTGCCAGAGTCGGATGGAGGAGTTCCGAGGGTTGATGAGGAACGGGTGCATGTCGTTGGTAGGCATCGCACTTCTTGGTGTACTCCATCGCGTCTCTATTCATTGTGGGCCAGTAGTATCCGGTTCACAAGGCTTTCCTTGAGAGGCTTCGTCCTCCGGTGTGGTTTCCACATTCTTCTTCATATAATGACTGTAAGATGCATATGACTTAAGGAGTCTTGAGGCATCGTAGGAGTATCCCTTTAGCCTTTTTTCTTCCGTTTTGTCGTTGGGTAGGATGCCGTCTTTTAGCCATTTGACATAAGGTAACGTCCAGTCGTCATGATCGTTGACGATGTCTTCTTCTGGTCAGTCACCTATCTCCATCGTAACAAGTTCTTCCAATGGTGTACTCGAATCTTTGAGTGTTTTTGGAACGGCTGGTGTTGTGATGTGTGCTAGTGGGATGTTTGGGAACTCCTTTGGGTCCAAGACGGACCCCAAGTTGGCTAGTGCGTCAACCTGAGAGTTGAGATCTCTGGGAACTTGCTTGATGTCGAATGTTTGAAATTGGTCGATTAGCTTCTTGGCTACGTCCAGATAAGCTATCATCATGTCGTCCTTGGCGTTGTACGACCCTTGTATTTGATTTACGACCAAGAGGGAGTCGCAGATGACTTCGATTTCTCAGACTCCTAGGTCGCATGCTAGAATGAGCCCAAATATGAGTGCTTCGTATTCGGCTTCGTTGTTAGTCGTGTCCCATTCGCATCTTACAGCATGAGCTATCTTGTCCCCATATGGCTATTTCAGCACGACCCCTAGCCCCGATCCTCTAGTGTTCGACGCACCATCAGTGTGGAGCTCCTATTTACATGTTTCCTCTGTCGCAAGTAACTGTGTTGCTTCTTTGGCGGCTTTTTATTCTAGGGTCGGGCTGAAGTCTGCCACAAAGTCAGCCAAGGCTTGCGATTTGATTGCCGTCTTGGGCTAGTATTCGATGTCGTAGCCGCTGAGGTATATGGCCCATTTGGCCATTCGTCATGTGAACTCGAGTTTCCTTATGATTGCTCTCATGGGATGGTTAGTACAGACAATTATAGTATGAGATTCGAAATATGGTTTGAGTTTATTTGATGCCATTACCAGTGATAGGACAAGTTTTCTAGCGACGTGTACCTTGTTTCTGCTAGCAGTAACGTTCAACTGACATAGTTGTTTTGGGGCGAAGAGACCAGACGATCTAAATCGCCTTAGACGGGGTAACTAGTCGATTGAATAGTAGAAATCAAACCAATTCAAATAGATAATCAACCAATAGATAAGAAATGCAAGGAAACAATGTAATTTTATTAACGCGTTGATGATTGAAACAAGTCGGGTTACAACTTATCCTTAGAGAGAAGTAGGTCGGAGCAGACTCGACCGGGGATGATGATGTTCGACCAATGGACGTGAAACGGCGTTCCGGCCCGAGTAAGTGGTGGCGATTCAGAGCTTATATGTGCGTGTGTTCAGAGTTGATTATGCATGAGAATGCGCTGTGTCCCTTTTTCCAGCTTGTGTTCCCCTCTTATCCCCTCCGAATCCAAATATGGTAAGTGCCTTTTCTGACCATTTTCTTACGATTTGGCCATATCTTGCCTTCAATGCCGGGAGTGATTGCTGGGATTCTGTACTTGATTACTGTCATTATTGTGTTATTTTGAATGCTGTGGCCGTTGCCTCTATCAGGCATTTAATGCTCGGTATGATCTCCGCCATCTGGTCGGGAAGCATTCGACCGCAGAGGTTATGACGATTCTCTCGACTTTCTCTTATATTCCGACTTGTCTTGGATCTGGGCCCATCTGGCTTGGTTTGTCCTCCTAGGAGAGTGTTGGGCCCAATAATAGCCCCAAGTTGTTTTGGGCTTCGGTGAGGCTTGATGGATGGAGTCCAAACAACTTCCTATGCCACGATCTCCACCATCCGTTTTTGACGCATCAGACGAGGACTACGTGGCGAGATCACGGAGCTTGATATGACATTTCGGCAAACCTGCCTTCTCCCTCCATAAATTTGAAGCATGCCTCATTGATTTGACTTCATCTTCCTTCTTTTGCAAGCCTTACCCGGTAGGTCTTCTTAGCCTCTTCGCCATTGCTCTCCGATTTCCTCCCATTTCTGTTTTAGAGATGGTTTCTAGTGAAGCCTCCGAGTCGTCGGCGACTCATTCGGACCCGCGCAAGGACGAAGCTCCTCCCCTTTTCATTCTGAAGGAATCCGATGCTCTGACAAGTACTCTGTCGCAGGCGGAGCTAGAGCAGGTTCTCCAAGTCGGGGGTTTTCCTCCGGAGATGGTTGCGAGACTGCCTCACCTAGATGAGAGGGCTGATGCTCGATACGAGGGTTGGGTCTGCTTCTACGCTTATCCGTTTTGGATTGGTCACAAGTTCCCCTTTTCTTCCCTTGTCAGGGCTTTTCTGGCTACTTTGGCGTTGGCGCCGTGTCAGGTGATGCCTCAGGCATGGAGGATTCTTAGGGTTCTGGATTTGGTAAACGTTCAATCTGGGGCTGGCTTTGATTTCGACGCCCTGTGGTACAATTACTCCCTTGGGTCGAAGAGTTCTTCCCGCGTTCAGCTGCACATTCGACATGGTCGGAAGCCTTTTGTGCTTAACCTCGATGTGAACGACCGCGGATGGGGGTCGAAATTCTTTTTTGTCGAACGTTCATCTTTGGAGAAGGGGGGAGATTGTTCGTTCTTGCTGTCGGAGTGGCGAATCGAGAGTATGTGTTTGTAATTTCTTTGCATGTTTCCTATGTCTTAACCTCTTGTCTTAACTTTTCTTTTTTGTAGTTCCCGAAGCGGAAGATCTGGAAGTGGACGCTCAATCGAAAGGCTTGTCAAGGGTTGTTCTCAGTGTTCCTGTGTCGAAGAGGAAGTTCGTCAACGTCAACCTGCTATCGACCTCCCCCGCTACTCAAGACGATATGTCGACTGTCTCATCGTCTCGTGCCAAGTGTAAGTTTTCCCCAGTGTTCCTTTTTTGTTGTTGTTGTCTGCTTTGTGATCTTTTCACGTTTACCTGTCGTGTTAGCTTCTCCTGGTGGTCGAACAAGTGCTCGCTTGAGAGGAGTGTCTGGAAAGGGTCTGATTGAGCAGAGGAGGGCGGCGGCCAAAGTCGCATCGAGCAAGTCGATTCCGGCAGACCCGGCACCTCAAGTCAAGGTTGGTTCCAAGAGGAAAGCAGGCGTTCCTTCTGGTGACGTCAAGGCGGAGGAGGTTCCTAGAAAGAAAGGGGCGGCCACTGAAGGGATCGACAAGATCGGCGCGGTCGGTCGATCGATTGCTGACCTCTTTCATGCCCAGGATCCGACTCTGAAGTCGGAAGTCGACGACATCTCTCCTTTGGATTGCATTGGTGAAGCGGGGTGCTCCGCGTGGAGGGTGAGTCATCTCTGCTTGTGCTTTTTGTTTTCTTTCCTTGAGTCGACTGAGTTTCCTAACTGTTTTTGTATTTTATTTTTCAGACCTTTCAGTATCTCTTGGGGGCGTACTCCGGTACTAAGACGATGGTTGTCAAGGCCGAGGAGAGGGCTGCTAGGTCAGAGTATGATCTCGCGTCTCTGAAGAGTAGGTTGGAGGGAGCTGAGAGTCGTTGTCGAGAGGCTGAGCGCCGCTTTACTAGGGAGCTGAAGAGTTATCAGGAGGAGTTAGTCGTATGCGGGAAAGAACTTAATGAGAGCCGATCAGGTATCGAAGAAAGGGTGAAGCAGGATCAGATAGCAGCTGGCCAGATCGCAGGCGACGTCAGTGCTTTTTATGCGTTGAAGTCGCGTGTTGAGATGATGGAGGAGTTTGATGAATGCAAGCACGAGCTCTGGGATCTGAAGGCGGAGAAGGAGACCTTGGACTCCATTTTCCCAAAAGGAAACCCTGGTCAGGAGCTTTTCCAGTTGGCCGGCGTTGGAGAGGAGACTGCGGATGGAGATGTTGGCGAGGATGAGGTCCACTCAGGCGATGTTGAGCCAGATGATCCTCAGCTTCCTCTAGAGCCAGCCCCTGTCGAAGGTAGTGTTGCTGCCCTTGACGCCTGATGTGTATTTTTTTTATGCAGTCTGACTTGTTGCTCCACACGTGTGTGGGTTTGGATATTTTGTGTTTTGGCGACCCATCCACCATCGCGAGTCACAGACTGTGTAGTAGATGTTGTTGAAGTCCTATGTGTATGTAGGCAAACAATCTGTTTTGCTGACCCGCCTACCATCACGGGTTGCGTATTCGTATAAAAAATGCTTAGACTTTTATTTGATGCAATCTGTTTCTTACAAAGGATTATATGTTTGTTTTTCGTACATGTCGTCAGACTTTTCTTAGAGAAGTTTGTCGATGACACTTTGTGTTTTGTATGTCGGTTTCGCCCGTGTGCTCCGTCGAGTAGGGCTCGCCGTATGTATGTGTTTAAAGGAGGCCTGCAAATGTTTGTGTATGTGTTAGTCATGACTTTATGCCGGGGAGGTAAGCAATATGTCTCTATTGCGTAAATGTAATAAGGTGTCATAACCTTATGTATTGTGTAAGGCAGGCGGTGTGCCGACGTGCCTGTGTTGTCCATCTCCCCGTGTTCCGATCGATCGTGTAGATGTAATGTAAGCGCTTTTCGCGGATGACTGGATCCAATGTATGTGTCAATGCTGTTCCGCATTCATGTTTTTGTAAGGAGGAGGTCCTTACTTAGTGTCGAATGCTAGTTTTTTAAATAATTTGAGACGTGTATGCGATAATAAATGATGTATGAAGTTATGTGATGCCTTACCTCGTTTGGTTCAGAAATGGTATAGCTTCAGATGTGTCGCGTTCCAACTTCTTGGGATTGGTCGTCCGTCTTTGTCTTCTAACTGATATGCTCCTTGTTCGACTACTTCGGTGATTAAGTATGGTCCTTTCCATTATGGTGCGAGCTTTCCGTCGGATGGACTTTTGGTATTCTGGAACGTTTTTCTGAGGACCCAATCTCCGACTTTGAATGCTTTGATCCGGACGTTCTTGTTGTAACTCCTTGCGACCTGTTGTTGGAACCTGTCCATCCTAATTTAGGCTCTTTCTTTGATCTCGTCCACTGTGTCTAGGTTGTGTGCTAGTTCGACGTCATTTTGCTCGTTTGTCTGAAGGTTGCAACGGGCGGTCGAAACCAATAACTTGGCTGGAATGACTGCCTCACTCCCATAGACGAGAGAGAAAGGTGATTGTCCGGTCGCATTTTTTGGAGTAGTCCTGTCTGACCAGAGAATGAATGGGAGTTCGTCTGCCCATTTGCCTTTAGCCCCAGTGAGGCATTTCTTGAGGTTGTTGATGATGATTTTGTTGCTGGATTCAGCCTGTCCGTTGGATTGTGGGTACCGAGGTGTGGACGTGACCAATTTGATGTTCCATTGGTCGCAGAAGGCTCAAGTCTTATGACTAATGAATTGGGAACCATTGTCGCATACGATTTCTGATGGGATGCCAAATCTGCACAAGATATTGCGTTTTATGAATGAAATGATGTGTTGATCTTTTACCTCTCTGTAGGCTTCAACTTCGATCCACTTAGAAAAGTAGTTCATCATGGCAAGGAAGAAGACTCTTTGACCCGACGCGGGTGGGAGCTTACCGACAATGTCCATTCCCCACCTCATAAAGGGCCATGGAGCCAGAGTCGGATGGAGGAGCTTTGAAGGTTGATGATGGACGGGCGCGTGTCGTTGACAGGCGTCATATCTCTTGGTGTACTCCATAGCGTCTTTGTTCATCGTGGGCCAGTAGTACCCGTTTCGTAGGGCTTTCCCTGAGAGGCTTCGTCCGCCGGTATGGTTTCCACATTCTCCTTCGTGTAGCGATTGTAAGATGCGTCCGACTTCCGGAGTCTTGAGGCATCGCAGGAGTATTCCTGTGACAGGCCTTTTGTACAAGATGTTATCTAGGATATCGAAAGATAGTGCTTGTACCTTGAGCCTTTTTGCTTCTGTTTTGTCATCGGGCAGGATGCCGTCTTTTAACCACCTGACGTAGGGTAGTATCCAATCATCGTTGGTGTTGACAATGTCTTCTTCTGGTCGGTCACCTATCTCCATGGCGACCAGCTCTTCTAGTGGTATAGTTGGTTCGACGGATGTTCTTGGGACGGCTGGTGTCATGATGTGTGCCAATGGTATGTATGGAAATTCTTTCGGGTCCAAGGCGGATCCTAGGTTGGCAAGTGCGTCGGCTTGGGAGTTAAGATCCCTTGGTACCTGTCTGATATCGAATGCTTGGAACTGGCCGATCAACTTCTTAGCTACTTCGAGGTAGGCTATCATTCTGACTTCTTTGGCATTGTACGACCCTTGTATCTGGTTCACGACCAGTAGGGAGTCACAAATGACTTCGATCTCTCGGACCCCTAGGTCGTGAGCTAGGATGAGTCCGAATATGAGTGCCTCATACTCAGCTTCGTTGTTAGTTGCGTCCCACTCACATCTTACGGCTTGGGCTATCTTGTCCCCTTATGGCGATTTCAGCACGACCCCTAGCCCCGATCCTCTGGCGTTCGACGCACCATCGGTGTGGAGTTCCCATGTGCCTGTTTCTTCTGTTGCGAGCAGTTGTGTTGCTTCTCTTGTGGCTTCTTGCTCTAGGGTCGGGCTGAAATCTGCTACAAAGTCGGCTAAGGCTTGCGACTTGATTGCCGTCCTGGGTTCATACTCGATGTCGTAACCGCTGAGGTGTATGGCCCACTTGGTCATTCGTCCTGTGAACTCGGGCTTCCTCATGATCGCTCTCATGGGATGATTAGTGTGGACAATAATAGTATGGAATTTGAAATAGGGTTTGAGTTTGTTCGAGGCCATTACCAATGATAGTACGAGCTTTTCAAGCGACGAATACCTTGTTTCTACCGGTAATAGCGTCCGGCTGACGTAGTATATCGGTGACTGCTTGCCGTCTTCTTCTCTGACCAGTACTGCGCTTACGGCTGATTCTGACACTGCTAGGTATAGAAATAAAGGCTCGTCGCCTTGGGGTTTGGTCAATAACATGGGACTAGCCAAGTACTCCTTCAAGTTCTGGAATGCTGCTTCGTATTCTTCCGTCCATTGAAAGGACTTGTTCTTCTTGAGAGCGTCGTGGAAGGGTTTGCACTTGTCGGACGACTTTGAGATGAATCTATTCAGGGCTGATATCCGACCCGTAAGTTTCTGTACGTCCTTGATGCATCGGGGGGATCGAAGGTTGATGAGATCCTTGATCTGTTCTGGGCTGGCTTCTATTCCTCTTTGTGTCACCATGTACCCCAAGAACTTTCCTGACGACACTCCGAAGGAACACTTAGTAGGGTTTAGTTTCATGTTGTACCTTTTTAGCACCTCGAAGCTGTCGCGAAGGTGGTCTATATGATCTTCTTTCCCTTTTGACTTGACCAACATGTCGTCTATGTAGACTTCCATCGTGTCCCCAATCTGGTCTTTGAACATTTTGTTGACTAGTCGTTGATACGTAGCCCCTGCATTTTTTAGACCAAATGGCATTACTTTGTAATAATAGATACCTTGGCTAGTGACAAACGCTGTCTTTTCTTGGTCTTCTGGTTCCATGAGGATTTGGTTATAGCCACTGAAAGCATCCATGAAGGTAAGCATTTCGTGTCCCGCCGTAGCGTCGACCATGGCGTCGATGTGGGGTAGCGGGAACCAGTCTTTAGGACAAGCTTTGTTGAGATATGTGAAGTCGATGCAAACTCTCCACTTGCCATTCTTCTTCTGGACTACGACTACGTTGGCCAGCCACTCGGGGTAGTGGACCTCCCTTATCTTCCCTGTTTCTAATAAGCTTTTGACTTCGTCGTCGACTATCTTGTTCCGCTCGGGGGTGAACTTCCTGCGTTTCTTCTTGACGGGGGGATGAGATTGATCGTTTGGTTTGGCTTTGAAGGATCTAGTACGATCTCGTCGAGCTTTTCCATTTCTGGTTCGACGTACCGACTATGTTCCTCGCCGCTCTGTGGTTGCTATGCGGTCTTGTGTTCGACGACACTTTTCATAGAGGCGATGTAGCACTCCTTAGCGGTCATTTGATCTCCCTTGATTTCTTGGACTCCCCATTCAGTGGGGAATTTGATGACTTGATGGTACGTCGAGGGTACCGCCTTCATAGCGTGTATCCATGGCCTTCCAAGAATACAATTATAGGGAGACGGACAATCTAGGACTAATAATTTCACCTGTTGGTTGATTCCCCCAGCGTATGTGGTTAGGATGATTTCGCCAGTTGTATGTTTAACCTCACCGCTGAACCCGACCAATGGAGTTGATTTTTTGACTAGGTCGTTTTCAGTCAGACCCATTTCTTTAAGGCCGTCGAGGGTTAAAAGATTGGTTGAACTCCCTGTATCGATTAGTATTCTTCGTATTAAGCAATTGCCAATGGACAAAGAGATTACCAGACCGTCGTGATGACCTTCTGATCCGTCGGAGTCGGACTCATCGAATGTGACCGTTGGAAGGTCGGGGACCTTTCTTGGCTTGAATTCCGACACTTCGGGCTTATCGCCCTTTCTTTCCTTTGCATGTCGCTTAGCCGCGGAGTATGTGTTTCCACATATATCCGAACCACCTGAAATAGTGTTGACAACTTTCATATGGACAGGAGATGGGGGTTTGTTTTGCTTTAACTGATCTCGCCGTTCTATGGTGGCTTTTGCTCGCTCCGAGATTACGTCGCGCAAGAGCCCCTGCGCGAGTAGTCTAGTGACCTCCTTTCGTAGGGCGATGCACTCGTCGGTCGAATGACCGTGGTCGCCGTGGAATTCACACCATCGGCTCATGTCCTTCTTGACGTCTGGTCGGTCGCTCTTTCGGGGCCATCTTACCTCTTTCCCATATTTGTCGAAACTCTTGACGAGCTCCGACACAGAAATATTGAAGTTATAAGATTAGACCCTAGGAGGCAACGCCGGAACGTCTCTCCAATCCTGTGATCTGTCATAGAAAGAGTTTACCTGGTTCGGCTCATTTCGATTACGAGAATAGGGATGATGACGTCTGTCTCGACGGTTGTCGGAGGGGTTTTTATGATCGGATGGATCGGATCCGTGTGAGGCTTTCCGTGACTCACAGTCCTCTTCCAATCTTACCTCGGCCATGGTTTTGGCCTGGACATCTTCGAAACTTCTACACGGGTACTTGGTGATCTCGTTGTAGAGATTGCTGTCTTTGATCAGACCTTGTCGGAAGGCTTCGATGGAGGTGGTGACGTCGCAATGGGGGATCACCACTTTCTCTTTATTGTACTTGTTGAGGTAATTTCGGAGAGGTTCGTTATACCTTTGTGTGACTCTGTAGAGGTCACTTGATTGTCTCTCGAGCCTCCGACTACTGGCGAACTGACTCTTGAAACAGTTGACCAGATATGCGAACGATGCCATCATTCCCTGAGGCAAACGCATAAACCAAGTTAGTGTGGGACCCGTGAGGGTTGTGCCAAAGCTTTTACACATGACAGCCTCACGACTCTCCCTTGAAACGGATGCAGCCATTAGTTTTTGTTTATAGAGAGAGATATGGTCATCTGGGTCGCTGGTGCCGTCGAATGTCGCCATGTTGGGGAGATGAAACTTCTTGGGAATCTCGACCCTAGCGATTTCTTCGGTGAACGGGGATTCTTCGAATCCGCCGGACGCTTCCTTTTCGATGGGTTGCGGGACCCCTGGAAGCCTGGTGAAGCGATCGTCGATCGTCTTCATGTGTCGGTCGAGTGTCTACTGGACAAGAGCGAGGATGTCTGGTGGATTGGTAACCTGCGGCTCATCGATTCGGGTCCCTGCCGACCCGATCGGTGTGGAAAAAGTGACATTGTTAGTCGAAAATGGATTAGCAAAATGAGTTCGAGATGTACCCTTTGTGTGTCCGGATCGACGTATGCTCGGAGGTGTCAGCCCGATGCTATCCATGTCGAGGCGCGTTCGGACGCTGCTGTGGATAGGCATGTTCCTAGACCCTGAGGCCATTGATTATACCTGCGACTTAAGAGACTCATTTTCACGGGTTAGTTGTGCGATCTCAGCTTCGGATTGGTCCGACAAGGTGGCTAGGGTTTCGATCTTTTGGCGTTGCTGGGCTAGTTCCTCTTGGAGGGCGGTCATTTTCTGGGAAAGCTCTTGGAATTGGGTTGGAGTAGGATTTCCGGTAGGGGTCATGTTTCCTTGAGCTTGGATGTCGTCCCCGAGGCTTGGCTCTTCGGTGTTGGTAGGTGGGTCGATAGTCATGTTTGAAAGGTTTCAAGAGAGTGATCGGCAAGTTGCCCCACGGTGGGCGCCAAATTGTTTTGGGGCAACAAAACCAGACGATCTAAATCGCCTTAGACGGGGTAACTAGTCGATCGAATAGTAGAAATCAAACCAATTCAAATAGATAATCAACCAATAGATAAGAAATGCAAGGAAACAATGTAATTTTATTAACGTGTTGATGATTGAAACAAGTCGGGTTACAACTTATCCTTAGAGAGAAGTAGGTCGGAGCAGACTCGACCGGGGATGATGATGTTCGACCGATGGACGTGAAACGGCGTTCCGGCCCGAGTAAGTGGTGGCGATTCAGAGCTTATATGTGCGTGTGTTCAGAGTTGATTATGCATGAGAATGCACTGTGTCCCTTTTTCCACCTTGTGTTCCCCTCTTATCCCCTCCGAATCCAAATATGGTAAGTGCCTTTTTTGACCGTTTTCTTACGATTTGGCCATATCTTGCCTTCAATGCCGGGAGTGATTGCTAGGATTCTGTACTTGATTACTGTCATTATTGTGTTATTTTGAATGCTTTGGCCGTTGCCTCGATCATACATTTAATGCTCGATATGATCTCCGCGATCTGGTCGGGAAGCATTCGACCGCAGAGGTTATGACGATTCTCTCGACTTTCTCTTATCTTCCGACTTGGCTTGGATATGGGCCCATCTGGCTTGGTCTGTCCTCCTAGGAGAGTGTTGGGCCCAGCAATAGTAGATTGGCGATTGCTTGTCATCTTCTTCTCTGACCAGTACTGCGCTCAAGGCGGACTCCGATACTGCTAGGTATAGCAATAATGGCTCGTCGTCTTTGGGTTTGGTTAACAACAAGGGACTGGCCATGTGTTTCTTCAAATCTTGGAATGCGACTTCATGTTCTTTTGTCCATTGAAAGGACTTGTTCTTCTTGAGAGCGTCGTGAAAGGGTTTGCACTTGTCGGATGACTTTGAGATGAATCTGTTCAGGACTGCTATCCGACCTGTCACCTTTTGTATGTCCTTGACGCATCGAGGGGATCGGAGATTGATGAGGGCCTTGACCAGTTCCAGATTGGCTTCTATTCCTCTTTATGTCACCATGTACCCTAAGAATTTTCCTGACGACACCCCGAAAGAGCATTTCATAGGATTTAATTTCATGTTATATCTTTTTAGTACCTCGAAGTTGTCGCAGAGGTGATCGATGTGGTCCTTTTTCTTTTTCGATTTGACCAACATGTCGTCTATGTAGACTTCCATTGTGTCCTCAATCTGATCTTTGAACATCTTGTTGACTAGTCGTTGATAAGTAGCCCCTGCATTTTTTAGTCTGAAGGGCATTACTTTGTAACAATAGATACCTTGGTTTAAGAAGAATGTCGTTTTCTCTTGGTCTTCTGGTTCCATGACGATCTGATTGTAGCCACTGAACGCGTCCATGAAGGATAGCATTTCGTGCCCTGCCATCGCGTCGACCATGGCGTCGATATGAGGGAGTGAGAAGGAATCTTTGGGACAAGCCTTGTTACGATCGGTGAAGTCGATGCAAACTTTCCATTTGCCGTTTTTCTTTTGGACCACAACCACGTTGGCCAGCCATTCGGGGTAGTTGACTTCTCTTATTTTTTTCTTGTTTCCAGTAGGCTCCTGACTTCGTTGTCGACGATCTTATTTCGCTCTGGGGCGAATTTCCTGCGCTTCTGCTTTACAGGGGGGTGAGACGGATCTACATTCAATTTATGAGTAATAATGTTAGGAGATATTCCGATCATGTCTTCATGTGACACGCAAAGCAATCAACATTAGATCGGAGGAAATCCAGTATTTGTTGTCTGGTCGATTCGTCCAGGTCTGACCCGACCCTTACCGTTTGGTTTGGCTTTGAAGGATCTAATGCGATCTCGTCAAGCTTTTCCATTTCTGGTTCGACGTATCGACTAGATCCTTCGCCGAGTTGTGATTGCTATGCGGTCTTGGGTTCAACCGCGCTCTTCATGGAGGCGACATAGCATTCCTTGGCCATCCTCTGATCTCCCTTGATTTCTTGGACTCCCCACTTGGTAGGGAACTTGATGATTTGATGGTACGTCGAGGGTACCGCCTTCATAGCATGTATCCATGGCCTGCCAAGAATGCAATTATAGGGAGATGGGCAGTCTAGGACTAGAAATTTCACCTGTTGGTTTACTCCTATGGCGTATGTCGTAAGAACGATTTCGCCGATAGTATGTTTAACTTCGCCGCTAAACCCAACTAGTGGAGTCGATTTCTTGATAAGATCATCTTCGCCCAGACCCATCCCTTTGAGGGCGTCGAAGGTCAAGAGATTGGTTGGACTTTCTGTATCGATTAGTACTCTACGTATCAAACAGTTCCCAATAGACAAAGAGATTACCAGACCATCGTGATGGTTTTCCGATCCATCGGCATCGGACTCGTCGAACGTGACCGTTGGGAGGTCGGAGACCCTGGTTTGTCTGAATTATGGCATCTCGGGTTTACGGCCTTTGCTTTCTTTCGCAAGTCTTTTGGCTGCGGAGTACGTGTTCCCACATACGTCTGAACCCCCTGAAATGGTATTGATAATTTTTGTATGGACAGGAGATGGGGGTTTATCTTGTTTTACCTGATCTCGTCGTTCCATGGTGGCTTTGGCACGTTCCGAGATCACGTCGCGCAAGAATCCTTGCGCAAGTAACCCGGCGACTTATTTGCATAAGGCGATGCATTCGTCCGTTGAGTGAACATGGTCACCGTGGAATTCACACCACCTGCTCATGTCTTTTTTGACGTCTGGTTGGTCGCTCTTTCGGGGCCATCTTACTTCTTTTCCATATTTGTCGAAACTCTTGACGTGCTCCGACACGGAAACACTGAAGTTGTAAGATTGAACCCTGGGAGGCAGCGTCGGACCATCCCTCCAGTCTTGAGACCTGTCTTGGAAGGAGTTTACCTGACTTTGCTCATTTCGGCTATGAGGGTAGGGATGATGACGTATGTCTCGACGGTTGTCGGAAGAGGATTTGCGATCGGATTGGTCGGGTCCATGGGACGCTTTTCGCGATTCGCGATCTTCTTCCAAACGCACCTCGGCCATGGTTTTGGCTTGGACATCTTCGAAACTTCTGCCCGAGTACTTGGTGATCTCGTTGTAGAGGTTGCTATCCTTGATCAGACCTTGTCTGAAGGCTTCGATGGAGGTGGTGACGTCGCAATGAGGGATCATGACTTTTTCCTTATTGTACCTCTTAAGATAGCTTCGGAGAGGTTCATTATACTTTTGGGTGATTCGATAGAGATCACTCGACTGCCTTTCGAGCCTCCGACTGCTGGCGAATTGAATCTTGAAGGAATTGACCAGATCCGCGAACGAGGTGATCATTCCCTGAGGCAAACGCATAAACCAGGTTAGTGCGGGACCCGCAAGAGTCGTGCCAAAGCTGTTGCACATGACAGCCTCGCGGCTCTCCCTCGGAACAAATGCAGTCATTAGTTTTTGTCTATAGAGAGAAATGTGATCATCTGGATCGTTGGTGCCGTCGAATGTCGCCATGCTAGGAAGGTGGAACTTCTTTGGGATTTCGACTCTGGCGATCTCTTCGACGAATGGAGATTCCTCGTATCCGCCTGACGCTTCCTTCTCGATCGGTTGCAGAACTCCGAGAATTCTAGCGATGCGGTCGTCGAGTGTCTTCATGTGCTGACTGGGCGTCTGCTGGACGAGAGCCAGGATATCGGGAGGATTGGCAACCTATGGTTCGTCGATTCGGGTTCCTGCTGACCCGATCGGTGTGGAGAAAGTAACGTTGTTAGTCGAAAATGGATTGACCAAAGGAGTTCGAGATGTACCTCAATATGTCCGGGGCGTCGGACGCTCGGGGGAGTCAGCTCGACGCCATCCATGTCAAGACGCGTCTGGATGTTGCTATGGATGGGCATCCGCCTAGATCCAGAAGCCATTGATTGTACCTGCGACCTAAGAGACTCATTTTCACGAGTTAGTTGTGCAATCTCGGTCTCAGATTGGGTGGATAAGGTAGCTAAAGCTTCGGTCTTTTGGCGTTGCTGGGCGAGCTCTTCTTGTAGGGTAGTCATTTTTTGGGCAAGCTCTTGGAGTTGGTTCGGAGTAGGGTTTTCGGTTGTGTTTCCTTGAGTTTGGGAGTCGTCTTCGAGGCGTGGCTCCTCGGTGCCGGTAGGTGGGTTAATAGTCATGGTTGGAGGATTTTTGAGATGGTGATCATCAAGTTTGATACGAACAACCCCTGAAGTGTTGTCTGCAACGCAGGATCTATGATTCCTCAAGCTTGAATTCGATTTCTTCTCTTTCGTAGCCAAAGTGATGACTTTCCTAGGGCTAAAGAGATAACCCTCAAACGCGTCCAAAGTGATGAACAAAAGGATCAAAGAGATGATCACAAACACCGAAGAGACGATGAACAATTGCTCGAAGCGACGAGCTACGGGATAGACGATCCGTGGGATCGAAGAGTTGACGTTGGAACTCAAGGGAAAGAGCGTACTCAACTTTACTACTCAAATTCAACGTAACATTAAAACTAGGGTTTACTAGTTTAAATAGTCGCTAACAAATAATAATAAAATAATACTAAGTTTCGGAAATAAAGACGAGAAGACGAGCGCTCGGGCTCGTTTCCGCGGTCGCGGCACTACATCCGCGATCGCGGAAAATGATTTGGAATAAAAAGCCTTAGCAAATCCGCGATCGCGGAATTACTTCCGCGATCGCGGACAAGTTACTGTAAGGATTCGTAACCCAGCTTCGTTTCCGCGATCGTGGAAATACTTCCGCGGTCGCGGAAGACATGCACAGCTCTCAGTAAAACTCGATTTTGATAATCTTCTTGTTGGAATCTTGGATCGATGTAAACTATGAAGTTGTAGATCTTTGAATCAGTTTTCCAACGCATCTTGAATCATCATGAGATCAATTTGCTAGCCAAAGTTATGGCCGTTTTACCGAAGACTGTCCAGAACCAAATCGACAGTAACAATTCCAAACTTGCACAAGACTTCACCATTTGCTTGAGCCTCTTCCTTGGAGGCCTTTGATTAAGTCTCCCATGCATGTTGCTATCAATCTCCCCTTCTTGGCTGCGAAGCGTCCCCGCTTCGTCCTCATCGTCAAAAGCATGAGGCGTATAAGGAGAAGGAGCAGCGACGTTGAACGCATGATGCGCACCATAGTCATCGGCTAAATGCAAGCGGTAGGTGTCGGCACCAAGGTGTTGTAGCACCTGAAATGGACCAATACCTCTAGCATCCCACTTGTCGCGTCGCTTTGATGGAAAGAGATCGTGACGCAAGTGCAGCCATACCAAGCCTCTGGGCTCAAACTCCACGGCACACCGGCATGCGTTGCGTTCCTGCAAAAGAGTAGACACCGTAGGGGGTAAATCAACCAAAGCCTTAACATGTAAGAGACACGCAAAAGGAACAAGTAAAAAGCAAGGAAGACGTCCCTGAATTATTGGAGAGACATCCCGGGACCGGGCTAAGAGAAGTCGGTTCTCGCATGTGCCATGAATGCCGGGTTGTAGAGGCGTCTCAAACTTGAAGTGCTGGATCACCTTTTCATTGATGATGTTGCAACAACTCCCACCATCTATGATCACACTCAAAGAAGCACCATGGACCGCACACTTAGTATGAAACAAATTATCACGTTGGTCAATTAAGGTACCTTCTTTGGCGTTAAGAACGCGGCGTGTAACCAAGCTAAGAGGCAGGTTGCCTTGCTCATCCATAGAGCTACATATGTAGTTGTCCATCTCCTCCTCCTCCTCATCGTCGTAGGTGTCAAATATCGGTCCGGCGTCGGGGGTGTCCTCGTCAAAAGACTCATAGCCAGAGGTGTTCGAGAAGAGGACATTGAGAAGGGGACCCTTGCGGTCCATTGGCCGGCTAGTTGTGGCCGGAGGGTTCAACATTGGGTCAGCCGTGGGTAGCTTCATGTCACTCATGGCCCGACGAAGGTGGGCAAGCTCCGCAGCCTGTGCGGCGAGTTGGCGATCTTTTTCTTCACTCAGTGCACGAAGTACGTCAATTCGCTCAAAGACGGAGTCCATCTGTCCGGGACTGCGGTTGCCCGTAGAAGGAGAGTAGCTTGTCGTAGGAACCTCCATAGTACCTATACGAAGCATATAACACAAGGAGTAAGGTGCACCAAGCAAAAGAACAAGTCCAAGCCAAGTCCTTGTCTCAAAAGTGAACCAAGAAATTTTCCGCTGGGCGTACTAATTTTGGTTGCGCGTGAGGAGGGAGAGGCTTGAACGGAAGGCAACAAAGCAAAAACTAGCAAATCACGTCCCAAACAACACACAAAATTTCCAAGGTCAAGTAGATCAGTCGAGTTCCTAAGAATTAATCACAAGAAAGTTGAAAATATTGCCCTTTTTAATGAGTGTTGTGTAGAGACATGAAAGGAGAGAAGATGGAGTATGACAGTATGGTGTGTTCTCTGCCTTTTCTTTGTATCTTTTTTTTAGGCTTCCGTATTTCCAAACCTTTTTTTGTTTGATGGAAGGTGAGAATTGCTATTATTTTTTTTGTACGGTCACACCTTATGTTTTTTTTTTTATTTGATTGTGAATCAAAGAAGAAAGAACCACACAAACAAGTGTAGGATAAGAAAGAAGAGACAAAGCAACTATGAGGGAATAAAATCTAACAACTAAACTAGCAATTAATCCAACGATAAAGCAAAACTTAAGCAACAAGAAACAAGGAAATCAAATATGCAATTAAGGAAACAAGATTTACTAGAGGATAAGGTGTAGGGCTGTTGGAAAAGTAACCAAAACCTAAGGGAAAAGTAGGGTTTCAGTCGTGACGGGTGGCGGACGGGGTGGTGGTGACGGACGGTGGTGGTGGCGAGATGGTTGTGGTGATTCCGGCGATTGGGTGAGAGAGAAAAAAAAATTCTAGGGTTTGTAAGCAGAAAATTGCAAGGAATCACAATAAGAGAGAAGAAACAAACTTAGGTTGGATAGGCTCTGATGCCAGTTGATGCGAACAATCCCTGAAGTGTTGTCTGCAACGCAGGATCTTTGATTCCTCAAGCTTGAATTCGATTCCTTCTCTTCCGTAGCCAAAGTGATGGCTTTCCTAGGACTAAAGAGATAACCCTCAAACGCGTCCAAAGTGATGAACGAAAGGATCAAATAGATGATCACAAACACCGAAGAGACGATGAATAATTGCTCGAAGCGACGAACTACGGGATAGACGATCCGTGGGATCAAAGAGTTGACGTTGGAACTCAAGGGAAGGAGCGTACTCAACTTTACTACTCCAATTCAACGTAACATTAAAACTAGGGTTTACTAGTTTAAATAGTCGCTAACAAATAATAATAAAATAATACTAAGTTTCGGAAAGAAAGACGAGAAGACAAGCGCTCGGGCTCGTTTCCGCGGTCGCGGAAAATGATTTGGAATAAAAATCCATAGCAAATCCGCGATCGTGGAATTACTTCCGCGATCGCGGAAAAGTTACTGTAAGGATTCGTAACTCAGCTTCGTTTCCGCGGTCGCGGAAATACTTTCGCAGTCGCGGAAGACATGCACAGCTCTCAGTAAAACTCGATTTTGACCGTCTTCTTGTTGGAATCTTGAATCGATGTAAACTATGAAGTTGTAGATCTTTGAATCCGCTTTTCAACGCATCTTGAATCATCACGAGATCAATTTTCTAGCCAAAGTTATGGCCGTTTTACTGAAGACTTTCCAAAACCAAATCGACAGTAACAATTCCGAACGTGCACAAGACTTCACCCTTTGCTTGAGCCTCTTCCTTGGAGGCCTTTGATTAAGTCTCCCATGCATGTTGCTATCAAAGTTTCCCCACGGTGGGCGCCAAATTGTTTTGGGGCGAAAAGATCAGTCGACCTAAATCGCCTTAAACGGGGTAACGAGTCGATCGGATAATATAAAATCGATCCAAACCAAATAGACAATCAACCAAGTAAAGAGTAGATGCAAAATAGCAATATAATTTATTGATCAATCGATGATAGAATCAGATCAGAGTACAACTTATCCTTGAAGAGTAAGGGGTCGAGTCTTGTTCGACAGGCGGTATCGGTGATTCGACCGACAATGATCGGGTAGTATCCCAGGGAGCTTGAGCGAGAGCGAATATGTTGGTAAGCCTTTTGAAAGCTAAGTGAGTGAATACTGTGTGTAGACGTGTGTGTTGTCGATTGCTTCTTCGTGATCTATTTATGGTAGCTTCCTCTTATGTCCGTTACTTGTCTTCGTAATATATTCTGATCATTTCATGCGTGATCTTCGGGATTTGCTCTTGAATGCCATCGTAATCTTCGTGTTTAATTTCGTTACTGTTGCCATTGATCAAACAATTAATGTCCTGGGCGAAATCTTCGGAGCTGGTCGAATCCCACGCGTCTGAGGAGTGTCCGTCGCTTCCTTCTAATTTCTTCTGGCCTTCGACTTTGCCTGGACCTTGGCCCAATTCGCTTGCTCCGATCCCTTTGGAGTATGTTGGGCCCAACACATGACAACATAATACTTAAGTGCTACAATAGAATGCATATATTTAACAAAAGATACATTGACCGTGACAAAACTTATATTACTCTTTCTTAAAAACTGCATTCCATTGCGCCAAGCACCTAAGATGAAAAAACAATACTTGAATCATCGATTAGAATCTACTTCAACATGTGTGACTGTCCCTATATTCATCCTTTCCAGTATGTACATGTACCCATGAAGCCTCTTGTAGATTTGCTCAGTTGTGCCTCTTATCTTGTTTATGGCGGTTAAACGTGCCCAGTTTACCTTGTCGTAACTAACTTCCACTCTCATCTTCTTTATTAAGTCTTGAATTTGTTGAGCACGAGGTCCGATACATGTACCAGTTGTGTTAAAGCTGTAATAGATTAAGGTTAGTTAATATACATACTGATAAATATATATGATCGTACTAACAGGATAGTTTACTTACCTTGACATTATGTGGTCAGCAATTACGCTTGAACTTGCATGTGTATGGTGGTTATGCTTTAGCTTCATGCCACATGTGTATTGTCCACAATACTTCTTTACTTCAAACAATCATGTTTTGCCAAGAGAGGTCCCATGACAAAAAATGTGTAACTAGGATCAATGCACCTTACCACATATAACTTCGGATCAGACTTTTGGACATGCATTTGGAAGCGCCTCTGTAATGCCATCAAGGATAAACGATCCTTAAGATCCTTCTTGCAATTGAAATGCTCTCCAACTTTTATTTCCATATCATTGCAGCCACAACCACAAAAATGCTATTTTAACCCGTGATATAATAACCCGGATGTTAGATATTCGGTATAATAGGGGACTAAAACAATAAAAAAATGTATTTTCATTTAAATTTTTCTATAAAATTATAAAATAACCCGGATTTAAGGCAACACGCCCGGGTTATTTGGGTACATTGCTGATGTGTTCTTGCCTCCGATGACAAGCCAATTGTCAAAGGCGACACCTTTGGATCTAGTCTTGGGTGAGAAGTCACTCGATGAACGTCTCGATAGTGAAGGTGGTGGTGAACGCGGTGGTGAACGCGGCTGATGGAGCGACTGGATAGCGGTGGCGGAAGCGGTTTGATGAGGGATAGGTGACTTGAAGAGACAAGTCGTTGGTGTCGTAGCGTCGAATGCGGGTGTCGTAGCGTCGACTGCGGGTGAAGGGGGTTGCAAAGGAAGACTGGCTTGAAGGTTCAAGCAATTTCCGTAGCGTCGGCGACAGAGGGAATTGGGATGCGAAGATAGAGGGTGACGTCTGATCAAGGGAAGGAGGATAAACACTCTACTTGAAACCTTGATTAAAATTGAACCTAAGGAAATAACAATAACAAATGAGGCTTTAAATAGCCAAAGAACTCGGCCAAGACCTACTGGGCTTGGACCGAGACGAACCTATGGGCTAGCCCATGCAAGCATGCAAAAAGGCACAAACCCAAAAATAGAAAAGATAGAAATGCTATAAATAGAAACTATCTAAAACGCTATAAATACTAAATATAGAAAGTGTCTCACAAGAACGCATTAAAGGCATTGAATGTGAGAATCTTCAAATAGAGCGCGACCAGCATTGAAGGAGGTTGAGTCGCTTGAAGGAGATCGTGTTGACCATTGAGTCGCTTGCAGGAAGACGCATTGAGGCATGCGGTCTTTGGTCTTGGATAGAGACGCTTGAATGAGATCGCGGTCTCTGTTCCAGATGCGAGGAGTATGACGAAGATCACGGTCTTCGTACTTGGCTCTTCTGAGCCCACGGTCATGGCTTCTTCTTCGTATTGGGCCATCATGGGAGGCAAGGTCATATCATTCTCCCCCACTTGGCTGTGAAGCGTCCCCGCTTCACCATCGTCGAACTTGGGCTTGACATACTCGTGCAAGTGCTCCCAATGGAGGTCTCTGGTGTCGAACACAAATCGACTGCGGCGATGTGGCAGATAGGCACCTGTCACCCAGTGGATTGTCTGTGGAAGGCTACACAAGGGTGGTGGTGTGTTGGGAGGCGCCTCTGGCAAATCCGCGGTGAACTCCGCTTGCAACTCGGGGAAAGCTGGTGGCAAATACGCGTCGATGTGTGCGCATTGCGTGCTTGGGGTTGTCACTAACAGGCAAGAAGGCACCTTGCGGTTCAAACCGGCAGTAAAGTCCCTTGGGCAGGCGAGAAGCACCTTGTGGTCACAACTGCCTTGCAACGTAGTGCTCTGTTGTGTTGTACTCTCAATGTCTCGGCAACGCGTGCCATCCTTGGGCGCGTTGTTGTTGTGATCGACGTCTTGCCTTGTGTAAGAGCGCGTTGTCCTGCTACTTGACTCTGGTGTGTTGGAAGCATCGCCAGGATCGTAGTGGGGTCGCATTGATGTTGATGTGAACTTGTGTGATTCTATAGTCTTTTCTCGATCACGCTTGACCTGAGCCTGAAAGATCTCATGGAGAGACATATGTGAGAAAGTCACACGCTTCTCGAGGTAGGTAAAAACATAGGTGTTTAGATACGCACCGAGAAGGACGCGACGTTCAGACTGCCATGGACGCCCAAGCAAGAGGTGGGTGGCGTCCATTGCAATCATATCACATGAAATGGTGTCTTTGTATGGACGAATTGAAAAGGGGAGAAGACACTGCCGTGAGACAGTGTTACCTGAGCGTGAAGATATCCCTTGTAGGTCACATGGTTGTGGGTAAAACGTGGTTGGCCGGCTGAGAGGGTTGACCACCTTCTCATTGTTGATCTTGAAGCAGCTGCCACCATCGATGATGACAGTTATCGACACGGTATCAACCAAGCAACGCGGGTGGACGAGAGGCTCTTGCTGGTCGTCAAGGTTGCCTTGTTTGATGGTCAGGATGCGCCACGTGTCGAGGCGTAATGGTGTGCCTGCATGGAGCGCGGCAACGTCACACTTGTCGGCGTCGAGGGTGTCACCTTGGAGTCCTACAATTGTCTCAAGCGGGGTCTCCTCCTCAGAAGACTCATCGTTCGCGGCAACATTGGAGAAGAGGACCTGCTTTTGTTTTTGACAATCCCTTTGGTAGTGATCACGTTCTTTATCCTTGAAGCATTCACTGTCATGTGCGCGATCATTGCCCTAGGATGGGGTCGGTGGCACGAGAAGCTGTTGAAGTAGGCGTCGCGATCTGGGCGTCATGGCCTTGGTTGTACGTGTTGGATCCTGAGACTAGGACACGCACATCAGTATTAATGGAGGGACTAGTGTTAGGATCATACCTGTTTTGGCATTGATGTTGCCAAGATGTTGGCTTGTGGCGGTTGAGCCGGTGGTGATCCTTCACTTCATGGTGTTGGTATCGAGGCCGTACAAGGGGTAGGTTGGGCGCGTAGTGTGGCGCGGCGTCATAGGGAGGGTTCTCGTAGGCGCGCACACCATGGGGTCTATCGCGTCCAAGCTGGCGCCTTTCACGGGCTGGGTGATCTTCGCCGCGAGCAAACCTGTCTCTGGGCGCGTCGGCATCGTCGCGTCGACGTCTTCGCGGCTGGGCGTCGTAGTCTGCTCGGCGAACATATTTGGGCATCACATTGCGGCGCTCGCCGCCAATGTCACGGGCACGATCTCCTCGGGGCGGGAGACGCGGTGGAGGAATCCAATCCGATGGGTGGTCCTGTGATTCAATTGGATATCCAATAGTGGGGTAAAAATAGCCAGAATATATCATACCTGAGTCTTCAATTTCCTCATCGTCGAACTCCTCAAAGGCAGGATTGAACGTTGGCGTCGTGTAGCCATAGCCATTTGAGCCATAGCGCGGTGTGCGCGTACTCTGGTGGCCAAGGTGGTCACGAACGGCGAACGGGTTGGGTCTTGTGGCAGGTGGGCTCACGCGATGTTCGTCGCGCTGTGGGTGTCGAAGTGTTCGTCGCGCTGTGGGCGTCGAAGTGTTCGTCGCGGTGTAGTAGCTTCGCGCGCGTAGTGGCGTGATCTGCTGTCTCGCGGCGCAGAGGGTGGTTCACTGCGTTGAAGAACGTGGAGTTGAGTAACTTGGCGCCGATCGCGCGATCTGTTCGCATGACCTAAGACAATATAACCAGACATCGCGAGGAAAAACGAACAAAAGACAACACAGAACAACAACCAAGCAAATCACTAGTCAAGTCACAAAGTTCACGTAGGTAGGGCTAGTTTGGGCTTGCCGTGAGGACGGCTTGGCTTGACAAGAGATGGTGTATCAAGAAAGTTGCAATCAAACAAACAAGAACAAATTGAAACCCGAAAACAAACGTAAACAAAGCAACCTAATAAGCAAGAAAGTACCTTCTAGGGAGTTTTACCTAGACGGCGAAGAGAGATAGAAGATGAGCTTAGACTGAGAGTGGGTTAGGGTTGCTTTATTTTGGTTTTACCTAACTTTGGATTTTTTTTTTAATTTTTTTTTTTTTAATATCCGAGATCTTATCTTTTGATCTTTTCGGATTTGCAAAAGGAAACAAAAATAAAATCGGTCCAAGTAACAAGAATATCACAAGTGTGATCTTAGATATAGGAGAGAGAAGATATTTGATAGATATCTTATATAAGGAAATTCGGTTAACTTAACTAAAAAGCAAAATCTAGCAAATAAGGAAACTTTATCCACGCGTGAAATAAGGAAACAAAATATTCTAGCATGCAAGATAACAAATTACCTAACACACCAAAACTTAGGGAACAAGGAAAAAAATGTCGCCCAAGATAGAATCTTGTAGAAACCGAAGGTGTTGCAAAGATGGAAATTCTGGGTTTTCTCTTATTTTCTCGCGAGATCTTTATGAAAGCAAACGATGGGGGTCAAGAAAAATTGTGAACAAAATGCAAACTTGAGTTCGTGACTTACAAGACTGTTGGGCTCTGATACCACTTGATGTGTTCTTGCCTCCGATGACAAGCCAATTGTCAAAGGCGATACCTTTGGATCTAGTCTTGGGTGAGAAGTCACGCGATGAACGTCTCGATAGTGAAGGTGGTGGTGAACGCGGTGGTGAAGCGACTGGATAGCGGTGGCGGAAGCGGTTTGATGAGGGATAGGTGACTTGAAGAGACAAGTCGTTGGTGTCGTAGCGTCGACTGCGGATGTTGTAGCATCGACTGCGGGTGAAGGGAGATGCGAAGGAAGACTGGCTTGAAGGTTCAAGAAATTGCCGTAGCGTCGGCGGCGGAGGGAATGGGGATGCGAAGATAGAGGGCGACGTCTGATCAAGGGAAGGAGGATAAACACTCTACTTGAAACCTTGATTAAAATTGAACGTAAGGAAATAACAATAACAAAGGAGACTTTAAATAGCCAAAGAACTCGGCCAAGGCCTAATGGGCTTGGACCAAGACGAACCTATAGGCTAGCCCATGCAAGCATGCAAAAAGGCACAAACCCAAAAATAGAAAAGATAGAAACGCTATAAATAGAAACTATCTAAAACGCTATAAATACTAAATATAGAAAGTGTCTCAAAAGAACGCGTTAAAGGCATTGAATGCGAGAATCTTCAGATAGAACGCGACCAGCATTGAAGGAGGTTGAGTCGCTTGAAAGAGATCGCGTTCAACATTGAGTCGCTTGCAGGAAGACGCATTGAGGCACGCGATCTTTGGTCGTGGATAGAGACGCTTGAATGAGATCGCGTTCAACATTGAGTCGCTTGCAGGAAGACGCATTGAGGCACGCGATCTTTGGTCTTGGATAGAGACGCTTGAATGAGATCGCGGTCTCTGTTCCAGATGCGAGGAGTATGACGAAGATCACGGTCTTCGTACTTGGTTCTTCTGAGCCCACGGTCATGGCTTCTTCCTCGTCTTGGGCCGTCATGGGAGGCAGGGTCACATCAATTGCTCTTTGGACCATGTACGAGAATAACCCGGGCGTGTTTTTGCTTGATATATCCGGGTTATTTTGTCTTGTAATATAAGAATATATCCCGGATATGTATATTGGAACAACGCCCGGGTTATATGGTTTACGTATTTTCAAAATTAGATCACTATATATCCCGGATGTGTGTTGTCCGGATAATTTAATATATATGCTGAAAGTATATAACCCGGATTTATGCAGATCCGGGATATATAATGATAAAAAAACCCAATTTCAGCCTTATTCATTCTTCTAAAAAGACCAAGTTCTTTTTTTGGTCAAGTTCTGCTCGATCTAAACCCTAAAAAACTGAGTTTTGCAACCCTCCTTCGATTCATCTGGTGTTCTTCTTCTTCGATTCTTCTCCTGCTGCACACCTGATCAATCTCTTGTTGCCTTCGAAACCTCCGCCGCTAGGTTTCCTTCTAGTTCGCCGGAAAATCGTGCGAGAGGGAGCTTGCGATGTTGTCGGCGGCTGCTTGCTTCAATAACGAGTGTCACGAGGCGAAATCCGAGAGGTGGAAGAAGGGATGGCATCTTCGTAATGGCGACCACGCAAAGCTATGCGATCTTTGAGATGTAAATCGTATTCCAACCCCCAGGAAGACCTCTTTCCTTAATCTCAGGTGTGCTCTTCCAATTTTAAAACTCATACTTGCTATCTTCATCTGGAGCACCTCTAATTTTTGCCATGGAAATATTTTGATTTGCATACACTCTCAATTTTGTTATTACGACATAACCACAACATACCAATTTGTGAGTATTTTGCTCGTCTTTGTGTTTGTTTGTGGTGCTACTTTTGATGGCGCGTAATTGCTGGGAATTTTGGATGCATCTGAACTGAATTCGAATTCATTAGGTTTTGTTTTCTCGCAATTAGTGAATTTATCTTGGAATTTTTTGAGAATTTGTTGTTTGCACTTTGCAGTTTGAGAGCCCTTTTATACCATGAAACTGATCTGCTAACTTATGATCTAGTACAATTTATCGGATAAGACAAGTATGTTGCTTGTCTTAATTAAGTAATTTGGGTGTGTTAAGTTTGTATCTTCTTTGTAAATGTATGTTTGTTTCATTCCCTGTACTTTATGAGATATCTGGATGCCATGATTAAATTGTGTCTTTGTGCAGTACTTGAGATGAGAAACTCACAAATGTTGTTAAGTGTTTATTTGAGATAAAAAACAGTATCCCGAGCATGACAAGATACATGAAAATTAAGCGATATGTTTACATCAACGACGATGAATCAGTGCAAGATCTCTATTGTGCCAATCGCATATCCACCACAAAATATAAAAAATGTTGGACAACATCAAATTGTGGTGGTTTAATTATTTGAAGTTGATGTGTTGTTCCTTTTCACTTGCTGACTTGAAAGGGTACGTTTTACATGCAGGTCCGTGGTTGTTCTTAAGCTATTCACATTTGCCAAGTCAAAGAAAGGAACCTATGATGGAGAATGCCCGTTCTACTACTCCTACTCCGGCTTCAATGTAAGAAACACAATATATAGCACCGATCGATCTTTAAATATATGGACAATTGAACTAACTTGGGTATGTTTGGGCAGGATGAGCTCCAATGGGCAGCGACATGGTTGTTGGTGGCGACCCAGAATGCGACTTATCTCCACTACGTCTTAGACGAATCGGTGGATGCCTATGTCAATGAGTTTAACTAGGACCTCAAATATGCTGGAACTCAAATCCTTTTCACACAAGTAAGCTAGTTTACACATCTTATATATTCCTTTTATGATATTTATATGACGTTTCCATGTTTGTTGGCAGATGTTTCTCAAAGGAGAGAAGAGACTATACGAGTACAAGCCTTATGTTGACAGCTACATATGTGCAATTTTTCCAGAGAGCCCCTTCCATCAGATTACTCTCACTTCAGGTCACCATCCTTCCCTATTATTCAGTATTAATTGTCTTATTCCCAAAAAGGTGAGTATTGGGTGCTTGTGTGTGATTCTTGTGTTGATTAGTGTTTTTGCTGGCTAATTGCTTGATTCCCTGATTTCTACTCTATCAATTGGTGCTCTTATTGAGAGGTTCTGAGATGGACAGAGAGGAAAATCAGGAAGATGAGATGGGTTTCATTAGAAATTGGGTTGAAGAAGTAAGAGAGTTTGGTTCTAAATGGAATTTAGAGGGTAAAAGCAGATCAAAATCTACAGGGAATGATCTTGAGTTCCAAGCTGGACATTTAGGAACATTATTGGATGTGGTTTGGGAAGAAATTCAGGAAGAAGAAAGTGAGCTATCAAGGGAAATTAGTTTATAAACTAATTTCATCCCTGTATAAACTCATGGAAATCATGAGAAATATAGTTCTTCCTTCAAATTCACTTTTCTAGCACATCAACATTTTGGTGTTTGGATGTTCTTTTCTGGACAACATAACACTTCTAATTTTACTTTGCCTGAGTTGTGATCTCTTCATAGTCATACCCTGTCAAGCAAAAAATAAGTCTGATTTGCCACTCGGGGAAAGAAAGAAATTAATCTATAGAAGCCTTCCATTTACATGGACTTGGTATTGTTTCATTCTTTCTTCTACTAGAGTTTTTTATTGTACAATAGTGCTTGTGTTTCACATGCAGGATCTTTTGTTTGACTATAGATTTTTTTCCTTTTCTTTCCTATAGCAAGGAGTATGATGATCTTTCAATGAAGGTAAATTGAGGTTCAACATTTCTCTCAAGTTCCTCTCACAATCTTTGTCTCTGAGAGAGATACCAAGGACATGGGATGATTTGGACAACAAGTTATCTCATATTTCTCAATTTGCTGCAATATATGAGCTCAATTTGCTGCATTCAATATCGCTTTATATTAGATATGATTTGGACAACAAGTTATCTTAATTTTGTTTATTTTATTGTTTGCTCTGCCTTGATAGCACCATTACATGGAGCAAGAAGCTTCTGGGGAGCTTACTACCACTGGACAACAAGATGTGTTGGCATTGGGTAAGCCTGAGCAACAAAAGCCTCGAAACCTCTCCTAAGATTAATGGCTCTTCAGTTGGTCTGTTGTGCTCAAGTACATGCCAGGATCCAAATCAGTACAAGGTGAAGGGCGACGAGACTTGGTTTAGCAAGGTCCCGACAAAATGCTCAGAGTTGATATGTTTTGTGTTTCTTTTGGAAAGAGAAAGATATAACTCTTCTAGACGGTTCTAGACGAGTTTGGAATATAACTCTTCAAGATCATACTTGAAGAGTTTGGGATAGGCAACTCACAATCCTCGGATACAACTCACCAAGAAATATGAGAAGATATTGATTGACCATGGATGTAACGCACCAAGATCAAACAACCTTATTTGGATATGACGCACCAAAGGGCGTCTTGGATATGACACACCAAAACAAGAACTTAAGCATTCTAGGATATGACACACCAAGAAGCCATCATTCACGTGAATCTTGAAATTCAAACAAATCTGTTTTCTCTCAATTCAAGTTTACCTTACAAATGATGGGAAACATGCCTTAAATATGCTACAAAAGTGAATTAAAGAAAATACTAGAAAATGCTAATATTCTAGCACTAACTTTACCTACTAACTAATCCACTAACTTAGCTAATTTAATTAATAAAGAAAATGCTATTAATCTAGCACTACTTTATCCACTAACTTAGCTAATTTAATTGATTTCTAAATTAAATAAATAACTAGAAACACTTAAAGCAACTTCAACTTTAGCCTTCTCGTCTTATGCACGAACCGAGCCATTGATGGGATCCATATTCACATCATGGTCTGTCATCTGCAATTGACTGTGTGAAGAATGATGAGGAATACTCGTCACCTCCCCCCATGACCTTCATCAACCAGCTGCCTGATTGGAGCATGCTTCTTGCTGCAATCACAACCATTTTCTTGGCTGCAGAGAAGCATTGGATGATGCTTGAATGGAAGCCTAAACGTCCTGACATGCTCATTGACACATTTGATTTGGGCAGAATTATGCAAGATGGTCTTGTTTTTCGACAGAACTTCTCTATACGGTCGTATGAAATAGGTGCAGATAGGACATCGTCTATAGAGACATTAATGAATCATCTACAGGTACAATTTGAAATTTTATGGGGGTTGTATATATGTGATGGTTATTCAAATGAAATGGATGTATGCGTGCAACAGTCATAACATGAACTTGTTTTTGCAGGAAACAACACTTAACCATGTTAAGACTGCAGGGCTTCTGGGTGATGGCTTTGGATCAACCCCAGAGATGTGTAAAAAAAACTTGATATGGGTGGTAACTCGGATGCAGGTTCTTGTGGATCGCTATCCAACGTGGTAAGTTGTATACCTTTTAGTGGCAGTGACTTGTGAGACTAACCAACTGTTTTGACTGTATATGATACACTGCCATAAAAAGAGGAACTCAAAAATCACAAAATACACTAATGGAGTATATGAATTCTTGAAAATTTATGGATTTACACTTCTACGATAATCTTGTCATCAAAATGAATTAATGGAATTCCCTTGCAATATGTTCTCAGGGGGGATGTTGTTCAAGTAAATACTTGGGTTAGTTCATCGGGAAAAAACAGTATGCGTCGTGACTGGCTTGTTCGTGACTGCAAAACTGGTGAAACTCTGACAAGAGCATCAAGGTTAGCAAGTTTTCTTAAGCAAAATGGGCTTGTTTGTGACTGCAAAACTGGTGAAACTCTGACAAGAGCATCAAGGTTAGCAAGTTTTCTTAAGTCTAATGCACCATCATTTGATCTTCTGACATCTTTCTTATTCTCAACTTGTATATTTATCGAGGAAAGATTCATTCTTGTATCTCACAGATTTTTCAGTGGTATGATGACAAGACTACCTACAAACACGAAGATATTGATGAATTGCAAAAGGAGTGGTTGGATTATTTCTTATCACTTGTGTAGGTAAGTAGTTATGTACGAGTGTTATTTAAATGACAAAATACATGTTGGACACATCAAATAAATCTCAATAATTGCTAGTAGTTATTTTTTGTAAGGATGCAAATTTGTACTGACTCAAATTTGTGTGCATAAGTGCAGGATGTGTTTGCCTCTATGAAAGGGAGTGAAATACACAAGTACTCATTCGAGATGGTGTTGGCAGTGGGAATGACGAATCTGAAGGGAGGCTTTTGTTGCTTTAAGTGTTAAATTTTTTAGGTCATGAATTGTGAATTGGTATTTTCCTTTCTTTAGACAAGTATGCATTGCCTTAATATGATTTTAGTGTTGTTTCTTTCTTTAGTTGGTTTATCTAGTATATTGTCAAATTAGGTGAACAATGTTACTTTTTTGTAATATTGGCATATTTTGTTGAAATGCGATATGACATTTCATTTTAACATAGCTATTACATTTTTGTATGGATTTTAGAGTGGTTAATGAGTTCAGAAAAGGTACAATTGATATAATTTAATTACAGGCTGAAAATATGCAAAAACAAATTGGGCATTTATTAATAAGACATTATATAACCCGGACCTATTCACATCCGGGTTATATAACACATTTTTATTATGACAATATAACCCGGACATTATAATACCCGAGTTATTAAGTATCCCTTGAAATGTGATGCTGATGGGACTTTTTAACCCGGACTGTTTAAAGATCCGGGTTATACAGTCCTACTAGTGTGATATTTGGACAACACAATATAACACGGACGGAAAAGGATCCGAGTTATATAACCTATTATACCCTCAACCTGAAGCCCGGACCATTTTCGGCCAAAATCCGGGTTATATTAACTTTTACGCCCGGGTTAAAATCATGTTTTTGTGGTAGTGTAACTCACTCCATCATCCTCCATTGGCTCTTCCAAATCATCCAATTTCCTTTTACTAAACTTTTTGCTACGATGGTATTCGGCTTCAATCTCTTTTGGAGAACTTCCTCATCAATGTCTATAAATAAATTGTCCACTTCATTATTGTCATCCAACAGTGGCCCTTCTTCAACATCTTCTTCAAAATCATCATCAAAGTCATCCCAAACATCATGCATAACATCTTGCCTAACGTCTTCCGCATAATCATTATCAATCTCAATAAATTCATGTATTATTTTCCTTCATGGGGAAGACCTTGTTTTTCTCCCATCAGTTTCTGAATCTGTCTCAGATTGGCTCACCAAGTCAACTATTTGTACTTCCCCATTGTTGTCACGACAAATTTTTAGTTTCATTTCATACATGTCACAATCAATTATATTCGGGACAACTTCAGTTGTACAATTGTCGCTTAGTGTATTTTGTGATTTTTGAGTGTAAATCCATAAATTTTCAAGAATTCATATACTCCATTAACGGTGGCGGAGTCAAACACACTGTATATGATACTCGGCCTCTGTATCTTGACTTTGTATTAACGGTGGCGGAGTCAGACACACTGTGATGTCGTCCTCAACAAGTGGCCTCACATTTACATACTCTGTGTTTGCAAATTCTTTGTTTCCTTTCTTTTTTCAAACTCGTATATAACTCGATAGGCCAAATAGCATCTTCTGATTGCAAGTTCACAAATTTGAAAGCTTCAAGGTTGTCGTCATCTTTGACATCGAATGGTTGTAAGTTTGGTTTCCGCAGTGATAGATATTTGAGCTCCATTTCATCTATCTTGTCAATGCATTCTAGCTTCTCAGACAACTTTTTTCTCAGATTTGAGTAATTAATATCTTTAGACACAACAAGTGCTTTTGTCGTTGTGTTCCCATCGAAAACCCACTTGTTTCCCTTACATATCCATTCACCACCTGTTCTCGGAGTCAAGTAGTATGATCTTGAAGCTGTTATACGAAGAAAAAGCAAACACAAGTACAATTACTTTATGACAAATGTTGACAGTATAGTGTCTAACACTAACAATATTATGACGAACATGACTAACACCAACATTGGAAATAGAAAGTTACGGTTTTAGCCCATCCTGAATTGAAGATAAACAAGGGTTTTCTAGCCAAATGGGACAAAATTGTGTAGGAAAAACAAAAAACTTTAGAATCAAGGAACAAATGTGAAAGTCACATTTGAATAATGCTAAATAAGAAGCTCAAAGGGTGTTCTTTCTTGTTTAGGGAACCACAGAAGAATGTCTTGTAAAGAGGAATAAATGAGAAAATCAGAACTCACCCATTATTCACTACTATAAAAAGGGCTAATAACTCATAAGAATATAACCCGGGCTGACTATTTACGAGGTATAAAGTTGTTGCAAAAAAGGTGTTGTTAGTTATAACCCGGACATTTCTTAATCCGGGTTATATAAACGAATAAGACAGTCAAATAACCCGTGAGTACACACGCCCGGGTTATATGTATGTATATATATATCTCATTATTTTACCATCCAGGTTATTTGAGAGTGGAAAAACAATTCCGCCCTCTAACCCCTGCACGCCACAAAAAAGAACAAAAACAATTACGATTACGCCACTCGTTCGGTTCTACAACTTAAAAAGTAGACCGGGATAGAGAGAGCGGAGATCTAGGGTTTGAACCGACCTGCACCGCCGAGGAAGAAAGAGTTGTCGGTGGCGGGAGGGCGGACGGAGGGAGGGAAGACGAAGTCCTCTACGGCGACGGAGGTTACAGCGAGCGATGACGCCATTGTCGGCGGCGATTGTAGTGTCTAGGGTGGTTGGGAAGAGCACGGTAGTAAAGAGAGCGAGATTGACAGGTTGCCATGGAACCCTATGCAATGAGAGATTTATATAGATAGAGGATTGGAAGAGAGAGAAAGGGGTAGTAACAATACATGCCCTAGCACTCCACCTTTGTTCGCCAGCCGCTCTACCAGTTCGTCGGCCTCTCTGCCTTCGTTCGTTGGCATCTCCTCTGCTGGTGTCAACCGCTTCCTTTCACCAGGTAAACTTTCTTTAGTTAACTTCAAATTTCCTATATCTGGGTGTTTAGATGTGATGTATGAATATTTATGTAGATGGTTCGGATTTCCAAAAGGAAAAAATGGAATTGTTTGCTTGCAGATCTGGTTGTAATAGCTTTTACGCTTCTCTAATTTCTCAACCCTTCGTTTCTTTATATCTCGTGTTTCTTTGAGTGGTTCATTTCCTGCAGCATGCAATTTTTTCTTTGTTAGGGGAGTATATATGAGTTTAGATATAGTTCTTCTTATATTTGGTTCTTTAGTCTTGTTCGGTCTCATTTGGTGCTTACATGTATCAATGTGATTCCTTTTTGATCCACTGTTCGAACTTCTTTGGAGTCCTGGAATTGAATGTGATAGGGAAAAGACATGATATTCTGTGGGATAAAACTTCCTATTGTACTCCTAGAATTGAATGTGATAGGGAAAAGATACTAGATTTAAGAGGAATCAATCGACAAAGAAACAAAATGATGAGGGAAAAATTAGGTAGAAACAGAGAATTTCATTACAAGGTTTAATTAGTTTCCAATACGATTCTCCATTTAAATTTGTTCAATACATTCTGAGAGTTTGTTGCAGAGGAAAATTGTGACTAAGATTCAATATGTCCAGGTTCTTTGCAACGTACGTTTGTGTCTGTTTGGTTGAATTGATTGCCTTAATTTTGTTTCACCACATATATACATTGCTATGGGTGGAGGTATTAAAGTGGAAGACTGTACTTGTCCGCACATCTTCTATTTTGCTACTTCTCTCCACAAACTGAAACCAAAAGCTTTCATTCTAGGAATCTGTACGGACTCCTCCGGCCTTTAAGAAGGTGTTCAAGGGCTTGTCGAGTGTTAAGATTACAGAGGAACTGAATAGCTCTGACTCGGTTCAGTGCGCGGTTTGTATGAATGACTTTGAGTTGGGATCGGAGGCGAAGCAGATGCCTTGTAAGCATCCATTCTTCACTAATTTTCATGTCTTCCATACTCCAATGCCTTAGATAAACTCCTTCCTCTAAAGACACGTTTTGTGGCTTCTGTGGATTTATCTTTCTTACTTTCTCCATTGCTTTAATAAACTTGACAGATACCACCATTTTTCTTAGCTTGTTGTAAGCATTAGATTTTGTGGCTTGTGTTGCTTTTGCATTGTTGTGCATTATGTCATGCTCTGGCACATTGTGTAGTTCAGAGGACAGTTGCTGAGATAAATGTTCTTGAAGATGAATGAGCTCATCAATTGCTTCTTGCACTAATTGAATTGCATTAGCCTGGTTAAGATGACAGTTAGTGGTTCATTTAAGTGCTTTTTTTTGCTTCCTCTTACATAGATAATGGTTCATCAAACTTCAATTTTAACTGGTCATATAATATTAGCTTGCTCAGTGGCCATTGTCTCGAAGGCAACCCCTTGTTTTCGTTGTTTTTTCTTCAGAAGTTTATATTGCAATTGCAGGAGCTACATGATGCCGGTATACCTCTGGAAAATGTTAGGATTTGTTACTCTCCATTTGCAAGAACAACCCATACTGCCAGAACTATTGCATCTGTTTTAAATCTTCCAGTTGATAGTCAACAATGCAAGGTTTGTTATTTCTACCTCTTTGAGTGCCATCAACTTTTAAGCTAACATCACATATTGTTGACTCGGGTTTAAAGTGTTCTCACTGCCTTAAGATATCAAAGACATTTACAATTACTGGTAACAGTGTATCATGAACTTCAAGTTAACAACATTAATGGGTTAATTTGAAAAAAAAGAGTAAGTGATCAAGTTCTTTAGTTAAATATGTGAAGTAGATTGTTGTTTTATTTTTTCTTTTGCTCAAATTTTGTCTCATGGATTTTTATTTGTTTTTCACCACAACTAAGTAGGCTGATAACTAGTTTTAGACATGGTATGCTGATATGTTTGAAACATAAAAGGAGTGACATGTTCTTTCTTTTCTTGTTAAAGTGCAACCAGTGTACTTCATTTCACTGGCATTTGGTAAATGACTGTGTGTGATAAAAAAGTAAGTGTCGCATTGGTCTAAGTTAAAAAGTTAGTGGACGCTTTTGAAATATGAATTGTACTACTATAGTGTTCGTAATAGGTAGTATCCGTATACGGATATACTATAAACCTCACCAAATATAAAAAATCTGAGAAATGTTGTTTATCTGCTGAGCTCCAATTTTCTAAAGCAGAGATGATTTCATACAATTCATCTTTTCATAAATATACGTGGATGTCCTTTTTTCACATTGTCTCCCTAAACTCTGTCCCCTGGTTCTATGTAGGTAATAGAAGATCTTCGTGAGCGCTATTTTTCACATTGTCTCCCTAAACTCTGTCCCTGGTTGCAGTCCAGTTTCATCTTTGTCTAAAATGGTCATCTTCTTTCCTTGTGTTTTCAGATTTAAGGATTATGGCATTTCTCCATTGACAATCAAGGCATTGACAACTGCAGGCTATGTGCAGATGACTTATTTTCTTAACTTGAGGGTTAAGCTCTACATTTGTGTTTGTTATGAGTTATATTTAAAATTTTATAACAATTAACTCATTTTTTAGCTAATAAGTTGTATTCACCTGTGCATGGCACGGGAGCTACACTAGTTGTTTTAGTTATTTATAGTTGTGACATTGATTTGGTCAGTGACGTAGTTGGATAATGCAAAAAACGTATGGTATTTTGACATTGAATTTGATAATGGTGTTAATTAATATGACATGAGCAAAACGTATGATATCTCAAATAACCCGGATTTGATTTTCATATAACCGGTGTATTTGTAGAGGGAAATAACCCGGATGTGTTAAACCCGACGTATTTGCACCACAAATAACCCGGATGTGTTAAACCCGACGTATTTGCACCATAAATAACCCGGATATGGTTTTGGTTAACTGGTGTATTTGCTTAGGCAAGTAACCCGGATCTATAAAAGCCGTTGTATTTTCATATTAAATAACCTGGATTTACATGAGATTTATATAACCCGGATGTACATATATCTGGGTTATATAGTATCCAAATAACCCGGATGTACATATATATTTGGTTTTTTATGTAGAAGGATGAATAAAATTTAGAATAGTATTTCAAGTAAGCGGTAAGTATCATGGTGTAGCATGGTTGATTGTACATGTCAAAGTGCGAAGATTTTGATGTCGCTCTTCATGTAAGTTTTGCAAATTCAAAAACAATGCCAGCACTACATGTCAGAGTGCGAAGACTTTGATATCGCTCTTCATGTAAGTTTTGCAAATATAAAAACAATGTCAGCACTAGACACACAAACAATAGTTGCCAGCACCAGTAGACTGGATATCATTACATTACTAGAAAGAAGGATAGTTGCCAGTACTCAAAAACTGATCGACCAACACTAGCATCACATCGAAATTTTATGGATCATGCTCCTTCACGCGAAAAGCACAACCTTCATAGGCGCTATTTCCAACACAATGGCATAACATTTTGTGCCAGTGTCAGTCCTGTCAATGGCCAACAAAACGGTTACGCAACATTTTAATGCATTTGATAAACAACTAAGTTTTTTACCGAGAAATACCTTTCCAATAATATAAGGGTTTCCCACAATAATAAACAATGATCGGGAACAAGTCATGGCAAAATTGAACCTCTTCGCGTTGCTCATAAATCCCAAGCAGAAAGTCATGTCATATTCGTCGTGTTTTTCGGTTGATCTAACGGTTGACAGGATGATCACTTCCCTTTCTTCACCCCGAAACTGCTTGTAACACCCCCAAATCTCACCTTGAAAGTATTACTGCCAATGACCTCGGATATAACATCCTGAAGTCACCCCAGGCTTTTCCAGTTGATATAAACCATCAAACCACAATTATAATACACAATATCATAACTCTCATTAAAACCAATGTCTCGAAAATACAACAATTTCCAAATACCACAAAATACAAAATCAGAATTATTACAGCGGAAGTCTTAACACAAATAACACAACGGAAGTCTTAAAACAAAATAGTTTATCAAAACACCGTCCATCCTCATAGTCGCTCTAGCCTTCTCGGATCCTCAATTTATCTAATGTGCCAAAACGAACGGATGTCACCAGCCAACCATGCAGAGAACAATATCGGTTGGTTAGTCTAATGAAAGACCATGCAAGGGTACAAAGCAAAGTGGTTCGAAGCAGTCGTATTAGGTTAGACTCATCGTTTCTCGAATAATAACCGATGACGATAGTCAACCATCATACTCCTACTGGAATAAACAAGAGGTATGCACAAGAGAAGATTCTGGAGACCGAGCCTCACATCAATCAATCCCAAAAGAAGACTCCAACGAAAGTGAGTCTTAACAGAAATATGACAAATGTTGGGAACCCAAATAATCAGACAAACACAACATCGCATACGAGCGATCTAAACTAAGACGAGTTTTACCAGCTGCACTAACGCTTAGCTACACTACTCGCCAAGGTATATTAATTATGTGCGCCAAGAGCACTTATCTGAGTTAATTCCAGAACAAACCACACACGTTATAAGCTTTTAGATATCCACAACACGATCAAGAACGACTGGACCTCACATAGAGCCCAACGTCCGTATCCACAACAGTTCCACATCCATTGATGTCAGGGTCTCCACTGCCCCTTCACCAATTTATTATCAAGAAACGACTGGACCTCACATAGAGCCCATCGTCCCTACGAATACTCGTGCTAACTAAACAGTTTAACACAACAATAAATCACATCAAAACCATCACGGCCCACACCTACACAATATAACTATAATAGCGTCGATTCTAGCAGAATATACAACCTATTATAATATCATATTTTAATCATATTAATTAACACAACTGTTCCCAACATAAACAAGAATCATCCCAAATTAATTAACAACTAAACAATTGATAATTAATGAAAGTATAGAATGATGAGCAAGAGCGAACCGCCACTTGCCTTAGATCCGACGAGTTCGAACAAAGCTTAGAAACGTCGAGTTCCTGGATCTGAAACTGGGGCAGATCTTGGATAATAAATCCCTAAGAAACGACCCATAACGAGACCCTAAGTTAGATTCAATATCCACATAATTGAATCTAAAAGAATAGGAAAAGAATCAAAGGAATCGAGCCTCGCCCAAAGCCAAGCACCCACGAACACATACTCGGACAAGGCTCGCCGCGGGTGCGGTGGGAGCTTGCCGCGGGGTGCGGTGGACAGACAGTGGCGAGCTCTCGCGACAGTGAATCAATGGAGAAACTTACCAAATCACTTCGTTTGCTTTCGATTTGATTATGGTTCGATCTCTCAACACCTTAGACCTTCAAATACCACTAGAGGTACCCTTCTTAACTCAAGGAACACTCCGATGAGAGCTTGGAACAAGCTGGAAATGGTGAAAATAGAGGAAAAATAGAGGAAGGAGACGAAGCTTCACATCCTCTGATTTCGATCCCTTTTATAGTCCCAAAACGAGCTTCCTCAAAGGGAACAAGCAAGGAGACAAGGGGACAGGTCAAGGTGCCACTTGAGCTGCTCAGAGCTGACACTTCTGGCGAGTTGCAGCTGGTGCTTATCGCGAAGACGAAACCGCCTCATCTTTTGGCCTTCGCCGCGGGTGCGGTCAAGCCCAGTTTTCACCCTTCTAATCCGATTCACTTTTGGGTTAATTTCTTAACCCCGGGTTAAATATATTTGTACACGATCGACAATTTATCCCCGAAAATACTTCAACTGTATTTTATATTACTCAGAAAAATATTACAGAGTTCAAACAATATACAGAATGTCCGAAACTCTCTTAAAAATTAATTCGACTAGTAATACGGGAGTTGGAAAAATTCCAAAATATCCTTATAAAATGAGGGATATTACATTACCTCCCCCTTAAAAGAAGTTTCGACCCTGAAACTTGGCTATTCTAGGCCGACAACAACTCGAGAAAGTGTCTAAGCATATCCTCTTCAGTCTCCCAAGTAACCTCCTCGGTTCCTGATTTGGACCACAAAATTCGTACCAACGGTACCACCTTGTTGCGCAATTGCTTCACTCGGCACTCAAGAATTCGCACGGGTATCTCCTCGTAGGTACCATTTGCCTGGATCTCGATGTCTTCATAACTCAGCACATGAGATTCATCTGACACATACTTCCTTAACAAGGATACGTGGAACACGTTGTGCACTGGACGTGCCGATGGCGGCAATGCCAAACGGTACGCTAGAGATCCCACCCTATCAAGGATCTCAAATGGTCCCACGTAGCGAGGGTTAAGCTTCCCACGCTTACCAAATCTGAACACACCCTTGGTCGGCGATACTTTGACAAACACTTTATCACCAACCTCAAACTCAACATTCCTACGCTTCGGATCAGCGTAAGACTTTTGTCGACTCTGGGCCGTCAACATCTTTTGTCTTATCAAAGCAATGTCCGAGGCAGTCCTTTCGACTAGCTCTGGTCCGAGCAGAATCTTGTCGGCATTTTCATCCCAACAGATCGGAGATCTGCACTTGCGACCGTACAAAGCCTCGAATGGAGCCATTTTGATAGTAGCATGCCAGCTATTGTTGTAGGTGAACTCAATCAGACTCAGGCTGTCTTCCCAGCTAGCGAACGATCGTGTACACAAGCTCTTAGCAAATCCTCCAAGGTCTGGATGGTCCTCTCAGAATGTCCATCAGTTTGAGGATGAAACGCAGTACTGAACCTTTAACTCAGTTCCCATAGCCTTGTGCAATTCCTTCCAGAATCTAGACATGAATCGGCCATCACGATCTGATACAATGGTCTTCGGAGCACCATGCAAACGGATAACCTCGTATAAAAACACTTCTGACAGCTTTTTGGTTCCCCACGTTGTCTTGATAGCCACGAAATGAGCACTCTTCGTGAGCCTATCAACGATAACCCATATAGCATCTTTCTGACTTCGAGTCTTGGGTAGTCCTGTGACGAAATCCATGGTAATGTCTTCCCACTTCCATTCGGGAACTGGAAGAGGTAGCAGTTCTCCACCGGGTCTTCGGTGTTCGATCTTGACCTTCTGACAAGTCAAACATTTTGCCACAAACTCTGCCACATCCCACTTCATGTTGGGCCACCAGAACTTCATTCTGAGGTCCTTGTACATCTTGCTAGTGCCTGGATGTACAGAATAGGCTGACGAATGGGCTTCCCTCATCACCAACTGGCGAAGACCATCTACGTCAGGCACACAAATCCGGTCCCGAAACCAGAGTGATCCATCTTCCTGAATCACGAAGCCAGGAGCTTTCCCGTCCATCACTTCGCTACTTAGCTTTACCAGGATCACATCATCGACATGCTTCTCTCTGATCTGATCAAGAAGCGTAGCTTGAATCTCGAGCATACTCAGGTATCCACGACGTTGATCGTACAAGACTTCGATCTCGAATTCTTGGTTCAGCTTGATCTGAGCAACAAGCAAAGCCACTACGGTCTCGTGCGGCGTCTTCCGGCTCAATGCATCAGCTACTACATTAGCCTTGCCCGGATGATACAACAATTCAATGTCATAGTCTTTGAGTAGCTCCAACCAACGCCGTTGTCTCATATTCAGCTCCTTCTGAGTAAATATGTATTTGAGACTCTTGTGATCAGTGAAGACTTGGCATCTCACACCATAGAGATAGTGTCTCCAAATCTTCAGCGCAAACACCACTGCTGCTAACTCCAGATCATGCGTCGGATAGTTTTCTTCATAAGTTTTCAACTGTCTTGATGCATAAGCAATCACCTTGCCTCTCTGCATCAACACACATCCCAACCCATTTTTTGAAGCATCACTATAGACCGCATAATCGTCATTTCCTTCCGGCAGTGTCAAAATCGGTGCCGAGGTCAGACATTGCTTTAGCTTCTGAAAACTGGCCTCACACTTGTCACTCCAGACAAACGTCTTATGGACCTTGTAGAGCAAACCGGTCATTGGTAGAGCGATCTTCGAAAATCCCTCCACAAACCGTTTGTAGTATCCAGCAAGTCTTAGGAAACTGCGCACCTCCTTCACATTCTGAGGCCGCTTCCAATTAGCTACTACTTCAATTTTCTGGGGATCAACCATCACCCCATTCTCATTGATCACGTGGCCTAAGAAAGCCACTTCCTTGATCCAAAAGTCACACTTAGACAACTTTGCATAAAGCTGACTTTGTCTAAGGACTGACAAAATAATCCGTAGGTGTTCCTCATGAGCTTCCACGCTTGGAGAATAAATCAAAATGTCGTCGATGAAGACCACCACGAACTTGTCCAAATACTGGTGAAAACATCGGTTCATCAGGTCCATGAAAACCGCTGGAGCATTCGTAAGTCCAAATGGCATGACTATGAACTCGTAGTGACCATACCTCATCCGGAATGCAGTCCTCGGAATATCTTCCTCACGAATCCTGAGCTGATGATAACCAGATCTCAGGTCGATCTTGGAAAAGACTTTTGCTCCTTGCAGTTGATCTATCAGATCATCAATCCTAGGCAAAGGATATTTGTTCTTGATCGTGACTTTATTCAACTCACGGTAGTCGATACAAAGTCGAAGCGATCCATCCTTCTTTTTGACAAACAAAACCGGAGCACCCCAAGGCGATGCGCTCGGTCTTACATAGCCCTTGTCAAGAAGATCTTCAAGTTGCTTCTTTAACTCTTGCATTTCCACAGGAGCCATCCGATACGGAGCCTTCGAAATCGGCGCAGTACCAGGCTCGAGATCAATAGAAAATTCTACGTCACGTTTCGGGGGTAATCCAGGAATCTCTTCCGGAAAAACATCAGGATTATCACGAACCGTAGGTCCATCTTTCATGGGTGAATCCAGGTAGCAAAGGTACCCGATACAACCTTGCCGAAGTAGCTTAAACACAGCCATCGCATTGATAAGCCTGCTGTTATCCGCGTCATTCCGACCCTTGAATTTGCACACACACTGGCCCCCAGATGACACTGTTACAGTCCTTGAACTAAAGTCGATCACTGCCCCATGACGCGTCAACCAATCCATACCGAGAATAAGGTCGTATGGATCCATAGCAATGCAGATCAAATCTGCCTCAAACTTCTTACCCTGAATGGTAACTGGAAATTCTGACAAACGCTTGGTTCTCACTAAATGGTCACCATTAGGAAGATTCACAACGAAAGGTTCACAAGCCTCGTTGCAGACTAAACCTAACTTACTAACACAATTCTCTGAAATAAAGGAATGGGTAGCACCCGAATCAAACAGTATGCACACAGAAGTAGAATGAAGGTAAAGAGTACCTTGAGCAACTGGAGCGTTAGGTCCATCAACCTCACGCATCTCGTACAGGCGCTGACCCTGACCTCCTGAAGCAGCTGGGGCTTTGCCTTTGTTATGTGCAGTCGTCTGCATCGAAGGACTAGGAGTCTCCGTTGGTTTGAACCTAGGTCGGTTGTTCTGGTTAACAGACCCTTGCCGTGACTCCGTTCCCTTCTGCTTTCCCTGTCGACAGAACTTCTGCATATGCCCTTCCTTCCCACAACCAAAACAGGACCTCCTTTCCTTCTGACAAGCAATACTTCTGTGCCCAGCGGTACCACAATTGTAACATAGGATGAGACCCTTACCCTGACCCGACTGCTGTGTTGACCCTCCTTGAGTCATTTCAGTCCTTGCATTGCCAGACTTGTCAAAGTTGGATGGCGGCGCAGGTCGTTTAAATCCACTGGCCTAAGACTGATTCTGCATCGACCTCTGGCGATTCCTTTTCTTAGTTGACTCTTCCAAAGTCACTTCCAACTTATACGCTGCATCCATGTATTGCTCCAAGGTAGAGTATCCGTGACGCAACATCATCGGTTTAATGTCTGGGCTCATCCACTCATGGAAATGCCAGATCTTCTGTTCCTCACTGGACACAACCGATGCAGCGTACTGCAACAAATGATTAAACTTGGCCGCTAGCTCAGTCACTTTCAATCCGTCATTCTTGGGATAGAGGAATTCCTTGTGTTTCTCATCCCGCATGGCTTGGGAAAAGAAACGATCATTCATCTTCGTCTTGAACATTCCCCAGTTCAAATCAGCCCGATCAGCCAGCCCAGTGTTCTCCCACCATTCGCTAGCATCTCCCTTCAATTGAAGAGAAGCTATATGCACCTTCTCAGCCTCGGTGCACTAGATATTGCGGAACAACCGCTCCATATGGGAAAACCAATGAGCCACCCTAACCGGCTCTCCTTTTCCGTCATAACTGTCCGGCCTCATAGAGTTAATGGTCTTCAGCGCTTGACCATAATCACCCATATTCCTGGCCGTCTCATTACGTGGTACATGGACATTAGGTTCCTCGAACCTAGGAGCTACTGGCGGAACTGGCACATCTTGTGCCTGCGGTGCGACAGGTCGCATAACATCAGCGAATGCTTGCATAAATATTCCTCGAATAGCTGCAACAGCCGCTGCATCGAAAACCATTGGAGCGTTGACCTCAGCATGGTTATTGCCTCCAGGGTTGTTCTGAGACATAGACTCGTGTTCCTCCACACGGTCCGGATCATCCCTTATGATTGGTCTGGGATTATTGCTCGGCCCAACACCAGTGCGAATAGTATTTCTTGTGTTCACCATCTGTTTACCAATCCAAGTCCCAATATTTTACATATTAATATCTCTTCAAAATACTTAATATAATAAAAGTTAACTCAGAGTAGATCAACTAGGTATTTTATAGATGAACTTCCAACAGAACTACATTTTATACCAGAAGGATCTCCCGAGCTTTCTAACAAAATTGCCCGGAGATTTGCACTTTGCCGAATATACATCAAAACATACGCAACAAAAAAAGAAATTACTACAGTCAACGTCGGCCCTTTATATGGCGCCTTGAAAATGCTTCCTGTACGGCAGACTCCCTAAACACTGTTTCTTCGAGCGGGGTCTGTCGTCGGAATCCGGTGACGGACTCCTAACCCTACCCGGCCCTGGAACGCACTGTCCGTCCCTTGGCTCAGGAGTTCTCGGCCTTTCCCTCCTTCCTGCATGATCTGCTATATCGTCCATCAGCCGATGCTCTTCAAAAGAGACTTCTTGGCCCTGACGAAGGATCTCGCATAGTTCTGGGCTTGACCTTCTCCTTCTCTGAACAAGGTTGGGCTGAAGGTCGTTTCTCTCTCTGGTGTCGTACCCGACATAGAGGGCTTCCCAATCAGCTTCTGTCATTAGCGGGTATACTGGTTCAGGTGGCGGACTAGGGTAGAGGAATTACATCCCCGAGTCCTCATTAACCACCAATAGGTGCCTCAAACTATCGAGCTCTTGCCCCTGTTCTTCTTGGTTCTCTTCAGGATCTTCCTCTGGATCCTCTTTCGGATCTTCCTCTTCCGGGTCCTCTTCGGGTACCGACTCAATCTCGAGGTCGTTGTTGTAATATCCTTGAGCATACCTTGACGGCTCAACAGGTTCCACTTCTGGAGTCACAACATCGTTGGATCTAAGTATCACTGATTCAGGAAGTACATGCTTAACTTCCTCGGGTGGGTTGCTAGGTCCTCCGATCTTAAAGCATCTCGGGGGAGTAGGGAAATTCAGCCTTGCTGGAGATGGCGGAGCCATCTCGGCATCTTCCAACACTCTCATAAGGGAAATGCATGCACCCATAACCTACGGGGTAACAAGACGAGAATTAGTCTTTCTAGACATAGAAGCGAACTTCCATATCAGACTTTAGAAAAGGCGCGACTATGAACGGTTAAAAATTTTATTCGAAAATTCAGAGCCTTTGAAAACATTTCAAACGAGTGATCGGTTTACAAAGGTTTGGTTCCAGAAAAATATTTTAGACCCGACCCATAAGAAACTTCGGCTCTGATACCATATCTGTAACACCCCCAAATCTCACCTTGAAAGTATTACTGCCAATGACCTCAGATATAACATCCCGAAGTCACCCCGTGCTTTTCCAGTTGATATAAACCATCAAACCACAATTATAATACACAATATCATAACTCTCATTAAAACCAATGTCTCGAAAATATAATAATTTCCAAATACCACAAAATACAAAATCAAAATTATTACAGCGGAAGTATTAACACAAATAACACAGCGGAAGTCTTAAAACAAAATAGTTTATCAAAACACCGTCCATCCTCATAGTCGCTCTAGCCTTCTCAGATCCTCAATTTATCTAATGTGCCGAAACGAACGAATGTCACCAGCCAACCATGCAGAGAACAATATCGGTTGGTTAGTCTAATGAAAGACCATGCAAGGATACAAAGCAGAGTGGTTCAAAGCAGTCATATTAGGTTAGACTCATCGTTTCTCGAATAACAATCGATGACGATAGTTAACCATCATACTCCTACTGGAATAAACAAGAGGTATGCACAAGAGAAGATTCTGGAGACCGAGCCTCACAGCAATCAATCCCAAAAGAAGACTCCAACGAAAGTGAGTCTTAACAGAAATATGACAAATGTTGGGAACCCAAATAATCAGACAAACACAACATCGCATACGAGCGATCTAAACTAAGACGAGTTTTACCAGCTGCACTAACGCTTAGCTGCACTACTCGCCAAGGTATATTAATTATGTGCGCCAAGAGCACTTATCTGAGTTAATTCCAGAACAAACCACACACGTTATAAGCTTTTAGATATCCACAACACGATCAAGAACGACTGGACCTCACATAGAGCCCAACGTCCGTATCCACAACAGTTCCACATCCATTGATGTCAGGGTCTCCACTGCCCCTTCACCAATTTATTATCAAGAAACGACTGGACCTCACATAGAGCCCATCGTCCCTACGAATACTCGTGCTAACTAAACAGTTTAACACAACAATAAATCACATCAAAATCATCACGGCCCACACCTACACAATATAACTATAATAGCGTTGATTCTAGCAGAATATACAACCTATTATAATATCATATTTTAATCATATTAATTAACACAACTGTTCCCAACATAAACAAGAATCATCCCAAATTAATTAACAACTAAACAATTGATAATTAATGAAAGTATAGAATGATGAGCAAGAGCGAACCGCCACTTGCCTTAGATCCGACGAGTTCGAACAAAGCTTAGAAACGTCGAGTTCCTGGATCTGAAACTGGGGCAGATCTTGGATAATAAATCCCTAAGAAATGACCCATAACGAGACCCTAAGTTAGATTCAATATCCACATAATTGAATCTAAAAGAATAGGAAATGAATCAAAGGAATCGAGCCTCGCCCAAAGCCAAGCACCCACGAACACATACTCGGACAAGGCTCGCCGCGGGTGCGGTGGGAGCTTGCCGCGGGGTGCGGTGGACAGACAGTGGCGAGCTCTCGCGACAGTGAATCAATGGAGAAACTTACCAAATCACTTCGTTTGCTTTCGATTTGATTATGGTTCGATCTCTCAACACCTTAGACCTTCAAATACCACTAGAGGTACCCTTCTTAACTCAAGGAACACTCCGATGAGAGCTTGGAACAAGCTGGAAATGGTGAAAATAGAGGAAAAACAGAGGAAGGAGACGAAGCTTCACATCCTCTGATTTCGATCCCTTTTATAGTCCCAAAACGAGCTTCCTCAAAGGGAACAAGCAAGGAGACAAGGGGACAGGTCAAGGTGCCACTTGAGCTGCTTAGAGCTGATACTTCCGGCGAGTTACAGCTGGTGCTTATCGCGAAGACGAAACCGCCTCAGCTTTTGGCCTTCGCCGCGGGTGCGGTCACTTGACCACGGGGTGCGGTCAAGCCCAGTTTTCACCCTTCTAATCCGATTCACTTTTGGGTTAATTTCTTAACCCCGTGTTAAATATATTTGTACACGATCGACAATTTAACCCCGAAAATACTTCAACTGTATTTTATATTACTCAGAAAAATATTACAGAGTTCAAACAATATACAGAATGTCCGAAACTCTCTTAAAAATTAATCCAACTAGTAATACGGGAGTTGGAAAAATTCCAAAATATCCTTATAAAATGAGGGATATTACATTGCTCAACCCCACCAATTTTAATATCAGTCATATGTAGAAACCTGAGAGCGTTCCCAATCTTTACTACTTGTTGTGGGTAAGGGGTAATAATCCCGATGTCGTGCTGAGAGACTTTACTTTTTTTGAGCTTCTCTACAAGCTCAATCACCTTGCTAGCTTCAATCCTATTAAACCATGAAGGGCTGCCCTTTTCCCTCTCATACAAGCCTTGGATGCCACAGAACATTACAGGGAAGTTCTCATTGGGAAGCAGATCAGCCCAAGGTAAGGAAGATGTGTCACTTTCTTCTCGATATGGAATCAATGCTCCTTTATAAAACAGACTTGAAGGAACAAAAAGAATTTCAAGGTGGCTTCGGTAATTGTTCACCAAAATTGTGACATAATTGTGATCCCCTGATATGTAAACTTTAAAGTCCAACAACCTCTACATAAAAGACCTTCCCAACCCATAAGCCTCAGCTTGCTTTGAATGAATATCAGTGCCAAGTTTCTTGGGATCACCAGAAAGAACAATAACCGTGTTGTTTTCGTAGAGGGTTGATATGGGGATCATTGTCTCTGGCTATGAAGCTTGGCTTGCATCATCTAAGATGATGTGGGAGAAGTGTCCACGGTTAACCCCTTTAGCATAAAGGTAAGATGCACTCATGTGAGTCATTATTATTATCTTGTAGCTGCAGAGTGTATCTCGAGAAGGGCAAGTGAAGAAACCTTCATTGCATGTACAGAACCTCAATAATGTAGCGTTCATTTTTTCTAAGGGACGACGTGTGGCATTCAACTTAAAAATATCTTTCTCCCTAAGTTTCATCCCCTCACAAAGGATTTTCTCTAATATGTGATATGCCACACAATTTGAAGAAACACATACCAATATATGAGAATTCTGTCTAGTTTTATATAGTTGTAGGATTACCTCCACCAATGTTTTTGTCTTTCCTATTCCTGGGGGTCCATAAATCACATAAGGAGCTCCTCCTCTACATCCTAAAATTAAGTGAATGACATTTTTTTGCTCCTCATTAAGAAGACGTGAGATAGGCACAAGATTGTTTGTTGTAATCCTCCGCTTTCCATGATACTCATGGGAAAAGAGGAACTTTTAGTGTAATGCCTCTGCAGATAGAATGGTTTGACAAAGCCTACTGAAGTTTACCCTGTTGTACAAAAAACATATTTCATACAGATTGCTATCTCTATGCCTTTGGTAAATTCCATCATGAAACTTCAATAATACTTCATCAGCCTCAACATGGTGGATCCAACCCTGTTAAAACAAAAATTGCAAGTTCAACATGAGAAAACAACATTGGCAACGATAATTCGTGCAATTGTGAAAAAAATAAAAACTTCTATTTCATTGTTCATTCCGACAATAACACATAATCATTTGACAACAATATTACCACAATTGACATTACCCTAAAAAATTACCTTCACCCGGTTTATCACACATACCTGATCAAGAGAATATTCCCCATAAACATTTACCACATCTCCACGGACAAGTGAGGGCCTTCTTTCAGCTAGTCCTGGCACTTTAAGTGCTAAAAAGTCAAAATCCTTTTGTCTCAAAGTAACAGACTTCATACTATAAGCTTTCACGTAGTCCTGTAAAAAAATATAAAAAGATAATCATTCAACAAGTTGGTACTACGAGAGAACCATGCCATCTAGCTATCCCCTCAGTCCCCACCCCCATACAGAGAAAATAAAACAATTACCATAATGAGAAGTTCCTCTATCCCTAACAACGTTGAAATACGATGCATAATTTTCCTCTGTTAAGCCTTGTAAGACAACTTCAGGGATTTTTCTCAAACTCAATCATTTTCCTTATTTCTGGTGGTATGTTATATGGTTTCTCAGGTGCCAAAGCTTTGGAGACTTCATCTTCAGCCAAGAGGAAGACAAGATGTTCAATAGTCACAACCTCAGTTTCGATATGCACAATAGATGTGAAAACGCCAATCTCCTTGGGAACACAAGACAACCATATAGTCAGGCTACCATGTGGCCTCAACTTTCACTCCTCCATAGAAAAAGAACCAATAAAATCTTCCTCGGATATGTCATCTGGCTGGCCATATGGAGGTTTCATCAGTGACAAAACGAATGAATCTTCGGGATTTGAAGCATAAATTTTCACACCCCAAAGCACTACATCTTATGAAGTGGTGTTTTCTATGGTGAATGACGCCATAACAACCTCATTCACAGGAACCGATTGAGGCTTTCCTCCAACAAATGGAAATGGCACAGAGACAATGACAAGACCCTGCTTAGTAGGAGTGGAAGTAGTGATTGAGGGAACATCTATGAAGCCAACCTCTCCCTTGTCTCCAATGGTAGAGTATTCATCAGTCATACCTATTTGGCACTCAATTAAAATCCAACAACAGTTTGTGAGTCCACAAGCAAAGAACCCAACCAGACGAGCTGCTCTAAGGAGATGAAGACTCAAAGAAAATGGATGAGATGAAGTGAAACAAAGAGAGAGTAGGAGTGGAAGCATGTAGATAAAAATACTCAAACAAGAGACATACGAAGGAGATGGGTGAGATGAAGTGCAATTACTATCTCTGTAATTAAGATATATGTAAAGTAAAATAGTCAAATAAGCAGAGCATCGGGAGATGGAGATGCAATTAAGACATGGAGCATTTGTCAAAATAGCGGTCAAATCTATTAAATATGTATAGACATGGAGCATTCTGAATACGGTCAAAATTGTTAGTGGTACAGTATCAATTTGTCATAATAGTGAGCAAGAAATGACAATACTACTTTAAGATGTCATGCGTCCAAGTAAATATAAGAGAATTGAGGGATTGTGAGTAGAAGTATTCAGTTAGATGTCACGCACCTACAAATTAAGTAGCAAGCATTATCATGTAATATGGTAGAATGTAAATTATGTACAGACATGGAGCAATCTTCATGTAATATCTGGATATTGACAATAAAATTTGCATTTAATACTATCAACCTTAAAGTTTAGTGTTGATTTTTGCATTTAAACTTTAATGTCACATTACATACTAAAGTTTGTATTTAAACTTTAATGTGACATTACATACTAAAGTTTACTGTTGATTTTTGGGTGTTGAAATCACTATCCCTATAAGTAGAGGAAGATGTGAAATTTTTATTTGTAGTTCTAACATTATTATTCGTAAGTATGACATTCGTGTTTCTAAGGCCGACATGAGTTTTCAATAATAGTAGAAACAACCAAGTATGACGTAGTAATTTTTGCCGCTTGTGAATCTTTGGTTGTACATTATTTTGGCTCAAATTTTGTTTAACCTGGAAATCCGCTTGTGAATCAATTTGTGTACTTTCGAAACCTATACAAGGAAAGAGGAATAGCTACCACTTCATCGACATAAATTTGAAATGCTGAGTATCAGTTCAAGATAAGTGTGAAATGTTCAGTTCATGATAAAAAGAATTTGGAAGATTGAGGTTCAACAGTTCAACAATCCATCATCTTTCTTATTTATGTTCAACAGTTAATCGGGTTCAACAGTCAGATGGGAGGGAGAAGAGGTTTGGATTTTCTAATTGCGGGAGAATGGACGGGATGAAGGTTTGGAGAATCACTACCAATTCATCGGAATTTGTTTTGCAGTTCAACAGTTCATCGGCCGGTGGGAGGATGTCTAGATGGAGGATTGTAGAATGGGAGGGAGAAAGGGAGGGAGATGGGCGAGATAGGCTAGAGTAAAAGGAGGGAACTTTGGGGGTTTTGGAGGGAAATAATAATTAATGATATTTGTGTACTTGTTTGTTTTTTGTTTCATTTTTCTTTTCTACAATTTTATTGCTTTTATTTACTTTTTGAATTAATAGAAAAGTTTTATAATTTTGCAAAAATACATCAAATGATATATGTCTGCAAAAAAAATACAAGCATCTATTTTTGCAAGTGACATACCCATTTAGGGTATTTATGCAAATCCGTGTTTTGGAAATGTGAAATGTTATACCACCATATCAAAATTACTAAAAATAGAGTAATGGTTAATTATATTGGGAGTTGATATGATGAATAGAGTTTGTTCTATGTTTTAATTGATTATCTTGTATCTTACATTGTAAATATGGATATTGAGATCTAATAAAAATGAGTTCCAATAATTAGCTTTTGAGAAATATTTCAAGTGAAATCAAAATAAAATTTCAGTGAAGAACCTCCATGATCAAAGCTTAGAGAGCTCATTCTATTATTCTACCTATAAGCAAGTGACTATGCCAGCTGGCTATAAATAGTCAACCAACTGTAACAACCCGACTCAATGAATTGAATGATCAAAATTTTGTTTCTCTCTCTCTCTCTCTCTCTCTCTCTCTCTCTCTCTCTCTCTCTCTCTCTCTCTCTCTCTCTCTCTCTCTCTCTCTCTCTCTCTCTCTCTCTCTCTCTCTCTCTCTCTCTCATCTGTTTGTGAGAATTCTAGTATGGTATCAGTTGTTCTGATCCACATCTCGATCTTGATTGTTGATTGATCGAGTTACATTTCTTCCCTCGCATCTATTCTCTGTTTGTTATTCCAATGGTGAATCCTAATCCCAATCAGACTCCGCATGTTCATCGTCCTAATTCCAATCTTCATGGCGACGATTTTCCGCTATTAGGTCCTAATCCTTGGCAAAATTCAGATTATAATGATCCTTTGTTTCTTCATTGTTTTGACGGACCTGGTTTGGTTCTTGTTAACAAGTTGTTTGATGGCAATGGTTTCTTTGCATGGAGTCAATCTGTGGTGATTGCTCTCTCTGCAAAGAACAAGTTAGGGTTTGTCGAAGGGGATTTTCTGAGGCCTGATCGCGTTGCTCCACACTTTCACTGCTGGAAGCGTGTTAATTCGATGATTACCGCTTGGCTTATCAATTCGATGATTCAAGAAATTTCAGTTACTTTTCTCTTGTCTGGCGATGCTCATCAAATCTGGTTGGATGTTCATGCTCTCTTTCTCAAGTCAATCGAGCACGGAAATATTCAAATGGCAAGCAACTTTTGAACATTGCCCAAGGATCTAATAATATTGCTGGCTATTTTAGTCGGATTAAGAGTCTTTGGGATGAGCAACATTCTATGAAAATTTTTCCCACCTGTGCTTGTGGCCTTGCAGAGGTTGTTCATTCGTATGAGGATGATCAACGTCTCCTCTAGTTCCTTATGGGACTCAATGACTTATTCGATTGTTCTAGGCAATATTCTTATGATGGAGCCTCCTCCTTCAATTCATCAGATGTATTCGATTCTTCTACAGGGAGAACGACAACGTGACATTCGTGCCTCTAATCGTTTGCTTCTTGATTCCTCTTCTATGAGTGTTTCAAGCCAGTCTTCTACTGCTAAGCCTTTGACTTCTACTTCTAACACTTGTACTGGTACTAAAGGCCGCCACACTTTCTTTTGCACTCATTGTAAGCGCCCTGGGTACTCCATTGAGAGATGCTTCAAGATTCATGGCTATCCACAGTCACATGCTCCTCGTTCTTCTCAGACTATTTTTGCTTCTTCAAACAGTGCTTCTTTTGATTTTGTGGTAATTGGTCTTACTCAGGACCAACACAGTCAACTACTCACTCTGTTATACAAGACTTCAATCAGTCCTGCAAATCAGTCTATGGCTCATCTTGCTGGTATTTCCTATCTTTATACTTCTTTGCAAACTGGTAGATCTTTGCTTTCTGCACAAACATGGATAATTGATATGGGTGCTAGTGATCACATGACCTTCAGTCTTTCTTCATTCCTTGCTTTGAGGCCTTTGCTACATCCTATTGATATATCTCTGCCTAATGGTATTGTGCTGAATGTTAAATTGATTGGCTCTGTGAGGCTTTCTGAGGAACTTACTTTGCTAGATGTATTGTATGTTCCTCAATTCAAGTTTAGTCTTCTGTCTGTGAACAAGTTGGCTGCTAAGTTGAACTGCATTGCTTCTTTTGATTCCACATCATGTTGGTTGTCGGGTCCATCAATGAAGAAGCCTTTTTTCTTGGTAGGGTCTCTAACAGGTTGTATGTCTTTCCTGAGGCTAGTCATGTGATTGCACCTATTTCCTCCTATTTCTCCAAGACCATGGATGCTCATCTTTGGCACATCAGATTAGGCCATATGCCTTTGAATAAGATGAAGACTTTTCTTCCTATTGATTGTAATAGTGATTTTTTTGCTTCTTGTGAAGTGTGTGCACACTCTAGATTGCGGAGGAAACCTTTTCCTCACAGCTCAATTTCTAATACTTTTGCTTTTGAGAAGATACATTTTGACACATGGGGACTGTTGGGCCTGGCTTCCCCTGGGAGAATGGGTCGAGTAAATCAAGCCCAAGCCCACGATAGATCGGAAGAACAAGGGAAAAGCCCAGAGGGGGCGACGAGACTTCTCTGGTCGAATGCCCTCCGACAGGATCGCAAGAATCTCGCCATACATTAAATGTCCAGATCACGCAACAGCCACAACATTCAAGCCACCGTAATTACAATGATTTAATGGCATAATCCCCGCCATTACTCTCAACATTGAAGATAAAATATACGATCAAGACATAACGGTAAGAAGAGTAAAAAGACTTACCATATTTGGACGAAGAGGAAGATAAGAAGGATACAAACACAAATTACGCCACACACAAGCATTCTCGCTCAGAAATACATCAGAACAACATATCTGCTCCAAGCTTATCTCTCTGAGAGTCATCCACGCTGATTCGTCACCGGTCGCAACCTGAAAGCCACCGGTCGAGTCCTACCCGATCTCTTGTCTTACTACGATAAGTTGTATCTCGATTCGATCCGATTAACACAACATCTAATAAAATCATCTCGCTATTCTACATTTATTCTTTGTTTGTCTATTATTTATTTGGTTTGGATTGTTTTCTATCACCCGATCGACTAGTTACCCCGTCTAAGGCGATTTAGGTCATCCGATCTTTTCGCCCCAAAACAATTTGGCGCCCACCGTGGGGCAACTTGCCGATCACCCTTCCGAAACTTTCCAACCATGACTATCGACCCACCTACCAACACCGAAGAGCCAAACCTTGGAGACAACACCCAAGTTCAAGGAAACATGACCCCTACTGAAAATCCTACTCCGACCCAGTTCCAAGAACTTTCCCAGAAAATGGCCACCCTTCAAGAGGAACTAGCCCAGCAACGCCAAAAGACTGAAACCTTAGCCGCCCTGTCGACCCAATCCGAGGCCGAGATCGCACAACTAACCCGTGAAAATGAGTCTCTTAAGTCGCAGGTATAATCAATGGCCTCAGGGTCCAGGAACATGCCCATCCATGGCAGCGTTCGAACACACCTCGACATGGACAACGTCGATCCGACACCTCCGAGTATACGACGGCCCGGACACACAGAGGGTACATCTCGAACTCCTTTTTCTAATCCGTTTTCGACTAACAATGTCACCTTTTCCACACCGATCGGGTCGGCAGGGGCCCGAATCGACGAACCACAGGTTACCAATCCGCCAAATGTCTTAGCCCTTTTCCAGCAGACGCTCGACCGACACATGAAGACGATCGACGATTGCTTCAACAGGCTCCCAGGAGTCCCACAACCGATCGAGAGAGAAGCATCCGATGGATTCGAAGAGTCTCCGTTCATTGAAGAGATCGCAAGGGTCGAGATCCCCAAGAAGTTCCATCTCCCCAACATGGCGACGTTCGACGGCACCACCGATCCAGATGACCATATCTCTCTCTATAAACAAAAACTAATGGCTGCATCCGTTTCAAGGGAGAGTCGCGAGGCCGTCATGTGCAAAAGCTTTGGCACAACCCTCGCGGGTCCCGTACTAACTTGGTTTATGCGTTTGCCTCAGGGAATGATTGCATCATTTGCGGATCTGGTCAACTCTTTTAAGAGTCAATTCGCCAGCAGTCGGAGGCTCGAGAGACAATCAAGTGACCTCTACCGAGTCACACAAAGGTATAACGAACCTCTTCGGAATTATCTCAACATGTATAATAAAGAGAAAGTGGCGATCCCCCACTGTGACGTCACAACCTCCATCGAAGCCTTCCGACAAGGTCTGGTCAAGGATAGAAATCTCTACGACGAGATTACCAAGTACCCGTGAAAAAGTTTTGAAGACGTCCAGGCCAAGACCATGGCCGAGGTAAGATTGGAAGAGAACCGTGAGTCGCTTAAAGCCTCACGCGGGCCCGATCCATCCGATCGTAAAAATCCCTCCGATAACCGTCGAGACAGACGCCCTCATCCTTATTCTCGTAATCGAAATGAACCAAATCAGGTAAACTCTTTCCGAGACAGGTCACAGGAATGGAGAGACGGTCCGGCGTTGCCTCCTAGGGTCCAGTCTTATAACTTCAATGTTTCCGTGTCGGAGCTCGTCAAGAGTTTCGACAAGTATGGAAAAGAGGTAAGATGGCGCCGAAAGAGCGACCGACCGGATGTCAAGAAGGACATGAGCCGATGGTGCGAATTCCACGGCGACCACGGTCATTCGACCGACTAGTGCATCGCCCTACGAAAGGAAGTTGCTAGGTTGCTCGCACATGGGCTCCTATGCGACGTGATCTCGGAGCGAGCAAAAGCCACCATGGAACGACGAGATCAGGTAAAACAGAACAAACCCCCATCTCCCATCCATACAAAAGTTGTCAGTACTATTTCAGGTGGATCAGACATATGTGGGAACACATACTCCGCGACTAAGCGGCATGCCAAGGAAAGCAAGCGCGACAAGCCCGAGACATCTGAGTTCAAGCCGAGGAAGGCCTCCGACCTTTCGACGGTCACGTTCGACGAGTCCGACTCCGACGGGTCGGATAGTCACCACGATGGTCTGGTAATCTCTTTGTCCATTGGTAATTGTTTAATACGAAGGGTACTAATCAATACAGGGAGTTCGACAAACCTCTTAACCCTTGACGCTCTTAAAGAAATGGGTCTAACCGAAGACGACCTAATCAAAAAGTCGACCCCACTGGTCGGGTTTAGCGGTGAGGTCAAGCACACGATCGGTGGAATCATTCTAACCACATACGCTGGGAAAATCAACCAATAGGTGAAATTCTTAGTCCTAGATTGTCCGTCTCCCTATAATTGTATTCTTGGCAGGCCATGGATACACGCTATGAAGGCAGTACCTTCAACTTATCATCAAGTCATCAAATTCCCCACTTAATGGGGAGTCCAAGAAATCAAAGGAGATCAAAGGACCGCTAAGGAGTGCTACGTCGCTTCTATGAAGAACGAAGTCGAACACAAGACCGCATAGCAACCACAGAGCGGCGAAGGACCTAGTCGGTACGTCGAACCATAAATGGAAAAACTCGACGAGATCGCACTAGATCCTTCAAATCCAAACCAAACGGTAAGGGTCGGGTCAGACTTGGACGACTCGACCAGACAACAACTCCTCGACTTTCTCAGGACCAATGCCGATTATTTTGCATGGTCGCATGAGGACATGGTCGGAATATCTCCAAACATTATTACACATAAATTGAATGTAGATCCATCTCACCCCCCCCCCCTGTCAATCAAAAATGCAGGAAGTTCGCTCCCGAGCGGAACAAGATAGTCGACGATGAAGTCAAAAGCTTATTGGAAACAGGAAAAATCAGGGAGGTCCATTATCCCGAGTGGCTAGCCAACGTGGTCGTAGTCCAGAAGAAGAATGGCAAATGGAGAGTCTGCATCGACTTCACAGACCTCAACAAGGCTTGTCCCAAAGACTCGTCTCCTCTACCCCACATCGACGCTATGGTCGACGCAACGGCGGGACATGAAATGCTTACCTTCATGGACGCCTTCAGTGGCTACAATCAAATCCTCATGGAACCCGACGATCAAGAAAAAACAGCATTCGTCACTAGCCAAGGTATCTATTGCTATAAAGTAATGCCGTTCGGTCTCAAAAATGCAGGGGCTACGTATCAACGACTAGTCAACAAAATGTTCAAAGACCAGATTGGGGACACGATGGAAGTCTACATAGACGACATGTTGGTCAAGTCGAAAAAGAAAGAAGATCATATCGACCATCTACGTGACAGTTTCGAGGTGCTCAAAAGGTACAACATGAAACTAAACCCTACTAAATGCTCCTTCGGAGTGTCCTCGGGAAAGTTCTTAGGGTACATGGTGACACAAAGAGGAATAGAAGCTAGCCCAGAACAGATCAAGGATCTCATCAACCTTCGATCCCCCCGATGCGTCAAAGACGTACAGAAGCTTACAGGTCGGATAGCAGCTCTGAACAGATTCATCTCCAAATCATCCGACAAATGCAAACCCTTCCACGACGCTCTTAAGAAGAACAAGTCCTTTCAATGGACGGAAGAACAGGAAGCAGCATTCCAGAACTTGAAAGAATATCTGGCCAGTCCCATGTTACTGACCAAACCGAAAGGCGACGAGCCCTTATTTCTATATCTTGCAGTGTCAGAATCAGCCGTAAGCGCAATACTGGTCAGAGAGGAAGATGGCAAGAAGTCGCCAATATACTACGTAAGTCGGACGCTATTACCAGCAGAGACGAGGTATTCGTCACTTGAAAAGCTCGTGCTATCATTGGTAATGGCCTCGAACAAACTTAAACATTATTTCGAATTCCATACTATTACTGTCTGCACTAATCATCCCATGAGAGCGATCATGAGGAAACCTGAGTTCACATGACGAATGACCAAATGGGCCATGTTGGGGTCGAAAAATTGACTACTCGTCCAATGGGCATCAACTGTCTGACACAACTGCCGGACGCATCAGACCTGTCGGACGTGAGCCATGCGACCGTCGCCTAATTCCTGGATGCAACGGACCAGCAAGATTTTCTCCTTTAAGTATAACAACTCCGAGATCTCCAACGGCTATATGCATTATTTCAGCCATCAAGGAAGGAATCAACCATCTTTAAGAGAGGATCAAGGCTTATTAATTGGAGATCAAGCGTAATTAATGCAGAATCAAGGAGAGATCAAGAGCATTTAAGGAGAGATCAAGAGCATTTAAGGAGAGATCAAGCAAGTATAAATAATGCTCTAGGAGAAGCCTCAAAGGACACTCTACGACATTCTACAACACTCCATTTTCAGCAACAACCATTTGTACTCTCATCACCAAACTCTCATTTTTATATATTCTATCTTGTCCAACGTTGTTTAGTCCGACTGACACTTGTGGTCTGGTCCGACCATCTCATCTTCTTCGACTACTCATATTGTAACCTTCTTCTTCATCTCTTGCATCACGAAATTACCATTTGTAATCACTTGTTCTCATCAAACGGAGTAGATTTATCACCCTAACTATTGTTACCCCTCAAATCAACGGAAAGAGATCGATTGGTCATTTTCCGTCCAAAACAATTTGGCGCCCACCGTGGGGCCGATAGTTAGATAATCCTGATTCATCTACTTCCTAATCCAAACACATCCAATTCGTGGCCATGCAAGGAGGACAGGGGCAAGTCACCATGGATGACCTCTCAAAAGGGATCGACTCATTGAGGAGAACACTAGATCTCCAAAAGGCCCAGATCATCGAGATGCCTGCCCAAAAAGCTCAAACCGATGCCAAGATAGCACAATTGACTCTTCAAAATGAGTCCCTACGAGAAAAAATCAGGTCTAACGTCTCAAACTCAGGACAAGGTCGACTCCTTAATATAGGCGACCAAGCAAGGCGATCAGATCTGACGAGGCGACCTGACCTGACGATGTGACCGGATCTGACAAGACGACAGGATCCAACGACGCGATCAGACCAGACGACACGACCGTGTCTGACGGACCAGTCCAACCTATATGATCTCATCAAGCAACAAATTGAGGAGCACTTTAAGGTTGTGGACGAAAGGATCTCTAGAATCCCCGGCGTCCCTCGACCCATTGAAAAAGAAGCCGACAACTGCTTTGAAGATTCACCCTTCGTGGAAGCGATCAATGAAGTCAAAATGCCGAAAACGTTTGTCATCTCAAACATGACTTACTACGACGGTTCAGGTGATCCAGAAGACCACGTGTCCATTTACAAACAAAATTTGATGGCATGTCCAATCCCTCATGAGACGCGCGAGGCTATCATGTGCAAGGGATTCTGGTCGACTTTGGTCGGACCAGCCCTTACATGGTTCGTCAATCTACCGAACGGGTCTATCTCGTCATTCGCTGACTTGGTCAACACCTTCAAGATCCAATTCATTAGCGGCCGATGTCCCAAAAAACAGTCTAGTGACTTGTACCGGATCATACAGGGGCACGACGAAACGACAAGGGACTACTTGAAGCAGTTTAACCGGGAGAAAATTGGGATCCTCAATTGCGACGTCCCGACCTCCATAGAAGCGTTCCGCCAAGGACTCGATAAAGAAGGCGATCTCTACGAAGATCTCACAAGGTACCCATGTAAGACCTTTGAAGACGCCCAAGCTAAGGCAACGGCTCAAATTCGACTCGAAGAAGACGCACTCGAAAGGACGACGCATCATCGAACGGACAATAGGTTTCATCCATATCGTTTCTAAGTAATTTATTACGTATTATCATTATCATTTACTATTTGCACTCATCGCATCTTTGGATTATCGCTTTTCGAATTACAAAATAATTTGACTTTTACATGTCGACCTACGATTACATTCGTGTCATTTCAATTTTAAATATATTCTCGCTATATACTATTACTTGACATGATTGCTAACATGACTATTGGAGGATTGTCGATAAACTCGAGCACCAAATCCTACCATGTCTTTTTGATCCTACAAGGTACATGACGAATCTATTCAGTGCGACGAATACAAGACAACATCAAAATCAACTATGAACAAATCGACTTGACATGTCGCGTTACATTTACATACATACGGGTGACGACCCTTAACATACACATTGGATCCAGTCATCCGCAAAAAGCGCTTACATTACACGATCGATCGGAACACGGGCGAGATGAACAACACAGGCACGTCGAAACACCGCTTGCCTTAAACATTACATAAGGTTAATACACCTTATTACATTTACGCAATAGAAACATATTGCTTACCTCCCCGGCATAGAGTCATGACTAACACACATTACGGGTGACAAACCCTACATACGGTACCTACAAATACACAAACCTGTGCAGTACACATTTACAAAGTTAACGCCTCACACGGATACAACTTACACACGACCCACCAACAAAAGCTTTTACGCAAACGGTGGTACAATACAATATACATTTACGGAGTTAACGCCCGATGGCTAAAAACTTCAATTCAACACTTTCAAAGACAAAAGCTTTTACACAAGCAACAACACATCACATCAATTCGTCGACTATCTACATAGCAGGACGAGTTCGAACAAATCGAAATTACTGAAGGACGATTCCCTTGAAGACTTGAAATTCATCTCATCCACCGCCTTGCATCGATGACTAAGATGAATTTGGGGCAATTGTTGGGGTCGGAAAATCGACTACTCGTCCAATGGGCATCAACTGTCTGACGCAACCGTCGGATGCATCAGACCTGTCGGACGTGAGCCATGCGACCGTCGCCTGATTCCTGGACGCAACGGACCAGCGAGATTTTCTCCTTTAAGTATAACAACTCCGAGATCTCCAACGGCTATATGCATTATTTCAGCCATCAAGGAAGGAATCAACCATCTTTAAGAGAGGATCAAGGCTTATTAAGAGGAGATCAAACGTAATTAATGCAGAATCAAGGAGAGATCAAGAGCATTTAAGGAGAGATCAAGAGCATTTAAGGAGAGATCAAGCAAGTATAAATAAGGCTCTAGGAGAAGCCTCAAAGGACACTCTACGACATTCTACAACACTCCATTTTCAGCAACAACCATTTGTACTCTCATCACCAAACTCTCATTTTTATATATTCTATCTTGTCCAACGTTGTTTAGTCCGACCGACACTTATGGTCTGGTCCGACCATCTCATCTTCTTCGACTATTCATATTGTAACCTTCTTCTTCCTCTCTTGCATCATGAAATTACCATTTGTAATCACTTGTTCTCATCAAACGGAGTAGATTTATCACCCTAACTATTGTTACCCCTCAAATCAACGGAAAGAGATCGATTGGTCATTTTCCGTCCAAAACAATTTGGCGCCCATCGTGGGGCCGATAGTTAGATAATCCTGATTCATCTACTTCCTAATCCAAACACATCCAATTCGTGGCCATGCAAGGAGGACAGGGGCAAGTCACCATGGATGACCTCTCAAAAGGGATCGACTCATTGAGGAGAACACTAGATCTCCAAAAGGCCCAGATCATCGAGATGGCTGCCCAAAAAGCTCAAAACGATGCCAAGATAGCACAATTGACTCTTCAAAATGAGTCCCTACGAGAAAAAATTAGGTCTAACGTCTCAAACTCAAGACAAGGTCGACTCCTTAATATAGGCGACCAAGCAAGGCGACCAGATCTGACGAGGCGACCTGACCTGACGATGTGACAGGATCTGACAAGATGACAGGATCCAAGGACGTGATCAGATCAGATGACACGACCGTGTCTGACGGACCAGTCCAACCTATATGATCTCATCAAGCAACAAATTGAGGAGCACTTTAAGGTTGTGGACGAAAGGATCTCTAGAATCCCCGGCGTCCCTCGACCCATTGAAAAAGAAGCCGACAACTGCTTTGAAGATTCACCCTTCGTGGAAGCGATCAATGAAGTTGAAATGCCGAAAACGTTTGTCATCTCAAACATGACTTACTACGACGGTTCAGGCGATCCAGAAGACCACATGTCCATTTACAAACAAAATTTGATGGCATGTCCAATCCCTCATGAGACGCGCGAGGCTATCATGTGCAAGGGATTCAGGTCGACTTTGGTCGGACCAGCCCTTACATGGTTCGTCAATCTACCGAACGGGTCTATCTCGTCATTCGCTGACTTGGTCAACACCTTCAAGATCCAGTTCATTAGCGGCCGATGTCCCAAAACACAGTCTAGTGACTTGTACCGGATCATACAGGGGCACGACGAAACGACAAGGGACTACTTGAAGCGGTTTAACCGGGAGAAAATTGGGATCCTCAATTGCGACGTCCCGACCTCCATAGAAGCGTTCCGCCAAGGACTCGATAAAGAAGGCGATCTCTACGAAGATCTCACAAGGTACCCATGTAAGACCTTTGAAGACGCCCAAGCTAAGGCAACGGCTCAAATTCGACTCGAAGAAGACGCACCCGAAAGGACGACGCATCATCGAAGGGACAATAGGTTTCATCCATATCGTTTCTAAGTAATTTATTACGTATTATCATTATCATTTACTATTTGCACTCATCGCATCTTTGGATTATCGCTTTTCGAATTACAAAATAATTTGACTTTTACATGTCGACCCACGATTACATTCGTGTCATTTCAATTTTAAATATATTCTCTCTATATACTATTACTTGACATGATTGCTAACATGACTATTGGAGGATTGTCGATAAACTCGAGCACCAAATCCTACCATGTCTTTTTGATCCTACAAGGAACATGACGAATCTATTCAGTGCGACGAATACAAGACAACATCAAAATCAACTACGAACAAATCGACTTGACATGTCGCGTTACATTTACATACATACGGGTGACGACCCTTAACATACACATTGGATCCAGTCATCCGCAAAAAGCGCTTACATTACACGATCGATCGGAACACGGGTGAGATGAACAACACAGGCACGTCGACACACCGCCTGCCTTACACATTACATAAGGTTAATACACCTTATTACATTTACGCAATAGAAACATATTGCTTACCTCCCCGGCATAGAGTCATGACTAACACACATTACGGGTGACAAACCCTACATACGGTACCTACAAATACACAAACCTGCGCAGTACACATTTACAAAGTTAACGCCTCACACGGATACAACTTACACACGACCCACCAACAAAAGCTTTTACGCAAACGGTGGTACAATACAATATACATTTACGGAGTTAACGCCCGATGGCTAAAAACTTCAATTCAACACTTTCAAAGACAAAAGCTTTTACACAAGCAACAACACATCACATCAATTCATCGACTATCTACATAGCAGGACGAGTTCGGACAAATCGAAATTACTGAAGGACGATTCCCTTGAAGACTTGAAATTCATCTCATCCACCGCCTTGCATCGATGACTAAGATGAATTTGGGGCAATTGTTGGGGTCGGAAAATCGACTACTCGTCCAATGGGCATCAACTGTCTGACGCAATCGTCGGACGCATCAGACCTGTCGGACGTGAGCCATGCAACCGTCGCCTGATTCTTGGACGCAACGGACCATCGATACTTTCTCCTTTAAGTATAACAACTTCGAGATCTCCAACGGCTATATGCATTATTTCAGCCATCAAGGAAGGAATCAACCATCTTTAAGAGAGGATCAAGGCTTATTAATTGGAGATCAAGCGTAATTAATGCAGAATCAAGGAGAGATCAAGAGCATTTAAGGAGAGATCAAGAGCATTTAAGGAGAGATCAAGCAAGTATAAATAAGGCTCTAGGAGAAGCCTCAAAGGACACTCTACGACATTCTACAACACTCCATTTTCAACAACAACCATTTGTACTCTCATCACCAAACTCTCATTTTTATATATTCTATCTTGTCCAACGTTGTTTAGTCCGACCGACACTTGTGGTCTAGTTCGACCATCTCATCTTCTTCGACTATTCATATTGTAACCTTCTTCTTCCTCTCTTGCATCACGAAATTACCATTTGTAATCACTTGTTCTCATCAAACGGAGTAGATTTATCACCCTAACTATTGTTACCCCTCAAATGAACGGAAAGAGATCGATTGGTCATTTTCCGTCCAAAACAGGACATACACCTCAGTGGTTACGACATCGAATATGAGCCCAGGACGGCAATCAAGTCGCATGCCTTAGCTGACTTTATGGATGATTTCAGTTCGACCCTCGAGCAAGAAGCCACAAGAGAAGCGACACAACTGCTCGCGACGGACGAAACAGGTACATGGGAGCTCCACACAGATGGGGCATCAAACGCCAGAGGATCGGGGTCGTGCTAAAATCGCCACAAGGGGACAAGATAGCCCAGGCCGTCAGATGTGAGTGGGATGCAACTAACAACGAAGCTGAGTATGAGGTACTCATATTCGGACTCATCCTGGCTCGCGACCTAGGGGTCCGAGAGATCGAAGTCATTTACGACTCCCTTCTAGTCGTGAACCAGATACAAGGGTCGTACATTGCTAAAGACGTCAGAATGATAGCCTACCTCGAGGTAGCAAAGAAGCTGATCGGACAATTCCAAGCATTCGACATCAGACAGGTACCCAGGGATCTTAACTCCCAAGCTGACGCACTCGCCAACCTAGGGTCCGCCTTAGACCCGAAAGAATTTCCGTACATACCGTTGGCCCACATCATGACGCCAGCTGTCCCAAGGACATCCATCGAGTCAACAACACCGCTTGAAGAACTCGTCGCCATGGAAATAGGTGATCGACCAGAAGAAGACATCGTCGACACCAATGACGACTGGATGCTACCTTACATCAGATGGCTAAAAGACGGCATTCTGCCCGACGACAAGACATAAGCAAAAAGGCTCAAGGGCTACTCCTACGATGCCTCAAGACCCCAGAAGTCGGACGTATCTTGCAATCGTTACATGAAGGAGAGTGTGGCAACCACACCGGCGGACGAAGCCTCTCGGGAAAAGCCCTACGAAACGGATACTATTGGCCAATGATGAACAAAGACGCTATGGAATACACCAAGAAGTGCGACGCCTGTCAGCGGCATGCACCCATCCATCATCAACCCTCAGAGCTCCTCCATCCGACTCTGGCTCCATGGCCCTTTATGAGGTAGGGAATGGACATTGTCGGGAAGCTTCCGCCCGCGTCGGGACAAAGAGTTTTCTTCCTTGCCATGACGGACTACTTTTCTAAATGGATCGAAGCAGAAGCCTACAGAGAGGTAAAAGATCAACATGTCATTTCATTCATAAAACGCAATATCTTGTGCAGATTTGGCGTCCCATCAGAAATCGTGTGTGACAATGGCTCCTAATTCATCAGTCATACGACTCGAGCCTTCTGCGACCAATGGAACATCAAATTGGTCACGTCCACACCTCGGCATCCGTAATCCAACGGACAAGCCGAATCCAGCAACAAAATCATTATCAATAACCTCAAGAAACGCCTCACTGGGGCTAAAGGCAAATGGGCAGACGAACTCCCACTCATTCTCTGGTCCGACAGGACCACTCCAAAGAATGTGACTGGACAATCACCTTTCTCTCTCGTCTACGGGAGTGAGGCGGTCATCCCGGCCGAGTTACTGGTTCCGAACGCTCGTTGCAACCTTCAGACAAACGAGCAAAACGACATCGAACTAGCACATAACCTGGACATAGTGGACGAGATCAGAGAAAGAGCCCGAATCAGGATGGTCAGATTTCAACAACAGGTCGCAAGGAGTTATAATAAGAACGTCCGGATCAAGGCATTCAAGGTCGGAGACTGGGTCCTAAGGAAAACTTTCCAGAACACCAAGAACCCATCCGACGGAAAACTAGCACCACAATGGGAAGGACCTTACTTAATCACCGAAGTAGTCGGACAGGGAGCATACCAATTAGAAGACAAGGACGGACGACCGATCCCGAGAAGTTGGAACGCATCACATCTAAAGCTATACCATTTCTGAACCAACGAGGTAAAAATATCACACAATTTTATACATTGCTATCTATCGCATATACATCGCTATCTATCGCATATACATCGCTATCTATCGCATATGCATCGCTATCTATCGCATATGCATCGCTATCTATCGCATATGCATTGCTATCTATCGCATATACATCGCATCTTATCCCATGTACATCGTTATCTTCTTTTACATGTTATCACCTGACACTAAGCGAGGACTTCCTCCTTACAAAAACACAAATGCAGAACAGTATTTACATTGGATCCCGTCATCCGCAAAAAGCGCTTACATTACATTACACGATCGATCGGAACACGGGGAGATGACAACACAGGCACGTCGGCACACCGCCTGCCTTACACAAAACATAAGGTACAACACCTTATACATTTACGCAATAAAACATATTGCTTACCTCCCCGGCATACAGTCATGACTAACACACATACGAACATTCACAGGCCTGTTCTACACACATATATACGGGGAGCCCCACTCGACGGAGCACACGGGCGAAACCGGCACATCAAACACAAAACGTCATCGATAGTTCTCTTGAACGTCTGACAACATGTACAAAACAAGCAAATTTACGATCTTATATGTAAAGACAAATTGCATTAAATAAAAGTACTAGCATTTTTATACAAATATGCGACCCGCGATGATGGACGGGTCGCCAAAACACATAATATTCAAACCCACACACAGGTGGGGCAAACGAAGTCAAACTACGCAAAGAAAACAAATCAGGCGTCGGGGACAACGACATTACCTTCGGCAGGGGCTGGCTCCAGAGAGGCTACCTCGTCAGTCGGCTTGACATCGCCAAAGTGGGCCTCGTCCTCGTCGACGCCCTCATCCACGACTTCTTCTCCGACGCCGGCCAAGCAAAACAGCTCCTGACCAGGATCGCCCTTTGGGAACATGGAGTCCAAGGTCTCCTTCTCTGCCTTCAGATCCCAGAGCTCATGCTTGCCTTCGTTGAACTCTTCGATCATCTCGATGCGCGACTTTACCGCATAAAAGGCCCCAACGTCACCAGCAATCTGGCCATCCGCAATCCGAGCCCGATTCACCTCTTCCTCAACGCCTGACCGGCACTCTTCAAACTCCTTCCGACATGCGACCAACTCCCCTTGACAGCTTTTTAACTCCCTGGTGAGGCGACACTCAATCTCACGGCAACGACTCTCCGCTCCCTCCAGCTTGGTCCTCAAGGACGCAAGGTCGGACTCTGACCTACCAGCCCTGTCCTCAGCCTTAATGACCATTGCCTTGACACCGGAGTATGCCCCCAAGAGGTACTGGAAAGACTGAAGTCTCACACAACAGCACGACACACAATCAGAAAACACGGTCGAACGAAAGAAAAAGAAAAGAGCACAAACAAAAGGCAACTCACCTTCCACACGGAGCACCCCGCTTCACCAATGCAATCAAGAGGGGAGACGTCATCGACCTCCGACTTCAAAGTCGGGTCCTGAGCGTGAAAAAGGTCGACGATCGATTGTCCGACGACACCGATCTTGCCGATCCCCTCGGCTGTCGCCTCCTTCTTCCTAGGGACCTCCTCCACCTTGATGTCTTCAGGGTGAGCGCTCGCCTTCCTCTTGGAGCCAGCTTTGACTGGAGCCGTCAGATCCACCAGATCCGGTTTGCTTGATGCGGCTTTGGCCGCTGCCTTCCTTTGCTCGATCAGGCCTTTCCCTGACACTACCCTCAGACGAGCACTCGTTCGACCACCAGGGGAACCTGACACGACAGAACAACAAAAAAGGAGAAATCCTAAAGTACACGACAAAATGAAAAACAGTAAAGGACTCCTAAAGCTGAGAGTCTACCTTTTGCGCGAGACGATGAAACAATCGACATGACTTCCGGACCAGAAGGGGATGCTGACAACAGATTGACGTTGGTAAAACTCCTCTCTGATGCTAGGACAGCTAGGACAATCTTGGACAAACCTTCCGATCGACTGCTCACTTCCAAATCTTCTGGTTCGGGAACTACAAAAAAGAAAAGTTAAGACAAAGAGTTAAGACGCATAAAACAAGTGACGGGGATAAAGATGCACAAGCAAATGTCGTTGATTAGCCTTATCAAAATAAATAATCCTAACCAACCTACTAAACAAAGTATAGCAGACAAGTAAGGGTCGAATCCCACAGAGAAGGTATGATGTAATATGCAATCGTGAATGACAAGTAACAAGCAACTGGGGGTTTTGTAGTCAAGAGAACGAAGCAAACAAGCATGCAGATTGAGTAAAATCGAGAGAATAATATAAGGGGAAGTAGTCCTGTTAGAGCGAAATCCACAGTACAAAGATAGAGTTTGATCCCTGAAATCTATTCAATCTAAGTTTAATTATTTATCCTTATAGTCGTTCCCACCTTAATCGTAAGTACTATTGATTCTCACAGTTGTTAATAGACTTATCACTATGCCAATGATAAAGTACAACAGATTCTCACAGTTGTCAGCGTACTTTAGCACCAACACAGCAATAGCGATGCACACAAGGATTTAGGATACATGCAAGTAGAAAGACGTACAAGTACTCACTCCCCTACTTAACATGCAATTGATTCTCACACACAAGTGTACGCTCGGAACCCCTATACGCACAAACGTGTTTGCCACTAGATATGCACTCGGAACACCTATATGCAATCCTAGCAATTGATAACAATCATTCAACCTAGGTGATCAGGCTAAGAAGAACAACTAGAAATCGTAGACGTGGTAAGCAAGAGAATCAATCCAACAATTATAAGGATAAGAACAAGGAATATAAATCTCACAAACACATCAAAGTACTACTTCAATCGTCTAACAGAACAAAGAAAAGTTAGTTCTCCATCAAAGGGGATGAAAAACTATAATATGAAATAACGATCAAAAGTAGTTCGATAACAAGATGTGTCTAAGTGTTCGCAGACTGGCTTGGAGGCTGTGGAACATTAGGTTAAATAGAGTTAACCTAAAGCCCAAGATCACAAAACCAATCCAAAAGGAAACAAATAAAATAACAAAATCTGAAATAGAAATAAAAGGAAATAAATATAATCTGGCGCGAGGCAATAAACACGTCCACCGCGGGGCGGTAAAGATCCACCGCGGGGCTTCTGCTCTCCACCGCTGGGCGGTGGCCTCCTCTCACGCGGGGCTTCATCATCACTGGGAGTCATCACCGCGGGGCGTCACTGCTAACGCGGGGCGGTGAACTCCAGACTTCAACTCTCATCTTCTTCTCTTCTCCAGCTGCTCTCCAAATACTACCAAGTGTTGGTAGCCTTCTCCATAGATGTTCCAGCAGCTCCATCTCCATCTCTAAGCTCCAACTAAGCTGCCAATCCTTGGATTTCTTCACTTCTCTCCATAATATCTGGATCGCAGACTTAGCACTAAAACAACTCCAAAACTCCTCCAAATCATGCTAATAGATGCTAGAAAAGGTGTATGAAATAACACCTATCAACAAGCAAAAGGGAAGAGAAATACATACTCTCAACTCGCCACTCCGTCAACAAGAACGGACATTCCCCCTCCTTCTCCAGAGAAGAACGTTTGACAAAAAAGAACTTCGACCCCCATCCGCGGTTGTTGACATCCAGATTCTGCACCAAAGGCTTCCGACCATGTCGGATACGCAACTGAACGCGAGAGGAACTCTTCGATCCAATGAAGTAGTTAGACTCACGCAAGGGTCCTAATTCCAATTTCTCAAGTAAAGAATAGGGTAAAACATTAATTGAGGCACCCAAATCAAGTAGGGCCTTTTCAAAAACATGCTCACCTATAGTAATAGGAATAGTAAACGTACCTGGATCCTTGCACTTCGCGGGTAGACGCTTCTGAACCATAGCTGACACTTGTTCGCCTACTGGACTCTTCTTCTGGGTCTTCTGCCTTTGATCTTTCTTCACCGTGCAGAGCTCCTTTAAGAACTTGGCATATCATGGGATAGCCTTGATAAGCTTCAGCAGGGGAATATTCACCTCACAGTTCTGGAACGTGTCGAACAGGTCTCTGTCATCGACAACTCTTTTAGCCTTTAGCGCCTCTGGGAAAGGTGTTGGGGGCTTCTCTGAACGTAGGGGAGGAAACACTGGACGAACGTAGGTATCAACATAGACATCGTCAGTAGGAACAGATTTCTGAGGAGCAGCTCGCAGCGAGCCCACAGCGGGGCGTAAATCGTCACCGCGGGGCGGTGGGGTCGCGTTGACATTACTGGGCATAGGCACCGGGTCGCGGCGGGAATTGCCGCGGGGCGGTGCGGTGAGTTCCTTTTTCTCAGAAATTACTTTCTCCTCTTCAGCAATAGGAGACATAACTTCTTTACCACTTCTCAGCGTGATAGCACTCACGTTCTCTATGGGATTCACAGTGGTTTGGGACGGCAGTGAGTTTGAGGTCCTCTGGTTGATTTTAGTCACCTCGTCGGCTAACTGGCCAATCTGCCTCTCTATATTCTTAATACTCGACTCAGTAGCCTGCACATGCGTAGCAAAGTGCTGAGTCAAGGTCTTCAGCATATCCTCAGTAGAGGCTCCAGAAGTTTGGCCTTGGGGCCTCTGTTGGTACTGAGCTCGTTGCTGGTACTGTTGTTGCTGAGTCGGCTGATATTGTTGTTGTGCCGGCTGCTGACCACCTTGAGGGTCACTCCATCTAAATCCTGGATGGTCACGCCCTCTATGGTTGTAATTGGGCTGGCCACCATACTGTTGTCTAGGGGCTCCATAGCCTCCTACAGCATTAACTTCAGCAACACCATCCTCTTGCAGCTGAGGACAGGTATCTGTGTGGTGGGCCTGGCTAGGACAGAGGCCACACGGTCTGGCTTGTTGAGGAGCATTATGATTCGCCATCTTCATGACTATCTCCTTCAACTCGGCTAACTCAGATAATACCGGACTCGGTCCTGCAGGGGTCACAGCATTGACCGCCTTTCTTTGGTAAGTCTTTCCGAAGTTCCGGGTGCTTTCACTCATCTCTTGGATTCGGTCCATGGCTTCCTTCGGTGTCAGATTCAGAATACTGTCACCGCATGCAGCATCGACCATTCTCCTCTCTTGGTCCTGTAGACCGTTGTGTAAATAAAGGACAAGATCCTGCTGGGCGTATCCATGGAATGGACAGCTAGAGCAGAGCCTCTTGAACCTCTCCAAATAATCATACAGTGTCTCATCACAAGCCTGCTCAATATTGGCAATTGCCTTCTTCAAAGCATTCGCCTTCTTCGTCGGAAAATACTTATCCAGGAACGCCTTGTGCAATTTCGCCCATGTATCTATGGTTCCTGGTGGCAAGTGATAGTACTAGTCGCTCGCATTGTCGAGTAAAGAAAAGCCAAAAGCTCTCATCTTGAACTGCTCTTCAGTCACGTTCCTGGGCTTCATCGTCATACAGACATTGTGGAACTTGCCCAGGTGAGAAATCGGATCCTCTCCACTCAGACCGTGGAACTTAGGCAGGTAGTTAACAATTCCAGTCTTCAATTCGAAGTTCACCCCTTGATCCAGCGCAGGGATGATCACAGCTAGGGGTTCAGCCCCAATATTCGGTGCCGTAAGCTCTCGTAGACTTCCGTTTCCAGCCATAGCAGCAGCTGGGGTAGTAGCAGCTTCAGCGGTTTCAGTCTCAACGTTCTCGGTCGTGTCAGTCTCAGCGGCCAACACAGTCTCAATCTCGGTTTCTTCCCTTCGATCGCGCAGACGTACAAGGAACGATCTTTCAATCTCTGGATCAAAAGCTAAGAGTGGGGAGTCAGTAGCACGGATATCGACCATAAGATAGGTCTCCACCCAAAAATCAAACACGAAAACACACAACAAACAAAAACCTTTCCCGACAACGGCGCCAAATTTTGACGGGGCTAAAGATGCACAAGCAAATGTCGTTGATTAGCCTTATCAAAATAAATTATCCTAACCAACCTACTAAACAAAGTATAGCAGACAAGTAAGGGTCGAATCCCACAGAAAAGGTATGATGTAATATGCAATCGTGAATGACAAGTAACAAGCAACTGGGGGTTTTGTAGTCAAGAGAACGAAGCAAACAAGCATGCAGATTGAGTAAAATCGAGAGAATAATATAAGGGGAAGTAGTCCTGTTAGAGCGAAATCCACAGTACAAAGATAGAGTTTGATCCCTGAAATCTATTCAATCCAAGTTCAATTATTTATCCTTATAGTCGTTCCCACCTTAATCGTAAGTCCTATTGATTCTCACAGTTGTCAATAGACTTATCACAATGCCAATGATAAAGTACAACTGATTCTCACAGTTGTCAGCGTACTTTAGCACCAACACAGCAATAGCGATGCACACAAGGATTTAGGATACATGCAAGTAGAAAGACGTACAAGTACTCACTCCCCTACTTAACATGCAATTGATTCTCACACACAAGTGTACGCTCGGAACTCCTATACGCACAAACGTGTTTGCCACTAGATATGCACTCGGAACCCCTATATGCAATCCTAGCAATTAATAACAAGCATTCAACCTAGGTGATCAGGCTAAGAAGAACAACTAGAAATCGTAGACGTGGTAAGCAAGAGAATCAATCCAACAATTATAAGGATAAGAACAAGGAATAGAAATCTCACAAACACATCAAAGTACTGCTTCAATCGTCTAACAGAACAAAGAAAAGTTAGTTCTCCATCAAAGGGGATGAAAAACTATAATATGAAATAACGATCAAAAGTAGTTCGATAACAAGATGTGTCTAAGTGTTCGCAGACTGGCTTGGAGGCTGTGGAACATTAGGTTAAATAGAGTTAACCTAAAGCCCAAGATCACAAAACCAATCCAAAAGGAAACAAATAAAATAACAAAGTCTGAAATAGAAATAAAAGGAAATAAATATAATCTGGCGCGAGGCAATAAACACGTCCACCGTGGGGCGGTAAAGATCCACCGCGGGGCTTCTGCTCTCCACCGCTGGGCGGTGGCCTCCTCTCACGCGGGGCTTCATCATCACTGGGAGTCATCACCGCGGGGCGTCACTGCTAACGCGGGGCGGTGAACTCCAGACTTCAACTCTCATCTTCTTCTCTTCTCCAGCTGCTCTCCAAATACTACCAAGTGTTGGTAGCCTTCTCCATAGATGTTCCAGCAGCTCCATCTCCATCTCTAAGCTCCAACTAAGCTGCCAATCCTTGGATTTCTTCACTTCTCTCCATAATATATGGATCGCAGACTTAGCACTAAAACAACTCCAAAACTCCTCCAAATCATGCTAATAGATGCTAGAAAAGGTGTATGAAATAACACCTATCAACAAGCAAAAGGGAAGACAAATACATACTCTCAACTCGCCACTCCGTCAACAAGAACGGACATTCCCCCTCCTTCTCCAGAGAAGAACGTTCGACAAAAAAGAACTTCGACCCCCATCCACGGTCGTTGACATCCAGATTCTGCACCAAAGGCTTCCGACCATGTCGGATACGCAACTGAACGCGAGAGGAACTCTTCGATCCAATGAAGTAGTTATACCACAGAGCGTCAAATCAAAATCGGCCCCAGATCGAACATTTACAAGGTCCAAGACCCTTAGAACTCTCCACGCCTGAGGCATTACTTGGCATGGCGCCAACGCCAGAGTAACTAAAAAATCCCTAACAAGGGGAGAAAAAGGAAATTTATGCCCTATTCGAAACGGGTACGCATAAAAACAAACCCATCCTTCATAACGAGCATCAGCCCTCTCATCTGGATGAGGCAACCTAGCGATCGTCTCCGGGGGAAAGCCCCCAACTTGAAGAATCTGATCCAGTTCTGCCTGAGACAAAGTGCTAGTCAGCACATCCGACTCCTTCAAGATGAAACGAGGAGGAGCTTCGCCTTCATGCGGATCAGAAAGAGTCTTCGAAAACTCGGAAGCCTCGCTAGAAACCATTTCGAGAATGGAAAGAGAGGGGAATCGAAGAGCTATGACTAGAGAAATCGGAAAGCTATGGCGAGAGAGACCGAGAAGCTTACTAGAAGAAGCTTGCAAAGGAAGATGAGATGAAGACTAATCGATTCCCTCTGCTCCGAATTTATGGAGGGAAGTGAAGATTTGCAGATGCGTCGCATCATGCCCCGATCACACGCCACGTAGCCCTGAACAAACGCGCCAAAAAAGGATGGTGGAGATCGTGTTTACGGAAGTTGCCTCGGATTCCACTTTCCTTGCTTAAACCGAAAGCCCAAGGCAACTTGGGGCTATTGTTGGGCCTGGCTTCCCCTGGGAGAATGGGTCGAGTAAATCAAGCCCAAGCCCACGATAGATCGGAAGAACAAGGGAAAAGCCCAGAGGGGGCGACGAGACTTCTCTGGTCGAATGCCCTCCGACAGGATCGCAAGAATCTCGCCATACATTAAATGCCCAGATCACGCAACGGCCACAACATTCAAGCCACCGTAATTACAATGATTTAATGGCATAATCCCCGCCATTACTCTCAGCATTGAAGATAAAATATACGATCAAGACATAACGGTAAGAAGAGTAAAAAGACTTACCATATTTGGACGAAGGGGAAGATAAGAAGGATACAAACACAAATTACGCCACACACAAGCATTCTCGCTCAGAAATACATCAGAACAACACATCTACTCCAAGCTTAGCTCTCCGAGAGTCATCCACGTTGATTCGTCACCGGTCGCAACCTGAAAGCCACCGGTCGAGTCCTACCCGATCTCTTGTCTTACTACGATAAGTTGTATCTCGATTCGATCCGATTAACACGACATCTAATAAAATCATCTCGCTATTCTATATTTATTCTTTGTTTGTCTATTATTTATTTGGTTTGGATTGTTTTCTATCACCCGATCGACTAGTTACCCCGTCTAAGGCGATTTAGGTCGTCTGATCTTTTCGCCCCAAAACAGGGACCATTTAAGTCACCTACTAATGATGGCTATAGATATTTCTTGACTATTGTTGATGATCTCACTCAGATTACATGGACACATTTGATGAAATGTAAGGGAAATGCTTTGTCTCTCGTACAGTCTTTTATTCAGCTTGTTGATTATCAGTTTCAAAGCAAAGTAAAGATTGTAAGGTCAGATAATGCTCTAGAACTGGGAGCGTGTCATGCTGGCATTGCTTATTTCTCTTCTAAGGGAATTATTCATCAGACTAGTTGTGTTCATACTCCTCAGCAGAATGGAGTGGTTGAGAGAAACACATGCATTTATTGGAGACTACACATGCCATGCTTTTTCAGTCCAAATTTCCTTTATCACTCTGGGTTCATTGTCTTCTTGTGGCCACTCATCTCATCAATAGGTCTCCCTCTACTGTCCTTGGTGGTATTTCTCCTTATGAGAAACTTTTTGGTAAGCCTCCTGTTTACTCTGAGTTGAAGAATTTTGCTTGCCTTGCTTATGCTTCATCTATTAAGCTTGGAAGAGATAAATTGATGCCCTGGGCTATTACCTGTGTGTTTCTTGGTTATCCTTATGGTACCAAAGGTTATAAGCTCTTTAACTTGCTTACATAAATTGTTCATTTCTCGTGATGTATCCTTTCTCGAGCACGTCTTCTCATTCTCTCTTGCTCCCAAATCCACTGGCCCTTCTACTTTTCCTACACCTACACATGACTATTCTTCCTTTGACTTTCCTGCTCCCACAAATGACCATTCTCCTACACCTACTCTTTCTGAGCCTACCTTGCCTATTACTCCTTTATCTGACATTTCTTCACATAACTCACCAACTTCTTTACCTCCTACTGTGACACCCTGTGTTTGTGATCCCTTCGAAGGATTAAAAGTGCTACCCATGTCAACAAGAGCTCTTCCTTTTCAAGGTTCAAGTGAGGGCAAAGAACTCTGAAGTTAAGCGTGCTAGGGCGGAAGTAGTACCAAAATGGGCGACCTCCTGGGAAGTCCCCGGGTTGGCATGGGATGGCGCTTCTAAGGCTCAGGCCTTACAAATGGTATTAGAGCCGACTCTGGATTACGAGTGGACTTGGCCTTGAGGGCGGTCGCTCGACCCAGAGGGCGGTCTTTAGGCCTTGATGAGGTCGTCAAGGGTTTAAATGGGGGTGATTGTAACACCTCGTATTTTTGATCCCTTATAAGGATTAAAAGTGTTACCCATGTCAACAAGAGCTCTTCCTTTTCAAGGTTCAAGTAAGGAAAAGAACTCTGAAGTTAAGTGTGCTAGGGCGGGAGTAGTACATGGGTGACCTCTTAGGAAGTCTCCGGGTTGGCATGGGATGGCGCTTCTAAGGCTCGGGCCTTACACCTACTTCTTCTCCTGTGTGAGAAGATCTAGCAGAACAACTGTTACACACTCATATTTTTAAGACTACTTTTGTAGTTTTGTTTCCTCCAACTTTTATATTTTTCCTACCTCTTCTATATCTTTTCATTCCTTATCCCACTCCACTCAAACATTGTTAACCTCTCTATCTTGTATTTTGAGCCTTATGCTTATGAAGAGGCATTATAGTATCAGAATGGGTCAAGGCTATGGACCTTGAAATTTCTGCTTTACAAGCTAACCACACATGGGACATTGTTGATCTTCTAAAGGGAAAATGTCATATCAGCTCTAAATGGATTTATAAACTCAAATTCAAGGCATATGGTACATTGGAAAGACATAAGGCAAGATTGGTGATCAGAGGGTGCACACAAAACACTGGAATTGATTTTCATGAGACGTTTTCTCCTAATGTTAAAATGACAACCATTCGAGCTCTTTTAGCCACAACTGTCAAGAAGGGTTAGTATATGTCTCAATTGGACATTAACAATGCCTTTTTACATGGTGACTTTGATACTGATATGTCTACATGAAATTTCCCCTAGGCCTTGCTCATTTGTATCCACAGAAGGTTTGTCGTCTCAATAAGTCATTATATGGATTGAAACAGGCATCAAGACAGTGGTATAGCAAATTGTCTATAGCTCTTTTATCTCAAGGATTCACATAGTCTCTTACTAATTATTCCTTATTTTACAAGAAGGATGCTTCTTCTGTCATATTTCTTGTTATATATATGTTGATGATATACTAATTATTGGCAATGACACTCTTGCTCTGGCTTCTGTGAAAGACTTTCTACATCGGACTTTCAACATCAAGGATTTAGGCAACCTCAACTACTTCCTCGGGATGGAATTTTTGCCTACTGCTCATGGCTTGGTGCTTACTCAAAGAAAGTTCATCAATGAACTTGTAAAGGTTTTTTGTCCTTCTTCATCCAAGTGTGGTAATAGTACATTGGATTTTTCTCTAAAGCTACATGCTGACAAAGGAGTTCCTCTTCGTGATCCTACACAATACTGAAGGTTAGTGGGGAAACTCATTTTTTTTAGTCAACACTAGACCAGATTTGGCATTCTCTGTGCAACATTTATGCCAGTTTATGAAAAATCCTTCTTCCATTCATTAGAATGCAGCCTTGCACACTTTACAATATCTCAAAGGCATTGTTGATTTGGGTTTATTGTTGCCTTCTTCATCTGACTACACACTTCAAGCTTTCTATGATATTGACTGACCATCTTTCCTACCGCAAGGCGATATGTCAGTGGCTTTTACATCAGTTTAGGAGGTGTTCCTCTCTCCTAGAAATCTAAGAAGCAGATAACAATTTCCTTGTCATCTGCTAAAGTTGAGTATAGGTCTCTACGACGAGTGACTGTTGAATTGGCTTGGTTGAGCAGACTTCTCCATGAAATGGAAGTGCCTGATGTGTCTCATATTCCAGTGAAGTGTGATTCTTAGTCTGCTATATACATTGCTAAAAATCTTGTGTTCCATGAGCATACCAATTGCCAGATCAACTAATAGACTAAGTCGTAAATAAGAAAGGTTTGCGATTCGATTTCAATGGTAACAAATGTCAAGTAAAAAGGGAATTATCAGTTGGGAAAAGGCTTCCAAGGTTAGGATCCCCACAATGGTGTTTTGGTAGATTCTAGACAATATCTGATTAGATTTCAATGTGAATGTCATTTGAAGGACCCACTATCTAATGTCAACATTACCTCTTTTCAGACGAATAATGCATGTACCTAGACTCGACTAGCAGTCACTTTCGCACAAAGCTAATCTCATTAAGGTCCATTAAGTTCTATAAAGATCAATGAACAAATAGAAACAACATTCGCTTTCGCGTTCCGCGGAATCTACTCAACCAAAAATCAATTCGATAGTCAAGTACCACAAGAGGGATTAGGTCACTTTCGCACAAATAATCCTCAAGTTCTATCCTAGGGATCTAACATGCATCAATCTTCTATTATCATTTTCTCCTTTCGGTCTCCAATTCAAATAGAAATCCCAATTACGAATCAATTAGGTCATTAAGCATCCTAGGATAGAATCAAATCTCATTCAAATATTCATTCAATCAAATACCGCATTCAAACCTACCTAATTCACCATTGGGTTCACCCAACCCTAGAAAAGGAGGTTTAGCTAGACATGAGAGAAAGAGAAATCAAATTCATTGAAATAGACAACATACCAATTGTATTTCAAAAGAGATTCAATCCTCAAGCGATTCAATGTAGCCAATCTCCAAGATCTTCCCCTAGGGTTTTTGAGAGTTAGAAAACGTAGATGCAACTGTTCCGGTCCCCAAACAGATGTTTTTACAAGTCTTTTATACCCCCCTCAAAATAGCATACGACACACAGAATAAAACAAGTCGGAGAAAAATCACGAAACCCGACTCGGTCCAGAAACTCGGCCGGGTCACGGGCCGAGTTTCCGTCAGCATCGCTGACTCGAGCGACAACTCGGTCGGGTCTCGACCGAGTTGTGTCCAGTTAACATTCTTGGGCCAAACTCGGGCAGAAACTCGGTCGGGTCTCGACCGAGTTGTGCTCAGTTGATCCTCTGAGTTGTCTTGTGCCGGCTCCTGACTCGGGCAGAAACTCGGCCGGGTCTGTGGCCGAGTTTGGTGCAGTTTTCTTCCTTGGTTGTTGCCTCGAACTCTCTCCTTGATCGATTACTTGGTCCCGCCTCCTTCTTGTCATCCGCACACTTGACGCTGGCATCATCCCTTCGAGCCCTCTACTCGAACATCTTCGTATTGAAGCTCACATTCTCCAAAAACGCCTCCTAAAGATCCTGAAATGAAACGAACGCAAGAGTAGAATCCAAACACTACAAATCTACAAAAACCAAATAAAATATAAAGGAAAAGGAACAAAACAAACCAAAATAGCAGAAATAAACGTGACCTAAACTAGACTAAATGCATGCTATCAAATTCCCCCAAGCTTGAACCTTGCTTGTCCTCAAGTAAGAAATCAATTCGACACCCCACAAGACGAACAAGTCGTGCATCCATCTCAACAATAGCCTAGGCAAGAATTATAGAAGCAAGGCTTGACAACCGAAATCATAACATGCATTTGTAACATCAAAGAGATTAAGCAGGCATATCCATTCTAAACCTCACATAGGACAATGTGTTTTCTCTCTCTCAAGTGTTTAAAATGGGACATTTAACGCCCAAATCTCACTAATGAAAACTTGACTACCATAAGCTTGCATAAGACTTAAATCTCCACCACAAGGAACTTTGCACAATACACAAATCAAGAGGTATTTTATTAGGTTGTAATGGGGCCAAGGTAATGACAAGTAGGTAGGGGAATTGTTCGGTCATGTGGTGCTAGTCCGAGGAACATCGGAAATATTCTATCTTGACTAAACAAAAGAATGCACCGAACCTTGAAGAACTCAACAATCGACCCCAACCACTATGTTTCACTTGATTTTCGTTGATCCACCATTAGCAAAATTGTTTCCACTCCAATCATTCATCGAGACACAAGCATTTGTGAATGCACTCGAACACTAAGTAATGTGGAGAACGACTTTCACTTTCTTTCTTTTTTAACCCAAGAACTTTACAATTGCAATACATAAACAAACTCCCCCAAGCTTACTTCCAAAGCATAAAAATACCAAACATACTCATATGTAACACCCAAGCACTCATACAAATCAAAATAGAATCTTCCTAGCTCCACGGAGGGGAGAAAGGCTAATAAAATGAGGCTTGGCCAAATTTTGTAAAGCTTATCATAAAAAAATGGAGAATGAAGGCTCAAAGGGGCTAACCTAAGGGGAATTTAATGTAAAGGGTAGTCATGGGTAAATGGGTTATCAAACTAATTGCCACAATCATTTTCTGTGCATGTACAAAAGTTATGATGTGGTCTTGAAAAACAGTACAAATGCAAGTTCTAGAGTAAGCAATCAAGAGTGAGCATCACACATAAAGAGAAAGGACTCATGAAAGTATAGTAGTCCTAATACAGGCCAAAAGAATCTCACATGGCTTTTTGTCTAGAATTTCAATGCAACTTAAATCTCAAGAATATGCATGTTCATCCAATCATCAAACAAGTTCAAAACCAAGCTAGACATCATCAAAACTTCAAACACTTCAAGCAAGTCTAGGGGATAGAACTGAAACTTTTAGGAGACAAAGGGCTTGCTACTTGAAAGCAAAATGATAGCTATCATGCACTATTTTTTTTATTTTTTTTTGAATGCAAAGCTAAAAATGCAAACTACATGCAATGCGAAACGAGAATACACCCCTCCCCCAAGCTTAAACCCGACATTGTCCCCAATGTAGAAAGTAAACCATAAGGAAGAGGAAGTACTCACAATGACTCTACTCTTGTGAAGGTGGAGGTCCGGGAGGCCAATGCCCGGAAGAGTGCCAACTACGAACGTCACCATGTAGATTATCAATGCGGTTGTTGACGTCAGCATGCATATTATCCATGTAGGTGTTCATGGCAGAAAAAACCAGCCATCATGTCCCGCTGCATAGACTCGAGCATAGAATAAAGATACGGATCATGGCCATGTGAACTCCCAGCAGCGGGACCGGACTCATCAGCATCATCAAGAGTTCTACTAGCATAGCAGATGGCATGCAACTTTTTGTCCTTCCTTTGTCCCAGAACATCCCCAATTGCAGAGTCACTTGCATCGCACATGATCTCAAAGGGGAGATCCCAATCAGGAGGCTGTATAATAGGAGCTGAAGTTAATGCATGTTTTAACCTGCAAAAAGAATCCAAACACTCCTTCGAAAATTCAAAGATAGCGCCCTTCAAGAGAAGATTAGTAAGAGGTTTGGAAATTTTAGAAAAATCTTTTATGAACCTCCTATAGAATCTGGCATGACCAAGAAAACTCATTATTCCTTTTACCGAAGTAGGAGGTGGCATCTTCTCAATAATCTCAATCTTTGCCCTGTCAACCTCAATACCACGATTAGACACCATATGACCCAAAACAATACCTTCACTTACCATGAAGTGGCACTTCTCCCAATTCAACACAAGGTTAGCTTCTTCGCAACGTTGTAACACTCGGGACAAGTTAGACAAACAAGCATCAAAAGAAGCACCATACACTGAAAAATCATCCATGAAGACCTCCATAATATCCTCAATCAAATCAGAAAAAATAGCCATCATATATCTCTGAAAGGTAGCAAGTGCATTACACAAACCAAAAGGCATTCTTCTATATGCAAAGGTGCCATAAGGGCATGTAAAAGTGGTCTTCTCCTGGTCATCAGGGTGAATAGGGATTTGGAAAAATCCACTATAACCATCTAAATAGCAGAAGTGTGAATGCTTAGCTAACCTTTCTAACATTTGGTCAATGAAGGGAAGGGGAAAATGATCTTTTCGGGTGGCCTTGTTCAATTTCCTGTAATCAATACACATTCTCCATCCTGTGACAGTCCTAGTTGGAATTAATTCATTTTTCTCATTTTTCACAACAGTCATACCCCCTTTCTTGGGTACCACATGAACCGGACTAACCCACGCACTATCAGAAATAGGAAAGATAATACCTGCATCCAATAATTTCAGCACTTCCTTTTTTACTACTTCTTTCATGCAAGGATTAAGTTGTCTTTGATGCTCAATAGAGGGTTTGTGATCATCTTCCATTAGAATTCTATGCATGCACATGGATGGACTTATTCCTTTCAAATCATCAATACAATATCCTAGTGCCTTCCTATGCAATCTAAGCTCATGCAACAATTTTTCAATTTCATCCTCACTTAGATTAGCATTGACAATCACAGGATATGTAGAATTAGGACTGAGAAACTCATACCTCAAGGTGGAGGGAAGTGGCTTCAATTCCACCTTTGGTGCATCTTTTGACTCTTCCATAGAGTCCGAATCATCTCTAGTTAGGGCCTCAACACTTGCCCTTGGATACTCTCTTGTGGACTCCAAATCTATGAGCACGTCAGCAAGTTGCTCCAGATTTCCAACATGGGTCTCACCTTGAGTCAAATAAAGCTCTAAAGGGTCCTCAATCATGAGGGATATCATGGATTCTTGAGCTTCGTGATCAACCACATCAATCTTGGATACATCATCCTCAAAAGAAGGTCGCTTAATAGTTTTGGATAGATTAAACTCAATTTTCTCATCCCCAATAGTAAATGAAAGAATACCCTGTTTCACATCAATGAGAGTACTTGCAGTAGCTAGAAAGGGTCTTCCCAAAATAATAGGGACAGGAGAATCATCATCAATATCCAAAACAATAAAGTCAACAGGAATGAAAAACTTACCTATCTGGATGGGTATGTCCTCCAAAATACCTACCGGACGTGTTGTGGACCTACTAGCCATGTATAGAGTCATCCTCACAGGTCTCGGCTCTCCCAAATCCAAGTCCTTGCATATGGAGAGCGGGATCAAACTCACACTAGCCCCCAAATCATACAAAGCATCGTAGGTGCAATCACCAATCACCATGGGGACATTGAAACTACCAGGATCTCCAAGCTTTGGAGGCAATTTGTTTTGGATTAGAGCGCTGCACTCCTAACTCAAAGAAATTGATTGGTAGTCATCCAGCTTCCTCTTGTTGGACAAGATCTCCTTCAAGAACTTCACATAAGATGGCATTTGCTTAAGAGCATCGGTGAAAGGGAATGTTGATGTAGAGCTTTTTCAACACCTCCACAAACTTGCCATACTGCTGATCCAACTGAGCTTGAGCTCTCCTTTGTGGGAAGGGAAGAGGTGGTTTGTATGGAGGAGGCAGGATGTATGGAGCCTATTTCTCCTCTCCCTCAACTTGAAGCTTGTCTGATTCACTGCTTTGTTGATTCGGTTCCTTAGGCTTAGGATCCTCCAATTCCTTTCCACTCCTTAGGGTCACAACATTCAATTGACCCCTTGGATTTACCTCAGGATGTCCTGGCAATTGGCCAGCCGGTCTAGGAGCATTAGCAGCTTGTTGAGCTATTTGTTGCTCTACAACTTTCAAGTTCTTCCCTTGAGTTCGTACCTCATCAGTCAATGTTTTCATAGAGGTAGCAAGTCCCTCAATAGCCAACTCCCATGCAGGCCTTTGTTGAGGTTGAGAGGTTTGGCCTTGATATGGTTGTTCCCATAGGAGAGGTTGGGGTGATATCTCCAACCGGGATTGTAAGAGTTAGAGTAAGGATCATTTCTAGGACCCTTGTTGAAGTTGTTCATGTAGTTCACTTCTCCCTCTTGTGGCCCATCCTTTGTAGCAAATAGTTGGCAAGATGATATAGTGTGATCACCTTCCCCACAGAATTGACAAACCACATTTGAAACAACCGGAGCTGGACTCTCCTCATTCTTAAGCTTAGCTCTACTCATACTCAACTTCAACTGCTTTATCTCATGAGCCATAGCCTCTATCTTTGCTTGTTGCATAACCTCATTGTCCACCTCATAAAGACCAGTTGTTCTCTTAGAGCCTGGAATAGATCGAGCATCATTATAATAGTGGTTGTGTTGGGCAATATCCTCAATCTTCTCCCAAGCCGCATCAACATTCATATTCATGATTGTGCCCCAGATGAGACATCAATGAGCAATCTAGTGGTGTTGTCCACAGCATTGTAGAAGGTGTGAAGTAACACCCACTTATCTTGTCCATGGTGAGGACATAACAACAAGAGCTCTTTGAATCTCTCCCAACCTTCATAAAGAGACTCCCCATCTTTCATCTGAAATGAACTAATCTGATTCCTCATCTCAGCTGTCTTCTTTGGGGGGAAATACTTGGTTAGGAAAGCTTTAGCTAAATCATCCCATGTCGTGATAGTGCCATGAGGCAGGGCCTTGAACCATGCTTTAGCCCTGTCTCTCAAAGAGAATGAGAAGGCGCGCAAATAAAGCGCATTGTTCGAGACATCATGAATCTTCACCATATCCATAATCTCCAGAAAAGTGTTGAGATGTTGGTGAGGATTCTCGGATGGAAGACCTCCAAAATGATTTTGCTGAACCATATTAATCAGAGATGGCTTCAGCTCAAAATTCATGGCCTGAACTGGAGGTCGGACCACACCAGATGTGGGTCCTTGGTGACGTGGCAGCACATAGTCACCCAATGTCATAGGTGGAGGCAAATTCAACAGCTGTTACATCTCATGTTGCTGATTCAGTAGCTGTTGTTGCAACTCTTGCAGTTGTAGCTGTTGTTGTTGTAGCAACTCATGTTGTTGTTGTTGCTGTTGTGCCGCTTCATCCATTGCTCGGGATCTAGTTTCTTCCTACTCTCCTCTTCTTCTGTGAAAAGCACGCTCGGGTTTTGGATCTGGTTCGTAGAATTCACCAGCGCTCAGGGCTCCTCGCATAAGAGTGAGAACAAAATCTGAAACCAAAGACAAAAGAAACAAAGTCAAAAACAAAATAAGACCTAGTCTACCGGTTGCGTATAACAACCAATACTAGCTATAGTCCCCGGCAACGGCGCCAAAAACTTGATAGGTCCAAATCCTACCCCGAAAGTGTACGGGTTCGGTTGTAGTACCAAGGTGTCGAACTCAGGGACTATGTAGTAGTACCAATTGCCAGATCAACTAATAAACTAAGTCGTAAATAAGAAAGGTTTGCGATTCGATTTCAATGGTAACAAATGTCAAGTAAAAAGGGAATTATCAGTTGGGAAAAGGCTTCCAAGGTTAGGATCCCCACAATGGTGTTTCGGTATATTCTAGACAATATCTGATTAGATTTCAATGTGAATGTCATTTGAAGGACCCACTATCTAATGTCAACATTACCTCTTTTCAGACGAATAATGCATGTACCTAGACTCGACTAGCAGTCACTTTCGCACAAAGCTAATCTCATTAAGGTCCATTAAGTTCTGTAAAGATCAATGAACAAATAGAAACAACATTCGCTTTCGCGCTCCGCGGAATCTACTCAACCAAAAATCAATTCGATAGTCAAGTACCACAAGAGGGATTAGGTCACTTTCGCACAAATAATCCTCAAGTTCTATCCTAGGGATCTAACATGCATCAATCTTCTATTATCATTTTCTCCTTTCGGTCTCCAATTCAAATAGAAATCCCAATTACAAATCAATTAGGTCATTAAGCATCCTAGGATAGAATCAAATCTCATTCAAATATTCATGCAATCAAATACCGCATTCAAACCTACCTAATTCACCATTGGGTTCACCCAACCCTAGAAAATGAGGTTTAGCTAGACATGAGAGAAAGATAAATCAAATTCATTGAAAGAGACAACATACCAATTGTATTTCAAAAGAGATTCAATCCTCAAGCGATTCAATGTAGCCAATCTCCAAGATCTTCCCCTAGGGTTTTTGAGAGTTAGAAAACGTAGATGCAACTGTTCCGGTCCCCAAACAGATGTTTTTACAAGTCTTTTATACCCCCCTCAAAATAGCATACGACACACAGAATAAATTAAGTCGGAGAAAAATCACGAAACCCGACTCGGTCCAGAAACTCGGCCGGGTCACGGGCCGAGTTTCCGTCAGCATCGCTGACTCGAGCGACAACTCGGTCGGGTCTCGACCGAGTTGTGTCCAGTTAACATTCTTGGGCCAAACTCGGGCAGAAACTCGGTCGGGTCTCGACCGAGTTGTGCTCAGTTGATCCTCTGAGTTGTCTTGTGCCGGCTCCTGACTCGGGCAGAAACTCGACCGGGTTTGTGGCCGAGTTTGGTGCAGTTTTCTTCCTTGGTTGTTGCCTCGAACTCTCTCCCTGATCGATTCCTTGGTCCCGCCTCCTTCTTATCATCCGCACACTTGACGCTGGCATCATCCCTTCGAGCCCTCTACTCGAACATCTTCGTATTGAAGCTCACATTCTCCAAAAATGCCTCCTAAAGATCCTGAAATGAAACGAATGCAAGAGTAGACTCCAAACACTACAAATCTACAAAAACCAAATAAAACTATAAGGAAAAGGAACAAAACAAACCAAAATAGCAGAAATAAACGTGACCTAAACTAGACTAAATGCATGCTATCACTATTTTGTTCCCAAATAGCCCTGACCGCATGGATTTATCGCGGTCATTTCCCTCATACTCATCAGCCGACGAACGAAGTAGAACCACAATCACCACGTTAAACCTCCAAGAAGAATGCACTAACCTCATTTGCATGTCGTGATGTCACTCTCCTAATAGGAAAACTCCACGACTCAACCGTCATTGATAGCTGCATCACTCGCACACGACATGTCTTCCGAAGTAATTAACCACAAACTGACACGTCCTGCTCCTTGCCAGCGATCACAAGCAGGAGTCGAAGACTATAAATAGGATTGAGATTTCACTTTTTAGAGATCTTTTGTTCGATCGCCCAGAGGAAAGAATAAAAGATATATGGTCGGTTCTCATGTAAAAAATTGTTAAAGTGTAATCACGAATAGATTCATCGCTTTAATCATAATAAAATGTCAGTTCTTCAAGTCTCTTGTTTATCATTCGAAAGATCGCATTAATTTGTGGGATAGTCTATGTCGCAACAGATTTATGTTTTAGCAGCTCAAATACATGAGAACCATCACTGGCGCCGTCCGTGGGGACTCGTCCTCACATTAGGACGACTAGACTATCCCAAGTAAGGCCACCGCGTTCTCTTCAAGGCAGGTCAGATCCCCCAAGCTCGCTTGGGGCTGCTAATGAGCTATTCTCAGCGGGTGAGATTTCCCAAGCTCGCTTGGGGCTACCACCGCGCTCTTCTAAGCGGGTGAGGCCATCGTAATCGCTCAAGGTTGCCACAATGACTCAACGTTGGTCTACATTGAGTGATAAGTAAGAAAAATTTCAAAGGTTGTCCTTCATTCATTCCATACTCCATTAAAAAAATGGATCAAATGAAGCCAAGCAGGGTAAAAGACCTACAAAAGTTTGCAAATGATAAAGAGGAATCAAGACACTTCAAAGTCTTTGGGTGAAGCTACCCTTCATGCCGCGGTGTCCACATCAACATCCATCGTCCGACCATCATCCTCAACAGAGTCCTCGAGTGGAAGTTCACCGAAGAGGTTTGTGTACTCATGAGTAAAGTAAGCAATCCTGGAGTCAATTTTGCCAAACTTTGCGACTGCATGTCTAACTCCAACCCTTATCACGTGCTCTCAATGAGGCCCCACCTCATCTGCTACCTTCGTATGGTATTCCTCAGAGTTAAGGTACTCAACAAAAACACGCTCAACACTCTTGCGTTGTCTTTCCGCTTCAAGATTGGGCGCATCACGCTGTGTTTTTAGCTCAACTATCTCCTCATCCTTCTCAGACACAGCCTTCTGTGAGTCTTCAACCTTCTTCTTGAGTAATGCATTCTCTTCTTGAAGCTTTATCGCATTTTCCATGGCCTTGTCAAGAGTCAATCTCCTTTTGATCCGGTTGCGAAATCGAGCTTTGCACGCGTCATTCTCCTTTTGATCCGGTTTGTCGGGGCGCATAAAAGGACCAGGAAATAACTGACAATTAAAGACTGAGTGTGAAGTGCATCGCGCTAAGAACTATTTTTCCTTCCATTTACCCACATTGGAAGGTTTGCTGAACACGTTTAGGGTGGGCAAGCCAAGGTTACAAAAGCCTATGTCATATTTCACTATGAAAAGGCATAACATATGTTGTGCATCAAGAGTGATATCGGTTTGATAGCATCGCATCGTATATCCGTTGAGGTATCTCCAAGTATTGGGAAACAACTGTGTAGGGCTAAGGTTGAGAATACTCAAAAAATCGCGATAAAAATAGGGTTAAGGGAGACGAAATCCTACCATAACACTAGCTATATAAACGACCAAACAATTCTCGTACCGCGCCATGGAGGTCCCTCCCCTTTCTGGAAGACACAACTCTACTCCACGCGGCCAAGGAATTGAACGCGCTAAGTCTTCTAAAGTAGAGAGCGAAACACTTGTAGCCACCCCAAGACCTCACGTGTCTTTCCCTGGGTGGCTTGCTGCCATGGAAATTTCATCTGGAATCACTGTGGGAATAGGAGGAGGATCAAAATTCACGTGATGGCTTACAAAACTGGATGTACTCCACACCCCCACATCTTGAGGTTGACTCTGAGAAACGTTAGCCGCGAGATAATAGGACACCACACCCTTGCCCCTTACTCCGTTAGCCTTCATTACTCACCCTTTGCGAACGACTTTGCCTATAGATTGACGCGATGAATCACCAGAAGATGCAAATGTCGACTCAGATTCTGGACTTGAAGCTGGTTCACTCTCCTTGTAAGCGTTCCCAACCGCCCTACCAAAGGTGTCGCCACTCCCGGAATTTGTCTCGCTCGAAATGGTTAAAAGAGGTTGAAAGACGATTGCGCGCGTTAGACAGATCCCATCTGAAAAGAAGAAAAGAGAATTTAGTAACAAGGAATGAGGTAGAAAGTATGCACGCAATCGAGATAGAACTAATAAAGGTTCCCTGAGTAAAGAACGCACTCATTAACAAAGGGGCGCTAAGGAAAAAGAATGTGATCAACACAAAATCAAAATTCACAAGAATACCAAAAGATCCAGATTGAGAATTTGAAGAGTCAAAAAGAGAAGAGGAAAAGACCAATCAACGGTGAAGCAGAGAAACGACCCTCCACCTTCTCAACCCGTAGAACTCTGCCATTTCGCATCAATTAGTTCCCCTTTCCCCCTCCTTTTTCTCATTCCACATTCGCTTATCCAGGAAAACCCTATCCACCCCATCACTGCCCACTAGCACTAGGGAAACCCGAAGGAAATAAGATCAACCTAACTTCGCAACCATCCAGATTGATACAAACCCTGAAAGCGCTAGAAAATTGAATGAAGAACAACACACAATGAAAATTAGGAAACAAGAAGAGTCAATTTACCTGACCGATCTCGAGGAGGAAGATGAAGAGAAGCTTGCAAACAGAGCAGCAATGGAGGAACTCCTACCGTCTTAAGACTCTCTATTTGAAAGGTTAATGAATGAAAGGTAGAGTGAAGTTCCTCCCTCCCTTACCCCTCCTTATATAAGAAGCTTACTAGGCCGAAGCAGTTAAGGCCCATTAGACAGGCCCCATCACCTTAGAGTAGTCCTGAAAAGTGCTAAATGAACGCGATAATCCAGCGCGTTCTCCATGTGTTGCCTTCATACTTCACACGTTAATTATCAAGGCAAGGGGATGTGATGGAACACGCTATTTTGTTCCCAAATACCCCTGACCGTGTGGATTTATTGCGGTCATTTCCCTAATACTCGTCAGCCGACGAACGAAGTATAACCACAATCACCGCATGAAACCTCCAAGAAGAACGCGCTAAGCAAGAAGAATGTGCTAACCTCATTTGCAGGCCGTGAATGTCACTCTCCCAATAGGAACAATACACGACTCAATCGCTATTGATAGCCGCCTCGCACGCACATGACACGTCATCCGAACCAATTAACCACAAAATGACACGTCCTGCCAACGATCACAAGCAGCACTCGAAGACTATAAATTAGGAGTGTTCATCAGGTCCGGACCGGATTTTTTCAAAAGTGTGGACCGGAGACTGGACCGGACCGGTTTTATTTGGTTTGGTCCGGTCTAAGACCGGATTAGACCGGATTTTTTTTTAAATCATTATTTAAATTCCTATTTAATATCTAAAAAACATTTAAACTCCTCATGTATTAATTTAAAGAAAATATATAAAAAAACATTTAAACTCCTAACTTTTAAAAAAAATAAAAAATGGTCCAACTGGTCCGGAACGGTTTTTTCCGGGTTTGGACCGGACCAGAACCAGTTTAAGGGAAAAACCTGGACCGGAGACCGGACCGTAATTCACCGATCCGGGCAAGATTTGAACACCCTTACTATAAATAGGCTTGAGATTTCACTTTTTAGAGATCTTTTGTTCGATCGCCCATTTTTGGGAGGAAAGAATAAGGGATATGTGGTCGATTCTCAAGTAATGAATTGTAAAAGTGTTTCCAATAGATTCATCGCGTTAATCGTAATAAAATGTCAGTTCTTCAAGTCTCTTATTTATCATTCGGAAGATCACGTTAATTTGTAGGATAGCCTATGTCGCGGTAAATTTATGTTTTAGCAGCTCAAATACATGGGAACCATCAATATGCATATATAATTGACATTAGAGGCGGATCCGGGGGGGCAGGGGGGTCCGGTGACTCCCCTTCTCCCGGGCCGCACGTGTGTCATAATTAATATAAGGTATATATATATCGAAACATGTTGTATAATGATTAATTCAAAACCAAATAGCCCAAAGTATTTTTTATTTATGGGAGTAATTTTCCATAAGTTATTATATTAACCTATACATAAATTTCTCACACTAGATTTTTTATTGAAATAATATTTTGTTCCACTTTTGTAGTTTTCTTCAGTATTTGAACCAAATTTTTTATTGAAATTAATTTTGGTTTATAATTGTAATTTAGTTTAAAATATTTATTTTAATTTAAAATAACTCCTACCATATAACGTTTTTAAATAAGAAATTATACAAATACCCTTAATAAAATACAATTTTATTCGGAGATCGATATCAATAACTATAAATGACACAGGTTTTGTTCATCAAGAAATTTTGTGACCCCCTTAAAACAAGTTTCGGATTCGCTATTGATTGACATACTTGGATAATTAGATCACACTATTCTATCAATTTGATGTCGTACGCCATTGTTTTAAATGCTAGATCTTTCGAGTATGAGTTGCCCACAATTTTATTTTATTTTGATGAGGAAAGAATTAGACGGGACCTAGCAACGGTGTAAGATCCGGCCTAGAGCATCCTTGCGGATGAGAACACGGAGTTCTGGATTTGAATCTAAGGCAAGTCTCGAAGGTGAGAAGCTGAGTTTAGCAATTAGGTCAGCAGAGCGGTTCATCTCCCGAAAAACGTGCCTAATAAGGACCTCCTGAAAAGAACGGAGATTGATAAGAATATCAACGATGACCATTTCAATTTTCCAAGGGCAAGTCCAAATGCCTAGAACTGAGTTAATAAGGCATAAGTTATCTCCTTCAATTTCGATTTTGTTGAGGTTTAGTGACATGGCTTTTTTGATACTGTTTTTAAAAGCCATGGTCTCCGCCATGAGGACAGACTGGCATCCATACTTTTGGTTGGACATATGAATGATCTCAGCATGTTCATTTCTGATAATAAATTCTGTTCCTGTTTTTCCATTTGGTATTTTAGAACCGTCAAAGTTTATTTTACAAAATCATGATCGAGGTTTATCCCACTTGATGTTTTTGGTTTTACGCCTTTGATCTGGATTAGGTTTTTGTTGTTTAGAGTCATTTGCTTCTAGTTGTTTAGTTTTGTTCCAATTATGAAAAAGGGTTTTGATGTATATGGTAAGATATTTTATTTTGTCTGGGCTTGGTGTTTGGAAAATTATTTGGTTCCTATTAATCCAGGGGCCCCACCAAGTGGTGGCAAGGCTGACCCATTCACTTTTGGTAAGTAATGACTGTAGTTCATAGATTATTTCAATTGGTTTTTTATTATTAGTATTTAAGCTTTTAATGTAGTTTTCAATGGATGGACTTTGGTTTTTGATTTGGTTAAGTGTATTAGGGCATTTGAATAGGAAGTGGTTTAAGTCTTCATGGGGGTTATTGCAAGAATCACATGCAAGGGGAACCGCAACATGTTTTTGGGCTAGTCTAGCTTTAGTGTGTAGTCCGTCATGGCATATTTTCCATAAGAAGTTTTTGACTTTCGGGTAGGTATCCAGTTTCCACAACCATGAGAGATTGTTAGTTGTGGGGTTAGTTTGTTTGGTGATAAGTTCAAATGCGGTTTTAGTAGAAAACCAACCATTCCTATTGGGAGCCCAATAGAGTCGGTCAGGTATACTATTTTGAGGTAAATGGATATTGGTAATAATATCAACAACCTCATTATGAAGTATCCTTTTGAGCTTAGTTGAGTTCCATTCTTTGTTTGTGATTAAATCACCAACTTTGGCCTCTGGGTTGATGATGGTGTGTGGGAGGATAAAGTCTTTGAGTTTAAGGTTAGGAGTCTAGTAATCCTCCCAGAAGTTGATAGAGCAGCCATCCCCAATGAGCCATTGCAGGCCAGATTTGAACTCATTGCGGATTTTAAGGAGTTGTCCCTATTGCCAAGAATGGTTAGTTTTCCTCGTATAGTTAAGAATATTAGAATTCTTTAGATATTTTTCATTTATGATTTTAACCCAGATGTTGTTTGGTTTAGCAAAGAGTTTCCAGATGAGCTTCATTTGGAGAGCTTTATTCATATCTTCTGTTTTTCGAATACCAATCCCTCCATTTGATTTGTTCTTGCAGATTTTATCCCAACCTATTAAAGGTTTGTACATTTGTTCTTTATTCCATAAGAAATTTCTATTAACTTTATCTAGTTTGTTGTGTAAAGATGCTGGTAGAATAAAGCATTGCATAATGTAATTTGGTTTGGCAGCCAGATTTGCTTTGATGAGGGTTGTTCTTCCTTCAATGGAAAGAGAACTAGCTTTCCATTTTGATAACTTTGTAGTAGTTGCTTGAACAGTATCTTGGACGATATTTTGGTTAACTTTACCATTAATAACTGGACATCCCAGGTATTTATCTAAGGATACAGAGCTAGGAATGTTGAGGATTGACTGGATCAAAGTCTTTGTATTATTTGGTGTGTTGGGTGTTGTTTGAAAGGCAGATTTGTGATAGTTAACACATTGTCCTGATATGGAGCAGTAATCTTCAATTATTGATTTGACTTTCTGGCAGGATGTTTGGTTTGATTTAGCAAAAATGAGGATATCATCTGTAAAGGCTAAAAAGGGGATATTTGATCCCATTCGGTTGATTTTAAACCCTAGTTGTTTGGTATTGATGTTAGCTTCATGTTGTAGTTTTCTAGCAAGAACTTCAGCTCCAAGGATAAAAAGGAACGGCAATAGGGGGTCTCCCTGACGAAGCCCTCTCTTTGGATAAAAGACGTCGGTTGGGCCATTATTTAAAAGCACTGAGAATGAGACGATTTCAATACATTCTTTGATCCAATCAATGAATTTTAGTGAGAAACCGAATTTGTTAAGGACATTTAGAATGAATTCCCATTCAATCTTGTCATATGCTTTTTCCATATCTAGTTTGATAGCGATCCATCCCTCTTTGCCTTTTTTAGTACGAAATGAGTGAAAGATTTCATGAGCTATCAGGATATTATCTTGAATTGCGCGGTCAGCAACGAAAGCACCTTGTAGGGGGTAGATAAGTTTGTTTAAAATAGGTTTTAGTCTTTCTGTTAAAATCTTGGAGATGACCTTATAGATGGTTGAGCAGAGACTAATTGGACGATAGTGGTTTGTCGAGTTAGGATTATCATTTGGGTATTAGGGTAATGAAGGTATGGTTGATCTGTTTGAGGAGTTTGCCAGAATGAAAGAAACTTTTAACTGCTTTCGTAACTAGTGGTCCCACAATGTGCCAATATTTCTGATAAAAAAGCGCAGACATTCCATCAGGTCCTGGTGATTTATCGCTACCAATGTTGAAGACAGCAATTTTAACTTCATCATTAGTAACATTTCTGGTTAGGTTGGTATTATCTTGGTCTGTAACCTCTTTTGTTATGTTACACAACAAGTTTTGAAGGTTGTTGTGATTTATTGTTCCTTTTTTTAACCTTCTTTCAAAATCTGATCTGATTTCATTTCGGATGTTTTCTAGACCAATAATGATCGTTCCTTCTTGTGTTCTAATTTCCCGTATGATTTTGCGGCTTCTTTTCCCATTCAAAATTATGTGGAAATAGTTTGTGTTTGAATCAATTGATTTGATATGTTTGGTTTTGGCTCTCTGACTCCAGTATTTTTTATGAAAAGATAGTAGGCAATCTTTTTTATTAATGAGTCTGTTTTGTTTGTCGATTAAGGCTTGATTTGGGTTGAGAATGATACATTTTTTAATCTTAGTGAGTTCTACCTCTGTTGCTTTGATTTGGTTAAAGATATTGCCAAAGGTAGTTTTATTCCAATTCTTGACACTCATTTTAAGAGCAAAGGTTTTTTTAACAAGGTTGTACATATGTGATCCTTGGGTTTCAATTCCCCATGCTTGTTTAACCAGATTTTCAAAATCACTTCTTGTTGTCCACATTTTTTCAAATTTGAAGGGTTGTGCCTTTATAGGGTTAGGGTTTTCAAGTTCCACTGAAATGGGGCAGTGGTCAGATGAGGTAAAGGCATGGTTTTTAGTGAAGATTTTGGGGAACCATTGAAGAATTTGATCATGGATAAGAACCCGGTCTAATTTTTCATATATGTTATTTAATTCTGTTATGTTCTTCCGCCAGGTGAATTATCCACCTTGTGTTGGGATATTAAGCAGGTCGCAGTTATTTATGAAGTTGTTGGAATCTGGAATGGGTGTTATTACTACCATCCATCTTTTCCGAGTGTGATTCAATTTCGTTTAGATCACCAATGATGATACAAGGCATATGAGTTTGAAGATAAAAATTTGTAAGGAGATTCCAGAATTCATTTTTTTACATTTTCTTTTGGTGGTGCATATGTAAAGATAAGCATCATATAGTAATTTTTGTCAATGATTTTGTATTTGACATCTATGAATCTCTTGTCAATGTGTGCTAGTTCACATAGTTCGTTTTGAAATTGGTATGATTTCCACATGACGCAAATACCACCCGAGAACCCAATAGCGGGCAAGAAATGGAAAGTGTCAAACCCGGCTTTTGGCCAAAGACCTTTTTCTGGTTCTTGGTTAGTTATTGTTTCAACAAGGGTCATGATTTGGATTTTTTTCAATTTTACAAAGAGTGTCAATATCAGTCCATAGGTTTTTCCGACTGATACCTCCACAGTTCCAAAGGCTTGTCTTCATAAGAAACTAGGTAAGGGTTTTGCAAGTGAAATTGGTCTTGCCAAGGGTTGGTTACTTTTGTTAGAAGTTTGGTATACTTTTTGTTTGATATTCCAGTTGGTGTTTTTATCTACTGGAAGAGGGTTACTGGATGATGTTTTGAGTGACTTGTCCTTTTGAGAATGGTAATAGTATAAGGTTTCCTGTATGGTGAAGTTACTCCTCCTGCAGTAGTGCATGAGTGACAGAGGAAGGATGCTTTGGTTCTTAAAGATTTGGTTGTTATAAACCTGAGATTGAGTGGTGAAAGTTGTTAAGCGGTAGTTGGTAAAGATAGGTATAATAAATAATAAATAAGGAGTAAACAAGTCCATCTTGGTATAACTTTTATGATAAAGATGATTAGGGTTAAACTTAATGAATAAAAAGACTAGGGGGAATAATGGACTGGAGAAATCCTGAGTCGATTTACAATCATAAGTGTTAATTAAGTAACCATTTGTTTGACAGATTGTTTTAGACTTGGTTTGGATTTGTAGAGTAATACAGTGGTAGTAGCAGAGAAAGTAATAATATGTTATCAGCATAACATATAAGATCATTGCTTCCTTGGAAGGAGACCAGAAAATTAAAGCATAGGACTCAGCATCTATTCTGGGTGTAGATTTTCCAACAAGGGTTGGTGGAGTTGTAGTATAAACTACAGCATGGATTTCTTTTGGTTGCCTCTTTTTTGGGATGCTTATCCCCGAGGTTTTGGTATGAATTTTGTTGATAACAACAGATGGTGAAGATGAGGTGTTAGCCCGAGAGGCATCCTCAGTGTAAAACCTGGGATTATTGACTATGCCCAAGGATATAACCATGTATGTTCCCATTTGGTGAGAAGAAACTTGAATCCTATCGAACTTTAGGCATAGCTGTCTGACCATCGACGACTTCACCGGTGGCCGCCACCTCAGTTTTGGACCGCGCCATGGAAGGGTCCACCACCAGAAGTTCCAGCGGCTCCACCACACAAGACGCGGGGAGGAGATCTGATTCGAAGAGCCAAGAGGAGACCACCAGTCATTCCCTCCTCTCAATTTCGCCTTTGGGAGGCCATACCGATTCAGAGTGGTCATCGGCGAAGCGGGATCTGCGAGCTTATCCCATCGAAGATCCCAAAAAAAGACCAAGTGAGAGTGGTCACAAGCCTTAAAGAGACGAAGGCAGAGCTCCGTGAAGGCAGAGCTTCGAAGATTCCAGAAATTCCAGCGGCTCCACCTCTGCCTGGCTTTTAGCTCCAGATCTGGCGGCGGGGCGGGCGATTTCCGAGGGGTCTAGACGGCGCTTCTTGCGCTTGTAGACGAAGCCGTCATCGTTGACGAGATCCCATTCGTCGGATTCCAAATCGGGGGTGGTGGTGGACATTAGGTTGAGAGGCTGTTGTAAATGGCTACTAGGCAAGGGATGAAGGAGGAAGAAGGGGAATAAGGCGATGTTTATCCGAGATTTTTGTATTTGTTGAGGCATAAGTTTTTTTTGGTTTTGGGGTAAAAAATTATGAGTTGCCCACAATCAACGTATGTATATATATCAATCATCAATATCTAATATAAACTTGTCCTATTGAACAAGATTGGGAGCAGTCAATTGAATTCCAATTCATTTCTATTACGTTTCAGGAAGAGTAAATCATTACAGACAAACCAAAACACTCAATTGAATTCCAATTCATTTCTATTACGTTTCACTAAGAGTAAATGTTGATTACAGCCGTTAGCAAATGTTGATTACAAATTACATGGGCCAGCCCATTAGCTGATTTAAAGCAAATGTAACGGGCCAAATTAATTGCTCACGTTACAATTCTCAGGCTCGCATCTACCTCCCTATAAATGTGGCTAACTTTGCATTAGAGACAGTGTTTTAACTCTGCTGCCCCAGATACAACAAAAAATGGCTTCATCTTCCTCCTCGAAAAAAAAAGAACAACTCGAGCTCCTCCAAGAACCCACCGCAGAAGGGGCTGTTAAAGGCCATCGATGAATTCCTAGCGGCGTCGTTCACCCCCTTTTCTGATAAAATTGTAACCACCGCATTAATAGTGCAATAAATCCCCCCAAAAAAACAGCAAACGGTTTAACTAGCCAACTAGGTGTTGAATTTAAATTGTTGTTGTTACAAAAAAAACCCTTATTATCCGCCTTAAATAGTCATCCTAGCCAAGCTTAACTTTCACGGAATTTACATTACATACCTATTACCTCTGTTGCCTCCAGCCTTTGGCATCGTCTTGATTCCACGTTCCGCTACGTCGAGGGCAACACTCCTATATGAATGGCCAGGGAAAAGAGCACCAAGAAAGGAGGTCAAATTATCTATTCCTTTTCGGATTGAATGATATTTCTTACTTGAAATGTTTATGTTTTTATATGCCTATTCTTAGACCGTTGTTGAGAACAAAGTAAGCTTTGTATATCCGTTCATATTAGCATGTAAACTACCTCTATGTGAAACAAGGATCTGTTTAAGAAGTCTTAATGTAGGAAACACATGCCAGAATCACAATAAGCCGAAGTAGAAATTACCATAGAAAGTCTAAACCCAAAATTAAATGGAATTACCTTGAAGTGAACTTGCATCCATCATGACCTGCACACAAATTCCAATCAAACCATCCAAAATTGATCATAAAATAAGCAATATTTAGAAATACAGATTGGCTAGCTGCAAACAAAACCCTGCTATTATTCGTAACTACAAATATCAAATGCAACAACCAGCAAGCAACAAGCACAATAAGGAAAGAAGCATATACAATTTATTTTCTTGTATAGTATTTGTTGGTGAGAGAGGGAGACAGAGATATAGAATCTTAGTCTCTTTAGTTTGCCTTTCTTAATGAAAAATCGCCTCTAATTGAAGAATTATCCCTACAACATTTATTAAATCTCCTCTGAAATATGAGTCAAGTTACCAAAAACCAATTCCTTCAAAGATTACTAAAGGGCCAGTAAGTTTTCACATTTAAAACCAAAATTTACCTTAAAAAGTTAGAACTTTAAGAACTTTATGGAAGGAACTTTAAGAACTTTTTTGTTCACTTCCCTCTTTCTGCAAAGATATATATAGAAACAATATAAGAAAAAACAAAACAATATTGAACACTAAATAAACATTTAAGATTTGCTCAATCAAATATACTAGCCAGACAGATTTTAACCAAAACTTTAACTAGCTTTACATCTCATCAAATTGAGTAAATTTTATAAGAAAAAAGTAGAAAGTAGTCTTGATCCAAAAGCTACATACACTTACAAGTCTCTGATAGTTTGATCCAAGGCCTTCTTCATTGATGTACTCCCAAGAAATCCTTTTCAGCAAACCTGTAGAGATACTAGGATAACATAATGGCTCAAGCAAGAGAAAAATGGGTCTATTTTTGTCTAATTCAGTATCAGAATTGGGACATTGTCACTCTTAAGGATAATTATAAATTTCAAACACCCCTTCCCTTAATTTAGCAACTATAATTGATAATTGATTACATATGAATTGATAGGAAAACAAAAATCCAGAAGCCAAACTATGGGAAATCCAGACTGCATATATCAGAAAAGAGTAGCACAGAACTTTTGTACTTCACAAGTTTGCCACAATACTTAAGAACATAAACCAAGGAGAAAATCCGAGGCCAAATTCAACTAGATTCAAGGGCTTGAAGCAATCATAGTCCCGGTCACTGTGAATCATGCCGATGATAATTTTAAACATTAATGATATAACACGTCTCAAGAGCCTATTTTCTCAAATACTTACTGGAAAAAACTTATATCAAATCAAAAAAAAATTATAACAGCATAACACATATCGCATCCAGAATATGATTGTGTCAAATTAAAATTATGCCGCAATTATATAAAACATTTCATGCCTAAGGAATGGATCGAAAAAAAGCTGAATCTAAAATCCGAGAGCAAAGTAAAAACCGAGTCAAATTCGGAGATCCTACCATGAACAATGAAGGCAGATCTATCAGATCAATCTCAAATATAATGCAAAAGCGTATGGCGTTAAATCAACGCAGAGATCCAGATCGGGGAAAGAAAATACCTGATGGTGGAATAGAAACAGTTGGAATATCGCGTTGAAATAACAACAAGAAGGTCAAATGTAGACGGTGGAAACGATAGGAGAGGAAATGGGGAGAAAGGTCGTCAGATGGCCGATTGCGGCGCGAACATGCCGTTGGCTAGGGCACTCCGGGCGGGGATGGCAACCGAGAAGGAGAAGGCGGCGTGCACTCGCTCCGGCTCGCGAAGATCGCCGACAACAAGGTCACAATCGGACCATGAGGTCCATGGTTTCCTTGCCCGCCCTATTCTCCTTCTTCAGCCATTCAAGCACCCCGAAACCAGCCATGGTTGAGCTTTGCGTAGGGTTTCGACACGGAATTTGAATTACGCACCACGAAGACCAAACCTATTACTCTGAGATTGAGATTGAGGGAATTTGTCCCTTTGCCACCGTGGGAGGAGAGGGGCAGATTGAGTTCCCTTTTTTTTTCCTCTCTTTCTTTTCTTTAGTGCAAGGGCGAGATTTCAAACAGTAAGTCGGGTTCGTACCTACCGGTGTATCCATATAGTAGACAATTAATGTAGTAAACTAATGGTATACCAGGTATAGTTGAAAATAAACATTAAGTTGTAAATTGGGATTTCCAGTGCAAGAATTAATATATATTATGTTAAAAGAAAATAATTTGATTAACGTGTTTAACACATAATAGTAGACTTGTGACATGGGTCGGGTTCAGTTGGATTAAGTCGATTTCGGATCAAACGTGTTCGAGTCGATCAGATATGCTAACATGTTAGTGTCGGGTGGGACAAGGCTGGATTGACCAGCGGCGCACAAGTAATGAGCTTTATAAACTCCTTTCCCTAAGAGTATATTAATTGTGCACTTTAAGGGAAGTTATGCTTGTGTTTATGTAACTGTATATTTATCTAGAAATTTAAAATTGTCAAGAGATATGTATATGAATGTATATAATATAATGAATAATGATTAATTTAATTGTATTGTAATCATATAATAATATAAATTTCTTAATATACTATTCACTAATAATAATTATAGAATAAATGTGTTATGGAACTTAGTTTATATTATCTAATCTAAGAAAAAAGATGTACTATATCGATATTCAACTTTGAAATGTAAAGATATGTATATGAATGTATACAATATAATGTATTGTGCAAGGAGATAAGATATTCTTCATCGGCCAATGCACTACGTGACAATACGTGTTTCTGTAGTAATGAGATAAAAAACCATGCATGTTTCATAAAGTTTATAGCTCGAAATTGATCTATGCTTTACACATTTTGCTAGCCCACTGCTTACCCGCATTTGGAGGAATGGACATCCCGTTACAGCTGATTACAAGAAATATCACACGACCGGACGGGGGGGTTGAGGCTTTTTGCGGCCTGAATGTCATGCACACAGGTATCACATAAAGCTCATTACTTGTGCGTTTTAAACACCTCATAATGCCGAATTTCCTACGTGTATACCTGCCATGAATTGTAAACACAAGTACCTTTTGCTATTGCCAAAGGAAACCGCATTCCCAAATAACATTGTTAACACCAACACCCCTCATTTGTGCCTCTGCATATGTCCACACCACACCCTCTAAGCACAAGCGTCGTTCACTTTTGTGGTTTTACCAGGCGAGCATGGGCGGCCATCCACGATGCATAACCCAGGCAAAAGTGTGGCCGATACTGTCGAACTTGTTGGCCGACATGCAGCGCTTGATACCCCGAGTAAGATTTGTATGACAAAATTATGTTTATGCATGCAAGTCATCAGCTCTGAACACGCACGTATTTGTTGTTGTTTACTGCATCAGGAAGGCATGCCCGACCCCCCAAGCCGAAGCACCTAGATGACAATGTGGTCGGTGCTTCCCTACTTGCTGGCCAGCCCGCACAAGTGGAAACCCCAAGTAAGAATTGCACAATAGGAAAACTATGCTCAATGCATTATTGCCACCCCCTATTGAACGAAAACACATGTCTAATTGTTTCTTGGAACAGAACCACGTGGGCGCCCCCCTAAGGCGAGAGGGCCAAGTGCGGTCGTTGCGCACCACTCAATCAGTAAGTATGTTCAGAATATAACTGAGTACGCCAATAATTCATTGCCAATATCGTATATTATCTATAATCGCAGACGTACAAGTGAGCTATGCAAAACTAAAGGCGTCGACAACCAGATGTTGTTTCTGTAGTGCAAGGATGTGGCTAGAGGAAAAGGCTGAAAAGGCAACTTTTGCCAATTTCACTACGTCAATCTGTTGCCCAGAGGGCAAGGTCATCTTACCCAAGCTGAAGGAACCACCTGAGCCGCTGAAACACCTCTTGTACAGTTCCGCCACCGATGCTACTTTGTTCCGACGGAATATTAGAGTCTATAACAGCCTATTTTCCTTTACATCCTTTGGTGCCATGATAGATGAACACATCAATCGCACCAAGGGCCCGTACACCTTCAGGATTTCTGGACAGAACTACTACCGCTTGGGCGCATTGATGCCTGGTGAAGGGACCCCGCCAAAATTTTCACAACTATACTTCTACGACACAACGAACGAACTTCAAAACAGACTTGGATGCATGAACGTCGGCAGCGACATAGATGCAAACACAGTTCAGAGTTTAGTTGACATGTTGGATGCCACGAGTGTGGTAGCCCAGGCGTTCAGAAAGGCAAGAGATTGGTCCCATGCTCATGAATCTTTGGACTTCACGATCAAACTAATAGGAGAGAGGAAGCCCGATAAAAGACATTATAATTTACCCACTGCGCAAAGAGTAGCAGCACTCATTATAGGGGACTTTGGGCAGAGAAGCGCACCCAGAGATGTGTACGTCCAAACAAAAGCAGGTTGGCCTAGAAGAATATCCGAGTTGCACCCATTGTACATGGCTCTTCAGTACCCTTTATTGTTCCCTCACGGTGAGGACGGTTATCACTTACAAATCCCGTATAAGACAAACTCGGGGCGGAGAGAAACAAAAAGGGATAATGTAACAATGAAGGAATACTATTCATACAGGCTCCAACAAAGGGCAGACGAGGGTACCACACTAATACGCGGAGGCCCACTATATCATCAGTACATAGTAGATGCCTACACCGCTATTGAAGAGGAAATCTTATGTTGGATTAGGGACAACCAGGCGCAGCTACGGGCAGACCTATACAACAACATTTGTGATGCTATTACCAAGGGTGATACAGATGCCATAATGGTCAGTAAATGAATAGTGCTCCCAGCTACCTACATAGGAAGCCCCCGATATATGATTCAGAATTACCAAGACGCAATGGCGCTATGTAGAGCATTCGGGAAACCTTCACTATTCATAACATTCACTGCTAACCCTAAATGGTTTGAGTCAGCTGAAATGCTTGAAGAATTAGAGGTCCAACACTCGAATGACAGGCCTGAAGTCATGAGCAGACTTTTTAGGCGCAGGGTGTGTCAGTTGATAAAAGATCTAAAAACACACGAGATATTTGGGCCCACAGCGGCAGGTATGTCACCGCTAAAATCAAATGGTTGAAATCTTGCTTTTGGTTCATACCCGTAATTACTTGCATACAGATGATATTGAAAGCATATATCCCCTTATATTGACTTCCCTCTCTTTCCACATGTGCAGCTTTATACACTATTGAATTTCAAAAACGCGGCCTTCCCCATGCACATATACTCTTATGGTTGCACGAAGGAGGCAAGGCCAAAACAGGAACGGACGTAGATGATTTCATTTCAGCTGAAATTCCATGCAAAGACACAGATCCGGAGGCGCACAAACTTGTGACTGAGCATATGTTGCATGGCCCATGCGGGGACACAAACCCTAATGCACCATGCATGCACAATGGGAAATGTAACAAACGCTTTCCTAAGCCCTACTATACAGAAACAACGCTTGACGAGGATGGATTTCCAGTTTACCGGCACAGAAACAATGGAACTACAGTGAAGAAAGGGCGAGCCACATTCACCAACAACCATGTCGTTCCATATAACCGGTACTTACTACTGAAATATGGTGCACACATCAATGTCGAGTGGTGCAATAGAACAAGAGCCATCAAGTACCTGTTCAAGTACATAACCAAGGGTCCAGACAAGGCGAATGCCGTCTTCCTACAGAAAGATTCACAAGCACACGGAAGTGACGCTACCAAAATCCCCGGCGTAAATGAGATCAAGCAATACTTAGATTGTCGTTACTTATCTGCCTGTGAGGCAGCTTGGCGTATTTATGGGTTCGACATTCATTACAGTTGGCCTGCTGTAATACGGCTGACATTCCATCTCCAGAGCAAAACTCAGTAACAATATCGGATGCTCAGAACCTGTCAGCTGTGATACACCGAGAAGGAGTGCAATCTACGATGTTTACAGAGTGGTTTACCCTCAACTGTAGAGATGATGACGCACGGAAATTAAAGTATGCAGAAATACCCAGACATTACACATGGGATGCATCACAGAAGGTGTGGGGGCCAAGGCGAAATCTCAAACCGATTGGGAGAATTGTGTATGCCTATCCCGCCTCCGGCGAAAGGTATTACCTACGCATACTACTGAATGTTGTTCAGGACCTCGAACCTTTGAAGAAATCCGGACAGTGAATGGAAAATAATATGACACCTTCAGGCAAGCATTCTATGCCCGTGGAATGCTCAAGGAAGACAATGAGTGGACCGACGCAATCAAAGAAGCACAAGTGTGGGCAACAGGGGTACAACTGCGAGATTTGTTTACCACGATCCTGAATTTTTGTGAAGTGACCGATTCGGGGAAACTATGGGACAACAATTGGCTTGCGTTATCAAAAGACATACTATACCGGAAAAGAAGAGACTTTAAATTCCCGACCTTAGAGCTCAATGAAAACCAGCTAAAAAACTACTGCTTGCTTGACATTGAAGAGCTCCTTGCCAAAAATGGGAAAACATTAGCTGACTACCCGGGAATACCGATGCCAGATAAACAACTTCTCATAGCAATGGACAATCACCTTATAAGGGAGGAACTCTCCTACAATGCAAAGAAAACGGGAGAGTTGCACGCGGCCATGTTCGATTCCTTGAATGCGGACCAACGAGCAATCTACGACAAGGTAATGAATGCAGTGAATAAGCAAACCGGAGAGTTCTTCTTCATTTATGGGGCATGCGGAACAGGGAAAACTTATCTCTACAAGACAATAATGGCCCGCATAAGATCACAAGGGAACATCGTTCTTGCCGTAGCATCGTCAGGTACGTACTCAACTACTGCCTTCATACACAAAAAAAGATAAATCGCACATTCCATTACGCTCACATCTAACAATTTTGTTTCGCACAGGCATTGCTTCCCTTCTATTACCAGGCGGCCGGACAGCCCACAGCAGGTTTCTAATCCCAATCGAGTTGCTTGATAATAACACATGTGGTATTAAACAAAATACTCAATTAGCACACCTGATGCATGAAGTCAAGCTGATTATTTGGGATGAGGCTCCAATGACTCATAGAAATGCATTCGAGGCATTGAACAGAACATTGCAAGACATCCAAAGCATCAAACATGTCAACAACAAACACAAGCTGTTTGGCGGTATAACAGTACTACTGGGAGGAGATTTCAGGCAAATATTACCAGTAATTACCAAAGGGAAACGACAAGACATTGTTCAGGCTTGCATTAACAACTCACCTATTTGGAGCCATTGTCAGGTTCTCACGTTAACAAAGAGAATGAGGGTGAATGACCAGCAGGCCAATGGGGAGATTGACATCCATAAACAACAATTCAACAAATGGATTCAAAAGATCGGAGATGGAAATGCTGAAGCAATCGCGCTAGATAATGAAGAGGAAGAAACATGGACTGAGATCCCACAAGAGTTCATAATCGGACCAAGGACAAATCCGATTGAGCAGCTAATTGCCAAAGTCTTTCCAGATTTCATGGCAAACGAAACCAACCCGTCATACCTCCAAGACAGAGCTTTCCTAACCCCTTTAAATGAAGATGCAAATCAGATAAACCATTACATGTTCAACCGTCTGCACGGCCAAACGAGGACATACAAAAGCGCTGATGAAATTTGCAAGGCATCTACCGATGTGGTTGAACAAGAGCATTTGTACCCACCTGAATTCTTCAACAGCCAAGACTTCCCTGGTACAGTTCGCTTACATTTCCATACACTATGCTTAATAAGTTGTAAACTCATCAACTAATGAAAATAACATGGACACTAAATTACAAGAATCCCACCACACGCACTTGAATTGAAGGAAGGGTTGCCGGTGATGCTTCTAAGAAATGTAAACCCTTCACAAGGACTGTGCAACGGCACCCATCTCATCATTACGCATTTAGGGGAGTGGGTGGTTGAGGCTGAGATTATTATTGGCACGTGCGTAGGAAATAAAGTCGTAATTCCTAGGATAACACTAAATGCCACCCAATCTAAATGGCCATTCGTCATGAAACGTCGTCAATTTCCACTAAAAGCTTGCTATGCTATGACTATCAATAAAAGTCAGGGGCAATCACTCAAGCATGTGGGGTTGTATTTACCAAGGCCGGTTTTCTGTCACGGCCAGCTCTATGTGGCAGTTTCTCGAGTTATACACCCATAAGGACTCAGTGTCCTGTTACTACCAACGGGGAAAGAGCCAGCTAACTACACACGAAATATAGTTTTCAAATAGGCATTCAATCACTTGGCCACCGAAATGAATGTAAGTACTACAACCCATTACGTAAAATATATCCGGACCCACTAAAATCTATAAACCTGGCGGAAATGATCAGCACATAGGATTATAATGTTACACAACACATACTTGGTGCGTAATATATCCATCATAATATAACGCTTTCACCATAGCTGGCTCAGATATATTTACTCATGTCCCAGGTCTAGCACCGTATGATACAACACATTTGTCACCATTAGATAGCATGGACCGCATATCAACCAATCCGGCAAACATGAGGTACGTGAATGCAATGTTTTATTCAAATATGCGCTTTGAGAATCTTTTTATGCTCAAACATTTAAATAGCTTTAGAAGAATAAATCCAATGGCTTAACCAAACGAGCTTCTATTGCCGCAGGTTTGGGGCATCGTAGACTCCTCAGTTGCTTCATTTGCAAGCTCTCACGCTGAGCGACGTGCTCATTCAACAGAGTGCATTGTTGCATAGCATTCCAATATTAGGTATCAGGCATACAACTTCTCCTGTTGTCCCCAACATGGAACTTTTAATACAAGCAAAGTTTGACACAAGACAACACCTTTTAGGCTCTCAAACCAAATACATATAATCAAGTATCATACTATTACGCGTACAACCAAACTTTAAACATTCGGATGCAAAACCAGACAAATCCCCACCATAAACTCAACAAGACATTAGTTTAGGTCATTCTACATACCCCCTAACGACAATGCTTCACCGCACACCCAAGCACTGGCTCTGATTTCTAGTATATATATATATTTTCCACAAGCAATTAGTTTACAGGATCGATCTATTGACTAAGGATCGAGAGCTGATATCAGCATATCTATAAATATATAAAGTAGACTAATGGTGTAATTAATGCCTAATAAATATGAGAAATTAATTTTTATTTTTTGTTAATCTTTCATTATAAACTAAATCATCCAATATAGCTCAATGGTTAAAGACACTCTCATAATACAAGAGGTCTAGGGTTCAATCCTCATTCTTAACAACTCTGTTTTACTATTTTACCTTTCATTATTTTTTTTTATTTTTTTACATTCCACTAGAAGTCAAATATTCTATTTTATCTCAATGGTTTAGTGAATGGACTTCATAAAACACGTTGAAAGTTCAATTCTTCTTAGAAACAATTTGATTTTCGATATTTTTTCCTAAACCTAAGAGGTTATTTAATTTTTTAAATCAACCACTAAAATCTATAGTACTTGACAATTATCTCAATAAGTAAACCTAAAAGTAACATTAAAAAAATGAAAAAAGAGAAAATAAACCTAAAAAGGAAATACGAATATATTTATTGTCTTCTTCATACCTAAGGAAACAATGTCAGATTTCTACCAAAAATAGACAACTTGAGGTGGTTTGGTAAATGCAATTGAAATTTTCAAATCACAATTAGAATTTTTATTTTTATTTGTTTTATGGTCTTCTTCATACCTAGGTAAACAATTTCTTTTTTTACTACTCATAGAGTCATTGCTATTTCACGCACCGACAAAATTGTTATTTCATGCACCGGTTCGTCCGTGACGTGCCAAATGAAGTCGCCCGTGACGAACGAAAGAACTCCGCCCGTGACGAACGAAAGCACCCCGTCCGTGACTCACCAACCCCGTCCGTGCGTCACGGATGAACATTCTGATCTGCGACACGATTTTGGAATCGCTATAACTTTTGATTCTCTGGTCCAAACGCACTGAAATTTGGAGGAGTTATAGTTGACATCTTGATCTTTAATATGACGTTGGAATCACTCAATTCAGAGTTACGTAGAAAAAGTTATACTTCTCCAAAGACGGGATAAATAAATAGAGATCTCTTAAGCGCCAAAGCGAGTAGAGATATCTCAAACCATTAGAAAGAAGAGATATATATGATTGCTTCAAAACAAATGAGAAATATTTGACAATCGAGATGAAAGAAGCTTTCTATTATTTTTATGTATGGCCAATCTTATTGAAATTATAAGCATTATCAAGACTCTAATTTGGCCAAACATAGTTCATTTTAATGTCGGTGTGTATATTAATTGCACTATACTTTTAGATTCTTACTTTAATAACATATGATTTAATGTCGGTGTGTCACATAGTTTTTTTTGCAATATATATACATAAAATATATTTTATATTGTTTCATGAATATATTACTTAAAGTTTTGTTACCTTTATGGAATAAATCATTCTCATGCATATTTATAAAAGAAACTTATGTTTAATTGTCTGATTCTTACTTTAATAACATATGATTTACTTGAACTACATAATCCTTCTCTAATTTTTTAGCATGCTAAAACAATTTAATTATTATAATATTTTTTGTTAGTCAATAGCATCTTATATTATCAATTGATATACCGTTAAATATATAGTAGTTATGTACTATTAACAGACTCTAATAAATGTTTTTCTTTTCAAAAACCGGTTTATCTAGGTCTTTGTTTTGAATTACAATGCAAACTCTATCAAGTCATATAATTTAAAAACTGAACATAATCAGAATATGTTTATAAACAGTTACTTTATTGATGTTAACATCAATAAAAGAAACTTAATTTAACGCCTTGGTTCATTTGTGACGGACGAAACATGTTCATCCGTGACGGACGAAGCATTTTCATCTGTGACGGATGAACATGTTTCGTCTGTCACGGATGAACATGTTTCGTCTAATGGTTTGAGATATCTCTACTCGCCTTGGCGCTTAAGAGATCTCTATTTATTTATCCCGTCTTTGGAGAAGTATAACTTTTTCTACGTAACTCCGAATTGAGTGATTCCAACGTTAGATTAAAGATCAAGATGTCAACTATAACTCCTCCAAATTTCAGCCCATTTGGACCAGAGAATCAAAAGTTATGGCGATTCCAAAATCGTGTCGCAGATCAGAATGTTCATCCGTGACGCACGGATTGGGTTGGTGCGTCACGGACGGAGTGCTTTCGTTCGTCACGGGCGGAGTGCTTTCGTTCGTCACGGGCGGCTTCATTTGGTACGTCACGGACGAACCGGTGCGTGAAATAGCAATTTTGCCGGTGCGTGAAATAGAAATCGTGTATAAAAATACATAATTAAATGTAAAACAATATATCAAAATTATAACATTACAAATCCAAATAACATAATTCGAATATAAAAATTTGTATCCACTTGAGTACCAAAACAAATATCGTATCCACCTTATCAGGATTAAATTACAAATTATTTTAATGTAATAATTTAACTAATCACTTAAAAATTAAAATAATGCTTACCTCATTCAAGTTAAAACAGGCCAATATAATCTTCGTAAAACTCTCAAATCCACTACCAACATTCAAACTTAAACACCTAATTTTAATGCATATATTGAATTTTTCATACTTATTGTAATGTTTTTTTCATAACTCTAAACGACTACTTTTCAATATTGACGTTACAAACCCAATTTAGTTCTGAAACCCTTCAATTATTTTTGTGTAAATCAGAATAATTTATAAAATTAAAATCAACGTCATCAACTATAAAATTCAATATAGGGAGAAAATCAAGTTAATGGAAGATTATTTGGCAGGATAAGTTTGTCGCAAACGTTATCTTAGAAATGTAACTGATTTGAAAACTGTGTAACATATTCCCCTTTTATTGTATTTAATAAATAATAATTAATGTGTCACTTAAGAAAAAATATTATCAATAAAAGTATACATTTTGGAAGAAGAGGATTAGAACATCAAAAAGTTACCATCGAATTGCAACATCAAGAAATTGAAAAGTTCATTATACTAATTGGTGATATACTTATATCAATGATAATTATGACAACCTTAGTAACGTTCGGGTCATTCAAACTCACTTGGACATCAACTTTGACAAAAAAAATATATTTAAAAACGCTTGCATGGTCGTTGAAACTCACTTGCACATAGCTTTTATATGAAAATTTATTTCATTTTATAAAGAAATGAACTCATTTAAGATATTAGATTTTAACATTATTTCAATTTATAGTAATATATTTTGTTGTGACCGTTACATCTTCATTACATGTTTCTAATGTCAATTAATCACATTTAAATTATAGATCGTAACTTTTGCTTTTCATATTTCAAACTCCTAATTGATTAGAGGTTGGTTTAATATAGATGACAAATGAATGTGACCATAAATAGAAATTTTATCTCTATATAAAGGTCATACAGATACAAGACATTCATTCCAAAAAATAAAAGATCTCAATCCACATCTCCATTTTCTTATGATTTTCTTACACCTTATTCCTATAATTACTTGGATTAGATTTTATATGATTAGTTTATTGATATCTATTTTATGAGTTGTAATTGACATTTTGTATGTTTTGTTGTTCCCCATTTTATGAATTAGAATTTGAAATATTTGTGTATTTTTTTGTTGATATTTTATTCAGTGCCATGTATAATCTCGATCTCTTGAACATATTATCACAATCCTCATAGACTACTAATACTCATTCACATGAGCCAAATTGAAAGCTTAAGCTATTTCATCAGCTATGTTCTTTTTTCATTATACTTTTTCCCATAAATTCTTTAGCTTAAGCCATCGTGATAATATTTATTTAAATTTTTTTTATATAATAATAACTAAGCCAATTATTACTACTCTTTGACAACTTTAAAACTAAAAATATACTTTTGTCAAATGTAGAATTTTGGATGGTTTTGCATTCCTTGAGGTCAATTCTTGCCCGTATCACAAAGTTATATATGTGATAAATTGGTAAACTTCTATTAGTAAAGAAAAGAACAATATGTTTTTATTCTTAAATGATAAAGTTTTAACTGATTGTTGAATTATTTACATGGCTCCATGGAATAATTATAATTAATTTACTAAAGTGACAAAAATAATTGAGATCATGAGTATATATATGATTATCGTGATCGATGGTATTGTCCACTACAAATGAAGGATTTTCTTACAATATATGTACTAAGAAAAAGTTAAATTTAACTTATATTATAATATTATTCAATATGTTTACTACATACTCCATAGGAGTATAAGTTTTTATTCGTATATATACATAATTGATCATCAATGATTGTTATAATATCCTCTATCTTTGTGACTCATTTGTTACTTTTGAAACATGTAACCCCTTTTAATAAATAGATATAAGTAATAAAATATGATCATAACTTCTTAACAACATTCTATATGTCAATTAATTGTCGTATAACTTAACCATTCTATAAACCTTTCAAATGCATGTTCATATCTAAACAAAATAATTTTGTAAATGGTGTGGATAATATGAAGACATACAAAATCAAATATAATAGATCATGACCTACTAAAGCTTATTACTATGGACAATCAAAGTGAGACAATGCTATCACGAGTAAATAAATTTCTTAGTTTCATACGATATCTGAGATCCATCTAAGAGTTGCAAATAATATGTTTGATCTACTTAAAACCGTTTTAAACACGGTGATTGTCCATAAAAATGACAAATTCTCCAGCTTAACTTGGTGAATAAAAATGAGTTGTTATTTGTATACCTGTCATACTAAAATATTCAAATTTATGTGAATGTTTGTGTTGTTAAAGCTAAAAATGTTTAAAATAATTTTTTAATTTCTTTTTTCATTTAAAAACAGAAAAAAATCAATAAAACTAATATATATAACCTATGACCCGTGCGTAGCACGGGTACGTCCTCTAGTATATATAACACTACACTAGCTTGCTGATACGGAGTATTAATTAAGAAATTGTGATGCAAGCTTAATAAATTTCAATATATGATTAATTCCAAATGAAATTAAGATATATGAAGAACATGCATGATCATATATTAAATTTCAGGTGAGATATAAAGTGAAGCGGTCACCAAATCGATTTGGTATGACACCTGATTATGCCAATTAACGCATGCATATGTATGTATATCAGCTAGCACCATATAATATTGATCAGTGATACTAGACACTTCCACACACACATACAAGAAAAAATAGTTGGCAAGTCAAAATACAATCTTTGCAGGTTAATGCATTTTTCAAGTTTAGTTTTTTTTTTTTTACAAGCAAACAGAAAGTACCCTTATAAACCAGAAGACATACTTAAATCATCGCAACGGATGATTTTTACAAAGGATTTACAAGCTAACGGAACGCTGAATCTCAAATCTAGATAGTTTCTTCGAGCGCGAAGCCGTTCTGTGTGATCTTGATTCTTTGAAAGGAACTCTGAGATTATACTACGGAGAACAGTTGAAGGGATGGTAGTTGAAGCCAGAAAGTCAACTGCTTTGTTTGACTCTCGATAGCAGTGATGAACCTGAAAATATTCCAAACCAAGTAACAGAGATCTAATTTCTATGATAATGGGATAGATTTCCCAAGGGATTTACCAAACACCACGGATGGAATTAATAACATAAAGATTATCTCCCTCGAGGACAATTCTCGTAAAACGATGAGAAATCGCCCTACAAAGGCTTTCAAGAGCGGCCAAAGCCTCCGCCTTAATCGGTGAGGAGGAGAGAATCTGCTTGTGATCTAAGAAGACCACCTCACCGGAATGGTTACGGAATACGTATCCAATATGTGTGAACCATTATGTTTGACAGACGCATCGAAATTCAATTTAATACAATTTAAAGGTGGTTTTCTCCATCTTGAAAAATGTCTTGGTCTCTTATTTATGCAAGAAGAGGAATCTTCTTCCAAAAAAGACCGCATCCAGTCCTTATAAGAAATGAAAGCACTGTTGACTGTGGTATCCAAATTAATTGGGATATTTCTAAATATTGATGCATTACGATCTTTTCAAATTGTCCACCAAAGAAAAAGAGCTGGAATGATATTTTTATTTCTCGAATGAAAGCATTCCAAATTGGTGTAGAAATCATTCTCAAAATCAGTGCTAAAATTGATCCGCAAAAGATCTTGAAGAATTTGTAATGCTCGTAAACTGAAAGGGCAATTAAAAACAAGTGGTTGGAGTCCTTGATGGGAGAGTTACAGAGCGTACAACTAGAAGGAACCCTATTGAAGAATCTGTTCAGACGTTCCGTAGTTGGTAAGGAATCGCTGAAGCATTTCCATAGGAAGTTTTTAATTTTTGGTGGAATCTTCAATTTTCAGAACCAAGTTGGGAAACCTGAAGAGACTGTCGGAGGAGTAGTTAGCATTCGAGCACTTTTGACTGAAAAGTCTCCATCCGTAGATAGGTACCAAATTAGTTTTGTAACACCCCCAAAACTTAACCCTTTTGGAAAGGTATTACCGTCAGTGACCCCAGTGTTCCTTACCGAGATCACCCAAGGCTTTACCGTTTAAATACAATTTAAGAAATACAAATGATGCATAATGATCAAAGCATTCAATTCCAAAACATAACATTGTCAAGGAACAAGAGTTACGGGATTACAACCCAATCCCGAATAGGATAATACAGAGTTTAAACCAAACACAGCGGAAGTCTCATAAAACACCTTACAACCAAAGTCATTGTCCAAAAGATCTCAACCTGATTAAAGAAATAAATAAAACGTTCAAAAACCACCGCCGACTCCATAGTCCTTCTAATCTTCTGAGCTACTTTCGATCTGATGTGCCGAATCGAACGGATGACACCAGCCAACCATGCAAGGGAAAATATTGGTTGGTTAGTCTAAATGAATAGAGTAGCAAGGGTACAAAGCAGAATGGTTCAAAGCAGTCGTATTAGGTTAGACTCCTCGTCCCTCGAATAATAATCGAGTACGCTTGTCAACCACCATACGCCTATTGGAATAAACAAGAGGTATGCACAAGAGAAGATTCTGGAAGACTGAATCTTCACAGAAATCGACTCGAAAAGAGACTCCAAGAGATTGAGTCTTTAAGGAAGTATGACAATTCTGGAAAGTTACAGAATCATACAACAATGATTTAAAACTGACTGAGATGCTTCAGTCAATGACCAACCTCACCGCCTTTCAGCGAATCCAGATCGGAAAGAAGACGTACTACATTCAAGTCAATACGAGTTTTCCTAGCAGTACTATTATCTAGCTGCCCTACTCGCTGAGCGTTCATTAATTATGTGCGTCAAGGTAGCACTTATCTGATTATGTTTCAAAAACACACATCACATTATAGACTTTTACATGTGTACCCCACCAATGGGACGACACATCTTAGTATACGTTTCGTCGAGAGTGACGTACACCGAAAGGTTTGTGACACCAGCTAAGTGTCTTGTCTCTACACACTTGTGAAAGAGACCGATCATGATCTTAGAATAGTACCAGATGGAGACAAGCCACCCCGATACCAGATTATAAAGAAACGACTGGACAAAGTCCGAGTAACGTTCCTATTTAACAGTGCTAACTAAACAGTTACAGGATAAATCCACATAAAGGCCCGAAAGGCGATCACAGATAATAGCGTTGTTCTAACAGATATACAACCTATTATATGATTTTCAAAATAGTTTATCAAAACTGTTTCCAGACAAACAGAGTATTCATTCCAAATTAATTACTCAGATAAACTACTGATAATTAATGTAAATATGGAACGAATGAGCAAGAGCGAACCGCCACTTGCCTTAATCCGCAGAATAGTCTAACGACGACAATTGGATTCCGGGCTCGACACGGGTATAGCTCTGACAGCACAACAACCTTCGAGTTGACCCATAAAAGGAACCCTAAGTTAGATCCGACATAAACAGTACGAATCTAAACACGGCGAAAGAACACGAAAGGAAAGACGCCACGACGACAACCAACCAAGCCAAAGCCACGAAGGCATTCTGGGCACTGGCGGCGGTCGCTGTTCTTGGCGGCGGTCGCCGCATTCATCACGGCGGTCGCTGTGAAGAACACGGCGGTCGCCGTGAAGAACACGGACGACAGAGACGAGAGAAATCTCACCAAAACGATGCGCGTTTCGACCCCTTTTCGCCTTGCTTGGGTTCTGACCTCCAAAGGCAATCAAAAGGCTTCTAAAGGGCTTTTGGAAACACCACCAAACAACACCGACGAAAGCTTCAGAATTTCCGGCGAAGGCACAAACTCCGGCGAGAGGCAAATTTGGCAGAGGTTCGGTGTTTGGGATGGCTCAAATCTCTCCCCCAACACCTCCTTTTATAGCCAAGCATCTGGAGTTCAAAAACAATGGGCCTACAGCTAGTTCGGCGCTCGCCAGAAATCGCGCCGACGACCATCGGGCAAGGACTGTCGGACAACGAAGGTGGCAATTACGGCGGGCGCCGTAATTTACGGCGGTCGCCGCGGTCTGGCACACCAGCTGCCTCCTCGAGCATTGGGACGGCGGGCGCCGTGACTTTACGGCGGTCGCCGCTACTGTACGGCGGTCGCCGCTACTGTACGGCGGTCGCCGTGACAGGCTTTTCCCGCCCGTTCAGCTTTGAACGAATATGACATTAAACCGGGATAAAAATTATCGTACGCGAACGACAATTAAAATCTAAGGCATGTTGTCTGTATATTATTTCACTGAGAAAAATATTACAGATACAGAGCACATTACAGAATGTCTCAAACTCTCTGTATTAAATCCGACGTACACAACGGGTACTCGGGATAATTCCAAAATTCCCAAAATAACCTTACAAAAATACGGGGTATCACAAGTTTATCAGGGATGGAAGAACACGCTGAAGGGCACCCAGATCCCATTTTTTGTCGCAGATAATCTATTGAGAAACCGTGTTACTTCTGTCATTATCTCCTGCGAATTGCGAAAGAAGACATTAAGGGATCTATTGATCTTCCCAAAATTTGATTTGAGTACCATCACCAACTTGCCAGAACAATCCTTTCTTGAATAGTTCTCGAAGTTGGAGAAGTCTAAAGAATTGCCACGAGTCCGAGGGCCTTTTTTTGTACGAGAAAAGATTGGAGTTTCGAAGATATTTTTCTGATATTAATCGAGTCCAGATGGACTCAGGGTCAAATATCAATTTCCATAGTAGTTTCATCTGCATCGCACTGTTGATATTCTGAGAAAGTTCAAGATCCAGACCACCATACATTTTTGGCTGACAAATACTCTCCCATTTAATAAGTGAATGAAAATGGGGATTTGAATTATTCCAAAAGAAGTTTTTGTTGACTCTATCAATCTCCTCGCAAACTCCCTTTGAAAGAAGAAAACTTTGCATAAGGTAATTTGTTTGAGATTGTAAATTTGATTGAATTAGGACACAACGACCGGCCTGAGACATTGAGTTTGCTTTTCATTTAGAAAGTTGTTTATTTAATTTAGAAATTGCTTCAGAGAACATTTCATTTTTTACGTCCCCTAATAATAGGAATACCTAAATACTTTTCCATAGAACGAGTAACTTGTAAGTTTAAAATACTTGCTAGAGAAAGAGATTGCTGCCTAGAAATGTTGCTAGAAGTTTGAAAGGTGTTGTTATGAAAGTTTATAGAAAGTCCTGATTTAAGAGAAAAGTCATCAAGGATTAATTTGATAAAAAGCATATTATCATGGGTAGCATTTGCAAAGATTAAAGTATCATCTGCGAAATTTAAGAAAGGAATACAAGTTCCATATTTAATGATCTGAATACCAACCTTTTTTTGAGAAGAGCGTGATTCTAGAATGAGATTCCGAGCCAAATATTTCATTTCAAGGACGAAAATAAATGGAGCTATAGGGTCACCTTGTCGTAAGCCACAGAGAGGGTGAATGACATTTCCCGGTTCATTATTGACTAAAACAGAGGAAGAAATAGTAGTGATACAGGTCATGACACGCTGTATCCATAGACTCGAAAATCCAAATCTGTGAAGGACATGAGTAATAAAATTTCAGTTTAGTTTGTCATAAACTTTTTTCATATCTAGTTTAAGAGGCATCCAACCTGTTTTTCTTTTTTTTTTTTTTATGGAATGAATGAAAGATTTTATGGGCAATAAAAATATTGTCATAGATAAGACGTCCAGGAACAAATACACATTAAAGAAGACTAATTAATTTATGGAGAATTGGTGATAGTCGATTTGCCATGATTTTAGTTATGATTTTATAAACTGTATTATAAAGGGTAATGGGACTGTAGTGATTAATATACGTTTGTTGATCAATTTTAGGAATTTTTTCAAGTTTAGTTGACATGCAGCTTTTCCTTCGCTTCTTGGCAATTTTCTGTAACTGCTAATCGATCGGGAAAGATTCAATCATAAATCAATAAATTAAATGTGTTAAGAGTACATGTCTATTCCAGCTAATCTAATAATCTAATATATAAGATTGATATACTAACCAAAGGCCCTGTAGTCTGGTGGTAGTGGAGATTGTCTCCTTACCCATGGACGGGAGTTCTACTTTGGGGGCTGTGATATGGCCCCAGTATTAGCTGGGGTAAGGGGCCCGTCTGTTAAAGGGGGTTCTGTTTCTAGCCATTCTATAAAAAAAAAAAAAAAAAAGATTGATATACTATTTTTTTTATTAATTTTAATAAATGATTCGTGCACTGCTGGCTGCAGTAAGTTAATGAGGCGTTCTACATTAATTCATATAATAACAAGAATAATATTTTATTTGTTCTAAATATTTTGTCAAACCGTCAACTTCCCTAATACAGTATAAAAAGGAGTCTAAATTTTTATAAAATTTTAAGTGACTTGGAAAAAACTTACAATAAACACATGTCCCACTTTATCATCAATTTTCTTTTTATTATTAGTTATTTAAAAAAATTAAAATGGTTAGTAATTTCTTTTTTCTTATTGTAATACATGTAAAAAATAAAATCTTAGCTACATGAAAAATCACACATAAATCTATAACAATAGTTATAATTATAATTTTATTCTTTTTAGTATATGATCTTATTTGATTTTTTTAAGAGGATATGATCTAATTTAACTTAAAAATATATATTGTTGTTCTCTTTTAGATGTTTTTAAGAGTCAAATTATACAATTATAATTTACAACTATGACTATGTTTTTTTATGAAATATTCTCAATTTTTTTATTTCGTATATTTAAGGGATATATATAGCCCAATTTTAACAAAAATACTCGGATATGGATTGAACTAGTTCTATTTAAGATAGAATCCCGTTTTGTAAACTATTTTTCTAATTGAAAAAAAAAACCTATAGAAATATTTGAAGATTTGTGGTTATAAGAAGTTTAGATTTTTTTGAGAAAAATGAATTTTTAGCCTTATATCCTGATAGATAATGCAATTCTCAAATTATTAACCATGCAAAACTCAAGTGAATTTAATGGAAAGTTCTTGAGCGTGATCGATTTGTTTGTTTATGACTGTATCAATCCATTGCGAATTTTGTACCCTTTGCAAAAATCATCTATGTCGATTTTGCGGAAATTAAGTTACCGGGTTGATATTTTTTCTTTTTCCTATAGAATTTTTTTTTAGCAGTCCTATAGAATCTTTATCTATATATATTTTACGCGGCCACTATATGCGCGACGTTTTTTTACTGTACGCGCGACATTTTGTATGCCATAATATGGCGTACGTCATGTCGTGGCGTACGAATATAAAAATAAGCAAAAATAAGCCAAAAATGGCCAGGGAAAAAATATATAAATACGTATTTTTTTGTACGCCATAATACGGCGTACAAAAAAATACGTATTTGTATTTATTTTAAATGAAAAATAAATAAGTTGGGCTGGCCCAACTTGGGCAGGCCCAACTCGGCCCTAGCCTGTACGCCATATTATGGCGTACGCCATATTATGGCGTACAGGCTAGGTTTTAAGAGGCCGAGCACGGCCTCTTCTTCTTCTTATCTTCTTCTTTCTTCTCTCTCCCTGCGGCGTCTCCTGGCGTACAATTTCTGGCGGCTCTCCCCCTCCGATTCACTCCTTCCTTCTCCTCCTCCTCCATTTCTCTCCTTCTTCTTCTTCTTGTTCTTCTCCTCCTCCTCTTATCTCCGACGATGGCGAACAGTGGCGGTGGTGGTGACCCCTCCGGCGAGGCTCGAGGCGGTGCGATTGGCGAACGAGGAGGCGATGATGGCATTCCAGGCGGCGTGGAGAGTTGGGCGGCTGGCGGCGGTGCTCCTGTTGCTGGAGAGGTGGCCGGTGGCGGTGCTGATGTTCCTGGCGGTGGCGGCGGAGAGGTGGCCGGCGTCGGAGATATGGCCGGTGGTGGTCCGGATGGCGATGCAGGACGAGGTACTGTCCGGACCCGATTTATCCGAGCGCGGGGCAGACGAGGAGGGGGACGCAGACGCGGAGACGATCCTGCGACACTCGATCAGACTTCTACCTGGGGTAGACGAGAGGTATGAACGGAATTGAAATTTATTTGAATTAATGAAAATTTAGAATGTAATAAATATTAAATTTAGAAATAGGTATTGCATTTAGAAATAGTTTATCTGTATTTAATTATAGATTTATGTATAAAAATTTATAGTTATATTTTAATAATTTATAGTTATGAATTTTAGAAATTTATTTTAAATTGATGAAAATTAAGAATAAAATAAGTATTGAATTTAGAAATAGATATTGCATTTAGAAATTATTGATCTGTAATTAATTCTAGATTTGTTTCAAAAAACGAATGTTTATATTTTAGAAAATATTATTTATGAATTTTAGAAATTTATTTTTAATTGATTAAAATTTAGAATAAAATATGTATTGCAATTAGAAATTATTGATCTGTAATTAATTGTAAAATTGTTTAAAATTAATATTTAGATTTGAGATTTGTTTATAAAAATTAAGGTAGAAATTGTTGATTTAAAATTGTTGATATGTAATTAATTTTAGAAATTTATATTTATGTTATAAAACTTGAATTTGAATTTAGGTATTGAATTTTGGATTTCAGTTATAATAATTTAACTTGAATTTAGAAAAACAAATGTGTATATGAAACTAAAATTTATGATATGAAATTAACGAGTTAATATGTTATTAAAAGGCTTTGTAAGCCTCGATGTTGTCCTGTGAGACAGCCCCGACGTGGGTCCCGTCAGCTGGCGCGGAGGAATCCGGTCACAGCATCGGCTCGTCGGGCCGCTTCGGTGGTCGCTTCAGTGGATCTGCTTCCCGTCCTAGACGCGACACAGGACGTCGCAACACAGGACGTCGCAACGGGAGTGCAGGTGGGTGTGACCAGGTCTGACCCGTCGTTGTCTCTGTCTTCCTCATCGACCTCGTCCATGGATCTAGAGGAGGAGGCAGTTGTCGTTGCCGACGCGGCCTTCCAGCGCGACTATTATGATGGACTCGCAGAGGACTTGGGGATGGACGAGTCTCCCCAGCAGGCGGATCCGGCTCCCCAGCAGGGGGGATCCGGCTCCACAGCACGTGGATTCGGCTCCGCAGCAGGCGGATCCAGCTCAGGAGCAGGCAGATCCGGTTCCCGAGCAGGCGGGTCCCGCAGAGCCTTGGATGCCAAGAGGGCCCCTCGTTCCTCACCTTCTGGGTACGTATACAACCCACGTCGCCAGGGTCCTATGGGACATGACATTGGCGTTGACACTTCTGGAGCCCCCACCACCCGTTGCGCGCGTGGATGATACGGTACGTCTTTGATGTAGTCTAAGATTTGTAAATGAAAATATGAAAATGCTAGTATAATACTAATTTTGTTATTTCTTTTTCAGATGAGGAAGGTTCTGAAGACGTACACCATGAAGCCGTGGCATTGGCAGATGAACCAGCACATTACAGCGGAGCCGTATCACCTCTATGAGGGAGGTGGACTTCAGGAGTGTCGACGACGTGCTTATTTCTGCGTTCGTCGAGCGCTGGCATCCGGAGACGAGCTCGTTCCATTTCCCGTGGGGCGAGATCACTATCACGCTCCACGATGTCGCGCGCATCCTGGCGATTCCCATCGACGGCTTGAGCGTCACCACTGATATGGCGGACCCCGTCGTCAGAGATCACGTATGCGCTGTTACTGGGGCGAACCAGGAGTTGGTGTCCCAGTGGTTCGATGGTGGCGGTATTCCGATAGAGTCCCTCTTGCTGAGGTCGACTGAGCAGCTATCCAGTCCAGAGAGGGATGACCGACGCATAGCGTCCATGTACTTGATGATGCTCCTCGGCTGTACCGTTTTCCCGGACAAGTCGACGAACGCCGTCAAGTACAAGTACATGGCGCTAGTCTATGACCACGACCGTAGCGGTTGTTATGCCTGGGGAGTCGGCGTATTGGCTGTCCTGTATCGGAATTTGGGTGAGGCGTCACGGGCCAGGGCGAAGGGCATTGCAGGATGTACACTTCTTCTGAGGGTAACTATTAATTTATTTTAATTTATTTTTATAATATATGATATTATATGCTTACGGGTTTTTATATATATGTAGACCTGGCTTTGGGCGTACTTTCCTACTTTCCGAGGTCACGCTGTCCTTGACCTGGAGGCCATGGTGGATACGAGGGCCGCTCGGAGAGACGGGAGGGAGGCTCCTCAGGGACGGAATCTGGAGCGGCTGATTGCTGTTCGCCGCATTTTAGACGCCGTGAGATTTGACGAGATAATACTTTACTGTTTTATTGCGTTTCGTTTAGGAAATTTAAATTATGAATATACATTTTGAATTTAGGTAATGATCCATTTTAAATATACGTTTTGAATTTACGAAATATATATGTTGACATTTTAGGTTGCCTGGACACCGTGGGGTCCATTAGGGTTTACGACCCCTCAGTACGCTCCTTCTTTGTACCGATGCATTATTCAGTGCCTCGATATACAGGAGCCGTACATGCCGGACCGAGTCCTCCGACAGTTCGGTTACAGGCAGGGGGTTCCTGAGGATCCACCAGCGCCACGCGAGGTGAAGAGGCGGGTCGACTTGAGGGCGTATGATCTTCAATACGCCGACGAGCTGTGCAGATGGGATGCCGACCCAAGACCGACGATCGAGCTTCAGGACATGATCCATACCACCTTCGCCTGGGACACTGACGATGCGTACATCGACTGGCTGGAGCAGATGTCACATCTGTATGTGGACGCACGGTCTCCTAGACAGGATCGTCCAGGTCTGGCTCCTGTCGTCCCTCCAGCTCCACCGGTGTCTACTCTCATGGTATGATACATTTTATTTATCGCTTATCATTTTTTACGTGCTTAAAATCAGTTTAGTTGTAATGGAAATCATTGTCGTGTATTCAGCGGATCCAGATTATCGCCGGTCGGATGCGGCGTTTTTTGGAGGAGAGGGACGAGCTTCCACCAGATGTTACTGCTGCGATTATTTCGTGGATTCATGATTTGATAGGTCACGAGGCACCCATGGCTGATCCCTTACCGCGTGCTTCCCAGAGATTTACTGATTCACAGCACGAGAGAGGAGAGGGTAGCGGTAGAGTCCCCGATGATGACTAGATTGTAGGATCATGTATTTATGTGGATTAGACACTTGTGTTTTGGATCATGTATATATATATGTTTTGGTTGTTTTGGTTAAATTGCATGTTATTATATATAAGTGTAACGGAATGAAATATAATCAAATACTATAGTATATACATGAAATATAACGAAATACTATAGTATATACATGAAATATAACCAAATACTATAGTATATACATGAAATATAACCAAATACTATAGTATATACATGAAATATAACGAAATACTATAGTATATACATGAAATATAACGAAATAGTATAGTATATACATGAAATATAACGAAATAGTATAGTATATACATGAAATATAACCAAATAGTATAGTATATACATGAAATATAACCAAATATTATAGTATATACATGAAATATAACCAAATACTATATTATATACATGAATTTCTCATATTTGGGCCAATCCTTCCTATTTGGCCTATTTGGGCCCAATTTCTCATTTTTTCAGTTTTCATTTGTTTCTTCTACAATACTCCATATTGGGCCTATTTGGGCCCAATTTCTCATTTTTTCAGTTTTCACCCGTTTCTTCTACAATCCTCTATATTGGGCCTATTTGGGCCCAATTTTTCATTTTTTCAGTTTTCACCCGTTTCTTCTACAATCCTCCATATTGGACCTATTTGGGCCGAATTTCTCATTTTTTCAGTTTTCACCCGTTTCTTCTATAATCCTCTATATTGGGCCTATTTGGGCCCAATTTCTCATTTTTTCAGTTTTCACCCGTTTCTTCTACAATCCTCCATATTGAGCCTATTTGGGCATAATTTCTCATTTTTGCAAGTTTTTCACCCGTTTCTTCTACAATCCTCCATATTGGGCCTATTTGGGCCTAATTTTTCATTTTTTCTGTTTCTCACCTGTTTCTTCTACAATCCTCCCTATTGGGCCTATTTGGGTCCAATTTCTCATTTTTTCAGTTTTCACCCGTTTCTTCTACAATCCTCCATATTGGGCCTATTTGGGCGTAATTTCTCATTTTTTCAAGTTTTTCACCCGTTTCTTCTACAATCCTCCATATTGGGCCTATTTGGGCCTAATTTCTCATTTTTTCAGTTTTCACCTGTTTCTTCTACAATCCTCCATATTGGGTCTATTTGGGCCCAATTTCTCATTTTTTCAGTTTTCACCCGTTTCTTTTACAATCCTCCATATTTGTCCTATTTGGGCGTAATTTCTCATTTTTTTAAATTTTTCACCCGTTTCTTCTACAATCCTCCATATTGGGCCTATTTGGGCCTAATTTCTCATTTTTTCAATTTCTCACCTGTTTCTTCTACAATCCTCCCTATTGGGCCTATTTGGGCCCAATTTCTCATTTTTTCAGTTTTCACCCGTTTCTTCTACAATCCTCCATATTGTATTTAATTGGGCCCAATTTCTCATTTTTTCAATTTTCACCCGTTTCTTCTACAATCCTCCATTGGGCCTATTTGGGCCCAATTTCTCATTTTTTCAGTTTCTCACACTGAGTTAATTGAGATTACACAAGTAAATCAGACACAAATGTGAAGTTCATCTGCTCTTCAAATTGAAATTACACAAGTAAATCTACATCTTCAACTAATCTACATCTTAAACTACACCGGAGGATCTGGAGGACGGCTATATCTAATGCGATAATCCCGAAATTATTGAATCCTCGACTGAAATTGATAGTCCCAACCATCGACACTTGGGTGTTTGAATCGACGCCAAGCGTACGGAGGGGGAGGTAGTGGACAACTATCCTTCAACGACACCTACATAGAAAACACAAAATATGATCGAGCTTTGTTTTTTAGGGTAAGCACAAATATTACTAGCTATTTAAAAACAATAACTATACCGGTACAAAGTGGTTTCGGTTTCCTACGAGGGCCATCGTCAATATCCGTGTTGGAGGGCCGAGGCTTTCGTAAGAGGCCCTCATTGGTAAGCACAAGCATGGGCCATCCCAGGATAATAGGACAAGAGCAACTTGGTATAGCGTGGCAAACACTAAACCAATCATCGGCATGTCGAGTCAGTACTCCTCACTGCAAGGACTGATGACATAGTTGACCCGAAATATAAGGTCCTCGTAAGTGATCCCCGGGTGTAGTACGGGCAAGATGGGCATGTACAGATCTCTGTTGTCAATCAACTCGCCTGCCATCTGCATTCGAACCATAGGGTATGCAGTCTCTTCTGATCCCAACAATACAGCCAGTGTCCGATATCCACAATGCCCGTCTGGAGATACATCTATGGCCCCATTAATGTATGGAAACCAAAAGTAATCCATATTCTTAACCCCAAAGTTCACCCCCATATAAATCATGGGTTGTTCAGGGAGCTGCTGCGATCTTGTCCCTTCAGATTGGCTCCCTTGGGTCCCAATGCCCGGCGAAGCTCCACTTGGTCCCTTCTTGCCACGACCCCGACCTTTACCTTTGCTTCCACTGGCCTTGTTCTTCTCAATCTCATCTAACTCAGCCCTCCGATGCTCAAACAAGCTCGGCTCCCTCTTGGTGTCGTACTTTGTCGAACCCTTTGGCCTTCCTTTTGAAATGATTCCCGTGGGCTCCTGCATCAAAGTTTCACGCGGGTGCTGCGTGTTCTAGAACAAGTCGGTGATTTGATCTACTTGGTCCTTGCTCAATGTTTTAGCGTGCCACATTTCATCCATTTCCTTCCATATCAACTCGTGAGCAGACATCTGTTTTGTGTCATCAACTGGCTCTTCTTGTGTGTAAGCCCTATCCCATTACAATTGCTTCCAGAAGCGGTGTATCTCACTCGCCATGATCGACGTCTTATCAATGATGGCATTTGCGATTCTGTGGACACATGGCAGGCCGAAGCAGTCTCTCATCCAGTGATCATCACACTCATCAGGGAAATCATCCGCCTCTATCTGCTTATACAGATCAAACAACATTTCCAAGCACCTATCCGACACTTTGAAAAATAGCCTTGAAAACAACACTCTTATTTCTGGCGTCATACCATCAAACATCGTTGGTGTTTTGGTCCGTGACATCTCCATGGTCGCACGCACCTGCCCAATTTGACCCTCGATCGCATGGTGTATCCTTACTACCATTCTATTAAAACCACCAACGCTAGAATTCAGAATTTGCTTCAACACGTGATGCATACCCTCAACCCTATAAAAAAACATGAAAAGCATTGCGTTACTCCCACATTGAGCCATGAACAAGCAAACTACTGAACATCGTACAAGGGTTACCTGTTTGAAGTCCTCGTGAAGAAGTGAAGATGATGATCAGTCCACGCTCTCACTATGCTTTCCTTGTGAGAATTCGTCCACGTCTTCTCAATGTATCGAACAAGGCCACTCTTCCACGATGTCCTCAATTGCACAAGCCTCTCTTCGTAGATTTCCTCCGTGGTTAAACACCAAAGTGCCCAACATTGGCCGCAAAACCTTTTCACTTGTTTTTTATCCTTCAATATTGGGGAAGCATATGCTTCTATGTTGTGCTTAATATGCACCCAACACAAAAGGTGTTTTACTTCATCTTTGAAAACTATCCGAATTGCATTAATGAGGGCCTTCTCTCGATCAGTCATGATGGCGGCCGGCATAACGCCCAAATCTTTAAACAAGCGTAAAAGTTTCTCCATTATGAACTTGTAATGCACAACTTCTTCTTGTCGTGTAAATGCATACGCAATGTTGAAGGTCTTGTGCGTGCAAGTGAAACCGACAATCTCCACCAATGGCATTTGATACCTATGGATGAATGTAAGAAAACAAATGAATGTAAGAAGTCATAGAATATAACATATAATTCATATCAATGCTATAAATCACTACTATTATATTGTGTTGAAAATGTAACACAAATCCAACACGTACCTATTTGTCTTATATGTGGCATCAATAATTACCACATACGGGAACATCTTCAATAGGTGGAGCGAGTCCGGGTGAGCAAAAAATAGGATATCAGTCTCTTTCGTAGACAACTTTGTAAGAGGAAATACCCGGTAACTATTTTCTTTCAAAAAGTTCAGAGTCCATTGCGTAACCGTCAATTCCCCTTGATCTTCATAACGCACCTTCTGCAGAAAGTTGGAAACTTGTTTCATGGATGTAACATTTCCGGGGAAGAACTTCCTTAACTTCCCAACAATAGTCCTAGGCGTCACGAACGCTTCGCCCAAAGCTTTGGCAATGCGCTCCTCACCCGGGGTCATTCTACCCATGTATGGATGCCCAAGAAAGGTAGTCGAAAGCTTATGGTTGTGGCATCCATCTATCACATTTATGATCCATTTCTGAGTCACTTCCCCTGGCTTCTTCTTCAATCTAACACCACACAACTCAAATGTGCATCCGGACTTCTTCGAATGGGATTCACGAATTACTTCAACTTCCTCTTCTGAGTCACTACCTTTCTTTCTCCCCGATCTATACTCACCAAAATTCTCGCACGTCAAACTAACACTTCTGACATTTGACTTATGAATGACTAAAACCATCATCAAATCTTTGCCCCTATTCCTAACCCACTCAACCAATTCCTCTCGGCTATCCCAGCTCAGATTGTTACGAAATTCATCTCCATAATCTTTCCCCTATACATGTTTACATCATCAATAATGTTACAATATATGGATTGTAATTGTAATATATAACTAAACTATAATTGTAATACATAACTAAACAATAATGTTACAATATATGGATTACTATATATGGATTGCAATTTGTTAAATTTATATGTTTGTAGCTAACCAATATTAACTATAAAATAAAACTATAATTGTAATACAAAACTAAACTAAAGACAAAAACAAATTGATAGCTTATCTCACTAAACATAAGACTTTTAACATATATCAAATTCACAACAATAATCAACTTCTCCACTACTATTAATTACTAATCTTTTAACATATATCAAAACAAATATAGGCATCTACAACTAAATCGTCATCATCTTGTCCACTACAACTAAATACTAATCTATCTTTTAACATAATAAAATATAGGCATCTACCGCAACACCGTCAGCATCTTGTCCACTACAACTAAATACTAATCTATCTTTGAACATAATAAATATAGGCCTCTACGTACTTAAGCTATATTAATTATAACTAATTTCAATCTTAATCATTCCATACACACTAACCTCGAAATTGCCATCGTCGAAATCTTCATCGTCGAAATCTTGATCGACATAATCTTCATCATCTTCTCCACTACTCCAATATGCCATTTTTTGTAAAATTTGTTGTTTCAATCTTACCATTCCATACAAACTTCGAAAGCTATTTATAAGCACAAAATAGCCGTTGGAATAACCGTTGGAATAACGGCTACTTTTGTACGCCACTTCCGAGTGTACGCCATACCATGGCGTACAGACTATTTCCAACGGCTATTTTTTGGTGGGTTTTTTAATTTAAATGAATTTCTGTATTATTTTCATGTATGATGTATTCTAGCGTACGCTAAAATACAGCGTACAGGAAAATAATACAGAAATTCATTTAAATTCAAAAACCCACCAAAAGTATAATAAAATAGTATGTACGCCATGTCGTGGCATACAAAATGTCGCGTGCACAGCAAAAAATTGTCGCGCATATAGTATCAGCCATATTTTAAAGCAAAGAAATTTAGAGTCACCGTTCAACCAAACGAGCAGTGAGTGCTCGTTTGGTTAAATAGGAGAAGTGTAATTTCTAGGAAATTAATTCATGTAAAATCAAAACTTGAGAATTTGAATTCATGAAAATTGGTAATCATGTTTGATTAAAAACTAAATCATGGGAAATATGGGAATAGAAAATTTTACCCACCCCTTCCTAGGTGATTACACTTCCTGTGTTTTTGTAGAAATTGGAAATCCCATGAATTAGAATATCTGGATTTTTCAAAAATAAAAAGTCAACCAAACACATATATTTAATATCACTTCCTAAGGTATTTAAAATCATGGGAATTTACTTACCAATCAAACGATCACTGAATCGAGCCCCACAATTCATATGTTTCAATTTGTGGTTAATCTACTTTTTCATTAACAATATATTTCAATTTAAATTCACTTTTTTTCTTTGATTCTTAAAAATCTGCCTAACAAACTAGATATGATTTTATCAACAAATTTATAAACCACCTTATCTTAACAATATATTTATATGATTTTATATTTTTCTTATATCTACTTAGTAATAATCATATGAGGAGAGTATTTAGGGTATAAAATTAGGATTAATCTTAGTCATTAGATTATAGGAATAAAGAGTTATAATTAAAACACATTGAGTGTTACACTTGTAAATATAATTAAATTTTAAATTTTTAAATTTATTTTTTAATTATTATTTTAAAAAAAATATTTTCGAAATTATTTTTTCCAAAAACAATTCGAATTATTTTTCCAGAAAAATATTTTCCCAAAAAATATTTTTTTCCGAAAATTAAGTTTTTCCCCAAAAATATTTTTTATTTTTTCCTGAAAAAATTAGTACCATGCACTTTAGTATTTTAATAATGCACTTTAACATACTATCCATGCACTTTAATTAATATATTTACATATGTACTTAATTTTGTATGGATTTAGACGCTTAAAGCGGAATTTCAGGAAAATATTTCTCCTAACATCTAACCGAGGATCTCATGCATAAACTAAATAGATCATAGATAAGAAGAATCTATTACCTCTTGATGCGTGTTTGAATCTTTCTGGAATGGAGAAATTAGAGCCCTAAGTGTGACTCCTCTAATTAGTCCACACGAGTCTGGAATCTGGATCGCCTCCGGTGTCGTCTGCTAGGACGAATGAACGAAGAACAATGATGCTTCTCTTTTTGGGTGTGTTCGGCCGTACAAGACTTGGAGGAGGATGATTGTTATGTCCCTGTATTTATTAGGAAAGCATCACTTATATAATATCTTATATATTATATTTAGTTATGGATACAATATCTTTATTCTATTTTCATATATCTTCTAATAAGATATCTCCTTATCAAGTAATTATTAGAGAAATAGCACCCAATATCCTCTTTTACTAATGTATTTGCAATTTTGTCCTACCCTCTTTGTTTTTGAGTAATAGCACCCAATACCCCTCTTTACTAATGCATTTACACTTTTACCCTACCCCTTTTGTGTTTTGCAAATATACCCCATTGACTTTTTTTTCTTTTTTTTTTTGCAAAAATACCCCACAAATAAAAAGGTAAATTGAATTTTCTTTTTGTTTTGGAAAATAAAATATGACATGGCACTGATTTCATGAAAAAAATATTAAAACATAATTCAATTTCAATTTCAAAATGAAATGTGAAATTTACTACAGAAAAAAAACAACCTCGCCGGCCAAGGTCTCTTTCCCAGCTCGAGGTATCTCCATCTTCTCCGGAGGAATCCAGGTTTGTTTTGTCCGACGAATTTCACCAATTCCGGCGAGAAGGTTTCTCTTCCAGGTATGATATCGATTCAAACTCCATAATCTCTACATGACATCATGTGAACATATACTTAAAAACTACACCACTTGGACCTACTGTGAAGATGGTTCGTCGACAAACCTTTTCATGTCAGCTTGTACATTACGTTTTATTCCGTCAAGTAGAAACGAGGAAGTTGTGGGAGACGTGGTATGACCTGCAAGGACAGCTGCTGCGTTTTTCAATGAAGGAATTTGCACTTGTGACGGGGTTATGATATCGCAGAATGAATGATAATGAGCTAAACCCGGATAAAAATGTCGTGAAAGAGTTATTTGATGTACAAAATTTGACGTTGGGTGAGCTAGAGTCACTATTTATGCGTACACAGCTTGATAGCCCTTTGAAATATAAGATGACATTATTGATTATATTAAAGGGCGTCATTCTTGGGGTTGTGAAAAAGGTTCGCATAAGCACGGGTCATATCAAATTATTGACTGATATCGATCGATTCACGAAATTCCCATGGGGCAGGGTTAGCTACATTGAAACTCATCAGGGATTGAGTTCAACAGTGAAGAATAGATTGGAAACGGTTGAAACAAGCAAAGACTCAAGTGCAAGGCTGGGTTACAAACTCAAGGGGTTGCCAATGGCCTTTTAGGTAACATGACAGGATGTAATGTATATTGTTTTGAAGTTGGTATTGTAGTTACAATATATTGATGCTTTAAGTATCATACTAACAAGAAAAACTACGGTTCAGGTTTGGCTGTTTGAATCTGTTAAACCAATTGCTTCAGCGTTTGCACATTTGGTGGATAAGGAGGCCTACCCACGCGGTCTACGATGGTCATCAGATTCACAACCTGATGCGACAGCTGTGGAGTCTTTCTTGGGGAAGGCCACATCCCGTTTTATTCCAAATGTGGTGTTGATAGAGGAAGAAACTGAGGTGGAGGTCTTAAAAGAATGCAAATTTGATGGGGAAGTGAAGGACACTTACTTTGACAAGGCAGTTGAGAAATTCGAGGTAAGTAATAAGAGGTCTATCAATGGTAGAAGAAAAGGAAAGAGTGATTCGGACCCTGCCCCTGCTGCGAAGTCCTCAGGCCTGGATGCAAGACAGATGATGTGCGCTATGAAAGAGCTTCATGAGCATATGATTAATTTGGAAAACCAAGTGGACGCAGGATTTAGTGCTATGAATAAAACCTTGGGCATAATGGAACAGATGATCAAGAATAGGATATTCAACAACTCAGGTTTAACAAATGATGAACAAGAGGAAGGGGAGGTAAGATAACTGTCAACAATCGTTATTAAGTTTTGTTTGGGAACTTAGATTTTTATTTCGTGGAAGCTCAAGCATTTTTACTTGTCGGAATGTAGAATAGTAATGTCATTTTAAAAAGGTAAAATGTTACTGTTTTAAACTTGAGATTGACAGTTACTTATATTTATTATCAGTTAAAGCCTTTTTTTTTTACAAACATTATAACATGAATGTCATAGTTAGTTAATATAAAAAAGGTAGTTTTATAAGTTGGATGGATGCATAAAGCTCTATTTTTGACAAACATTATAGAATGATGCACTTACTTATTATTCTTTTGAGTTAAATCTAATTTGCAATTTATTAAAGCAGAATGTTGTACATGGTCGTGATGAGGATGTCGAAATGGATAGAATGGGGGGGTCTGATTCAAATCCCCTACAGGATGACGATGATGAAGGTGCCATTAAAGTCGACAATGGAAATTTAGGATATATGGTTGTTTATCGAGAGCAAAAGGATGATGAAGATGGTGCAGTTCAGAGAGATGATGTTGAGGGTGCAGTAGAAGATGAGGGGGAAAATGGAGAAACGATGACAAAAGAAGAAGACGATAAGAAAGAAGGAAAGTAAGTTGCAAGGAAGACTCGTTCAAAAAAGAAGAAGGATGATAAAGATGGTGTAGTTCAGAGAGATGATGTTGAGGGTGTAATACAGGATGAGGGGAAACGTATTTGCAAGGAAGGAAAAGTATTTGCAAGGAAGACTCGCTCAGAAAAGAAGATGGGTGATGAAGATGGCACAGTTCAGAATGAGGGGGAAAATAAAAAAGGGAGGACAAAATGAGTTGAGGTATGCATCAATAAATCTTCCTGACAAGATAGTCCCTCAGATCACCAACATCTTATTTATGAAAAAACTTATTTGCAGACGCTAAAAGAAACTGAGGTGGAAGGAGAGTCTACCAAATAATCAATTGGAGTCTCAACAAGAAAAAGCAGGTAAAAAAAAACAATTAATACAACTGGTGAACTGAAGGACCATCCTGTCAGGAAGAGAGGACTGTCCAGAGAAGCCGATAATCCCAAACGATGCAAGGTTTCAACGTCCAAAGGAATTCCAATCATGAATAAATTGTGTCGTTGGTTAGACTCGAAGGAAAGGTTAGGAAGTTGTCCCTCTTGTCTTGATGATATAAACCTGTCTTGATGATATGAACGCGTGTTTGAGATGTTAATTAAACCATGTTATGATGCAGTGAGGAAATTGATTCTCCAACTGGAGAACATCTACAGAGGAAGTTTTTTGAGAAATTGTTGCAACCAAAGGCGTGGCTGAGTTCTCAGGTAAGCCCCTTTCATTATTTATATAAATTATCGTGGCATGCAGCAAATTTCTAGTATGACATATATTTTTGGTTTGTAGCACTTGGACGAATGTATGTATTATCTTGGATGTCGTGTGTGTGACAAACCAGTGGCAATATTGGACACCTGGTTTCAGCATAATTTGGACAAGGAAATGAATAGATGGTTTTCAGATAAGAAAAGTTATGTTGTTGATCGATCTAAGATGAGATACCTACGTGGGGAAATGCCTGCACTTTATGGGAAGGATTGGAAGGACGTGGATCGTATATACCTCCCCTTCAATTTGAAGGAGAAACATTGGGTAGCTCTGGAGATACAACTAAGTAAATGGTGTGTCACTGTATACGATCCCGACGTCAATTTGTTCAAATTGTCGGAAGTCCATAGGCTCCTTGCAGGGTTGACATATATTCTTCCTGTCATGATAGCACAATATGAGCCTTTGGCAACAATTTATGAAGATAGGGGGGGAAATCCCCTAAGTGTGACTCGTGTTCCTACATTGGATAGAAACAAGAGAAGGTAAGTTGTTTACATAAATTGTTTTGTTTTTTTTGTGAAATTGGTTATAATATCAGCAAACCAACTACATTTTTTACTTGTGTGCAGGGGCGATTGTGGCGTCTTCACGATCAAGTACATAGAAATGCTAAGTTCCGAACGTCAAAACATCGTGAACATGGGTGACAAATTTGTGGATGAGTACAGAAAAAGGATAGCCGTTAGTATTTTCGATATGAACTGGTTTGACTAGTGGAGGATATCTTATTCACTTTCATGTAAGCTTCACTGTAGTTGGGATAGTGATAGTGTTGTATGATTCATTGTTGGGTGGTTTTCGCTAGAATTGACTTGTATTGTTGACAATAACTTGTGTTGAAATTGTTTTGGAAATCTAGCAAAATTGGTTGGTGCATTTCTACTTCGGTGTAGATGCATACTTTTTGTCAGTGTTGTTCATAATTTCTGCCAGTGAAGTTTCTTTATAATTTGCGTACATATGTTTTTTGTCACATTGTATAATCCTATTGTCGGAAATATCCTTTTGTTTTTGTTGTTTTAGGGTACAAAATAATTTTTTAATATTATTTGTTTGTGTTTACCATTCTGTTGACCTTTTTAATAATATTTAATTTAGAATAAAAAGGGTAAGACATAACCCTATTTACCTTTCTTCAAAGTTCGAATGCTCCCAAAAGGCCCTCCGTGTTTACCTTCCAAAATTCCCTCCAAAAGAAGATAATTTCGTCTTCCCCAGAAGACGACTCTGCAAACATCCATCATTGTTATCAGACATTTTCTTCTTCCCAAGAAGGCGACTCTTCAACTCTCCATCTTTCTCTATTAACGCTAGACTCGATTTTTGCTTACTCTTGAAGCCCATTTTTTCTTACCAAGTCCATCTCCACATTTTCTTACTTACTCCCTACATCTTTCTCCATTAACGCGACTCTGCAACTCCATTTTTACTTACTCGCCCCTCCCTGAACTTTTCCTTAACCTCTGAAGCGCGTTACAAAAGAACCCTAGAAAATGGCAGTGCTTAGAGACCGTAATTAGTCGAGCTCAAAGAAGGGTGGAGAGAAAAGGAAGAGAAAAGAAGACGACAGGCAGGTTCGAACGAAGAAGAAGCAGAGAGACGAAGTGCAGGTGAAAGGGAAAAAAACTTCTAACAGTTCCATAGGAAAAAAAGCCGGGAAGGGCAGGTCGAGGCCAAAAGCGATACCAGTAAAGGGGAATAAACCCTTAATCTTTAAAGGGGATGTAAGTTGTCTACATTTTTTGTTTAGGGCTTAGGGTATTTTTTTCAATTGTCATGTCACCCGTCTGAAATGGTTTACTTTGTATCGGGAGTGTTTTTTTAGGGTTTTTTGTTTTTTCATCTGTCGTCTGAGGCTTCTCAAATGGTTCGATTTCGTTTGTTTATGGTTATTTTCATTTGGCTTACAGATTAGGTACAGTTATTTCAGAGGTGAACCTTTTTACGGAAGAATTAACATCAATTGTAGGATGCACTTTGTTCGTGAGATTGAAAATAAGTTGACACATGCGGATTGACAACGGGTTTTGGATGGCCCGTTTGGAAAAGTTTTGAAAATGTTGCAGCAGGTATCATTTTCTTCACAGACATTGCATGCAGTTTTATTTAAGCAACTTGAAACAAAAAAGAAGTGGGAGTCTTGGTATGAGATGGCAGGGAAAGAGTTGAGGTTTTCGATTAAGGAGTTCTCTCTCATAACTGGACTGAATTGTGGTGAACTTCCATTTGTGGATACTAAAGCTGATGGGCTAGTAATAGAGCGATTTTTTTGTAGTCCTGGTGGTCCTAAGACGACAATACAAGATATTTACAACAGATTTAAAGAACATCGTGAGTTGGACAACTACAAACTCAAGTTGGCACTGTTGTTGATAGTTGAGGGTATGTTGCTGGGAGGGGATAAGAAGAGGCTAGTGAAGCCGCTGCATGTTAGGCTGCTGGAGAATATGGATAACTTTTGGGATTATCCATGGGGAAGGGTTGCTTATGAAGAGCTTCACAAGTCATTGACCACAACATTGGCCAAAAGGATGCAAACAGTAGAGAAGGCAAAGCTACTCTCCAACGCACCAAGAATTCCATATTCCATTCAAGGCATGCCAGTTGTGTTTCAGGTAGTTTTATTTGCAGCATAGTAGCATGCTCTATGCTATACTATGACCGGATGTTTGAGTACAGGGTGACAGGATCATGGTGGATATGCAGGAAGTTGTTTGTTGTTTGATTGACACAAAATAGTAGTTTTCTTTTATTTGCATTCCAGATAGTTTTAGGGTGACCTGATCTAAATTTGTAATGGTTGAAATATAAATTACTGAATGTGTTTTATTTGCAGCATAGTAGCATACTCTATGCTATACTATGACCGGATGTTTGAGTACAAGGTGATAGGATCATGGTGAATATGAGGAAGTTGTTTGTTGTTTGATTGACACAACATAGTAGTTTTTCAACATACTTTTATTTTCATTGGAGATAGTTTTAGGGTGACTTGATCTAAATTTGTAATGGTTGAAATATGAATTATCGAATGTGTTTTATTTGCAGCATAGTAGTATACTCTATGCTATACTATGACATGATATTTGAGTACAGGGTGACATGATCACGGTGAATATGCAGGAAGTTGTTTGTTGTTTGATTGACACAACATAATAGTTTTCCAACATACTTTTATTTGCATTGGAGATAGTTTTAGGGTGACCTGATCTAAATTTGTAATGGTTGAAATATGAATTACCGAATGTGTTTTATTTACAGCATAGTAGTATACTCTATGCTATACTATGACAAGATATTTGAGTACAAGGTGACAGGATCATGGTGAATATGCAGGAAGTTGTTTGTTGTTTGATTGACATAACATAGTAGTTTTTCAACATACTTGTATTTGCATTCCAGATAGTTTTAGGGTGACCTGATCTAAATTATAGGGTGACAGGATAAAATAAAATAATGTATCTTAATTTGCTAATTCTCAAACCGCTTGTTATTGTAGATATGGGTATGGGAAGTTGTGCCAACATTTGGTATCTTAATTTGCTAATTCTCAAACCGCTTGTTATTCATCAGCCTCAACACGGTGGATCAAGCCCTGTTCAAAGAACATTGGCAAGTTCAACATGAGAACATAACATTGACAACGATAATTCGTGCAATTTCATAGTATATAACACTTTGACAAAAATCGTAAGATATCTAACATTATCCACATACCTGATGGAGAGAATATTCTTCATAAACATTCACCACATCTCCACTGACAACTGAGGGCCTTCTTTCACCTAGTCCTGGCACTTTAAGTGCTATAAGCCTGGCATTATACCTTTGTCTCAAAGTAACGGACTTCATATTATAAGCTTTCACGTACTCCTGTAAACAAATAAAAAAAATCATTCAACAACTTGGTACTACGAGAGAACGATGCCATCTAGCTATCCCCTCAGCCCCCCAACCCCCATACAGAGAAAATATAACACTTACCATAATCAGAAGTTCCTCCATCCCTAACAACTCATTGAAATACGATGCATAATTTTCCTCTGTTAAGCCTTGTAAGACTACTTCAGGGATTTCCTCAAACTCTATCGCTTTCCTGATCTGTGGTGGTATGTTATATGGTCTCTGAGGTGCCAAAGCTTTGGATACCTCATCTTCAGCCAAGAGGAAGACAAGTCGTTCAATAGTCACAACATCAGTTTGGATATGCACTATAGATGTGAAAACGCCAATCTCCTTGGGCACACAAGACATCCATATAGTCAGGCTACCATGTGGCATCAAATTTCGTTCCTCCATATGAAAAGAACGGACAAAATATTCCTCGGGTATGTCATCTGGCTGGCCAGATGGAGGTTTCATCAGTGACAACACAAATGAATCTTCAGGAATTGAAGCATAAATCTTCACACCTAAAAGTAAAATATATTCATCAGTGGTGTTTTCTATTGTGAATGACGCCACGGCAACCTCGTTCACAGGAACTGATTGAGGCTTTCCTCCAGCAAATGGAAACGGCACAGACACCATGACAGGACCCTCCTCAGTAGGAGTGGAAGTTATGACTGAAGGAACATCGATGAAGCCAACCTCTCCCTTGTCTCCAATGGTGGAGTATTCATCATCCATACCTATTTGCCACTCAATTAAAATCCAACAGAAGTTTGTGAGTCCACAAGAAAAGAACACAACCACACGAGCTGCTCTAAGGAGATGAAAGAGATGAAGAGTAGAAAGAGATGGGTGAGATGAAGTGAAACAAAGAGAGAGTAGGACTGGAAGCATGTACAGTTGGGATAGTCAAACAACACACACTCCAATGAGATGGGTTAGATGAAGTGCCATTAAGATCTCTGTAAAGTAAGATCTCTGCGAAGTAAATCAGTCTGAATACGGCCATATTTGTCAGTCATAGACTCTTACTCTGTGAAAATAGGATAAACAATATGTCACAATAGCAATTTACAATGTCATGGTTTTGAAATCACCACCACTACGAGTGGCACCATGTACCTAAAAATACTCAAACATGGAGCATTTTCTAATTAAGATATCTGTAAAGTAGATTGGTGAGATGAAGTGCAATTAATATCTATGTAAAGTAAAATTGTCAAAGAGGCAGAGCATCGGGAAAGGGAGATCCAATTAAGACATCTTGTATTTATTGAATCTCTGAGATGAACTATCCAGCTTCTGAGTAGAACTATTCAGCCAGATGTCACACGTCCTACCCAAATTAGGAAATAGGCAAGCATGTAATATGGTTTAATGACTAAAAACATTTAGTTGTAGTTATGACATTATTCTATGAATATTTGGTATGACATATATCCAATTTAAACGTTATAGTTATGACAGTTTTATTATTAAGTATGACAATTGTTTTACTAAGGCCGACAAGAACTTTCTATTATAGCAGGTAAAAAACCTTCTGAATATTTGTCTACTTCAGAAAACTACCAGTTCATCTGGTTAACAAAAGTCTTGTGAATCATTTCTTTACTTCAGAAACTACCAGTTCATCTGGTCGCTTGGGTAGCTTCGGTTTTACATTTGCTCCCTTCTGAATATTTGGTTTTACATAATTTAGCCATAACCCTAACCTGGAAAACCGCTTGTGAATCAATTTGATGAGTTCAACAATTTTTCGGGTTCATATGCTGAGGTTCAACACTTCTGTTACACAGTTAATTGCCAATCGCCATTCCTGTTTAACAGTTACACAGTTTGTCATTCCTGAGGTTCAACACGTCTGCAGAATGGGAGGGAGAGGGAGGGGAGGGAGAATGGGTTTGGATCTTTCACTTTCAAATGTTCATTCACCGGCCGACGGGATGGAGGAAGGCGGGATGGCCGGGAAATGGGAGGGAAGTGGGCGGGAGAAATGAAGAAAGGGGCGGGATAAAATTTGGGGTTTTGGAGGGAAATATTAAAAAATGATATTTTCCTATTTTGTGCTTTTTGTTTCCTTTTTCTTTTCATGATTTTTTTTGCTTTTACTTAATTTCTGAATTAAAAAAAATTAATATTTTGTAAAAATACCCCAAATGGTGTATATATGCAAAAAAAAATCAAAGTGATATTTTTGCAAGTCACTAATGCATTTGGGGTATTCTTACAAATCGGTGTTTGTTTTTTTGCAAATATACCCCGTTGACTTTTTTTTTCTTTGATTTTTACAAAAATATCCCAAATAAAAAGGTAAACTAAAATTAAAATTTTCTTTTTCTTTTCAAAAAATAAATATGATATGACAATAAAATAATAATAAAAAATTTTAAACTTAAATAAAATTTAATTAAAATTTCAAAATCTAAAATTTTCATTTTTTTCCCTGATTTCTCTTTCAAATTTCTTTATTTCTTTCAACCTCAAATTCTTCGACCCAAAATCTCCATTTCCTTTAGAAACCCTACAACTTCTTAGAACCCTAACCCTATGTTTGGAAACAAGTATTTGAAGGGATAAACAAGGATGGGAAAGGAAGGGAAATTAATAAATGTGTTTGGCTGAAATAGTAGGAGAGATTTGAGAGTGAAGTTGGGGATAGGAGGAGAAAATAAATTGAGAATTTGGAGGTAAACTAATCCCTTCAATTGAGGTGGAATTTGGAGGGTTTCTTATTTTTCAATAATATTAAAAAAGAAAAAAAGTCAAACTCATCAGTAGAAAATGTACGTTTAGCCACTAAAAAAATACGTAATCATCATCAGTTCTACTGTACGTTAAGCTATTTTTATGTTCAACCCAACAAATTTCAGCTATTCTTGTGCTCAGTCAAAAAAATCAGTATTTTGACCAAAAAAATAAGTAATCATAGCAAGCAAATCTTTGACTATTATACGGAGTATTACCCCTTGTTTGGTTAGCAGTTTAATTCCTGGGAAGTACAAATTCCTAGGAAGTATAAATTTTTTCCTATGTTTGGTTCATTTTTAAAAAATTAGATTGTGGGAATTTTATCTTCCCAGGAAGTTCCAATTCCTCCAAAATGTAGGAATTCTACTTACCTTGATTGAGTGGGTAAGTTACACTTCATGTAATCTTTTAATAATAAATTATTAATTTACCCTTTTTTCCCTCAAAATTTACTCATTTCTTTCTTAATAAAATCAACCCAATATTTCCCGGGAAACCTAAAGTTCCCACTTTTTTCTTGGTGAAGCTGCCAACCTCTTCTCTCCGTCTTCTCTCTACGCCCAATACCTTGTCCTGCTCATTGCATATGACCATTAGAAACTTTCTCTTTGTCATTTTAGGAACACTTTCAAGATATTCTCGTTAATCATTTTGCTTTTAACCACAACTTTGCATGTAGTGGTACTCTATGTTTTTTAATTGCTTCGTTTTGATATAAATAATAAAATAGTTTTTTTTTGTCTGAATAAAATAGTTTTCTTAACAGCAACAACAGACTAGCTGGTTTTAGCTTTAGCTAATGATCTCAAATTGATTTAATTTGTAATTTTGATACCTTCTTTGTATAAAAAGGGATAGTATATAAGTTTAAAAGATAAAGGGTATAATAGTAAATTTAAATAATTTCTCTGCATTTGTCAAGTTGAACCAAACAAAATACAGGAATTGAATTCATGGGAAGTAAATTTGAACCAAACATATATTTTTACTTCCTAGGAACTGGAATTCCTGGGAAATACAATTCCTGGAAACTTACTTCCCAGGAATTTTAATTCCTGCATTGAACCAAACGAGGGCTTAGTTTAAAAAGTAAAATTAAGGAGTTAATTTGAGCCTATATAAATGACAGCTTCTAGCTAATTAATCTACAAACAAAACAAAATTGCAACAGAGAATTCAGAGCTTTAATATCAAGCAGGTTTGTTAGCATTGTTTAATATTTTAAAGTTGATTTGTGATTGAACATTTACGTAAATGTTTTCTTCTTCTTTTGTTAATGTAGTTCAGTATAGAATTGGTGGTTTGTGCTTTAATAGTCTTGTTAGCATTGTTTATTCTTTTAAAGTTGATTTGTTATTGGACATTTACGTGAATGTTTTATTCTTCTTTTGTTGATGTAGTTCAGTATAGAATTGATGCTTTAATATTATGTAATTTTGTGATGGATACCAATTATATATGCGCGTTAATTATTTATTTTTGTCATGATTTATAATTTTAGATGGATCAAGTAGAATCTCAAAGGGAAGGAGATAATGCAGAATTTTCCTTATTTTTGGAAGCTTGGGAACGACAACGCCAAATTGGTATTGCAATGCTTAGGTTTTGTGTTGTATACAAGATAAGATTAATGGAGCTTCAATCCTTACTAACTAAAAGGAAAAATAGTGATGCTTTAGAACCTGGAACTAGAGAACAACGTGATCAAGAACGAACAAACTTATTAAGAGGACTTGAATACGAAAGATATTGTAAGAGTGTTATTCGGATGACACCTATAGCTTTTCATAGGTTATGTGACAAACTTAGAAGCACCAAGTTTCTTAAACCATCACGTGAAGCTTCTATAGAGGAACAAGTTGCTAAGTTTTTGTTTATCCTGTCACACCAAGAAAGGAATCGCAATGTCTCTTTCTTCTTTCGTCGGTCAAGTGAAACAACTAGTCGTCACTTCCATAACGTATTAAGTGCAATAATATATTTTGAAGCTGAATTCTTTGTTCAACCTAATGGTGCCCAAGTCCCACCAGAGATATTCAATGATTCCCGATTCTATCCTTATTTTGAGGTAAATATTCATTAGAATTAAATATGTTCATATTTATTTACTTCATAACAAGGAGTAAGATTGACCGATTTAGCTAACTTAATGTAGGATTGTGTTGGTGCAATTGATGGGACACATGTTCGTGCTCATGTGCCTAAGAAAATCGAACAAAGATTTCGGGATAGAAAAGACATACCTACACAAAATGTCTTAGCGGCATGCAGTTTTGATTTGAAGTTTACATATGTTTTGCCTGGATGGGAAGGTTCGGCATCCGACTCAAAAATCATAAAAGATGCATTGACGAGAGAAGATAGATTAATAATTCCAAGAGGTAAGTAAACTAGATTTCTAATATAAACTAAGCCGATAACAAACGTTTGTTAACAATTGATAATTTATAGGTAAATATTATCTTGTCGATGCAGGTTTCATGCTAAAACTGGGACTCATTACACCATATAGAGGAGAGCGTTATCATTTGAAAGAGTACTCAACTCGTGCACCCGAGAAGCCTGAAGAGCTATTCAACCTTCGTCACGCTTCATTGCGTAATGCAATTGAAAGATCGTTTGGGATTTTGAAAAAGAGATTTCCGATCGTAGGAAGTTATAATGAGAAGACATATCCGTTTTCAACACAATGTGATATTGTTCTTGCTTGTTGTATTTTACATAACTATTTAATGGCATTTGATCTCGATGATGAGATTATATCAGAAGTTGATAGGGAATTAGAAAGTGCGGAAGATGAGAATAATGCTACACGAAGGTCTACCTCAAGAGAGGAAGAGTCTGTATTAGGCCGTCAAATACGTGATAGTATCGCCGCTAGAATGTGGAATGATTATTCACAAAGATTGTAATTTTTTTGTTTCTTTGTTTTTCAATTGGTGTTTTATCTACTTTTTCATGCTAGAATGATTATTTTTACAATAAATACAATTGGCTTCTTTCAAGTACTATTGATTGCAATTAGCATCTTTCAAGTATATTGATTGCATAATACAATTGCTTTGTTTTCTTCAAATTTGTTGCATTGATGTGATATTGGGCACTGTTACCTAATTATTATGTATTGATTTTGTTAATTGCAATAGATCAATCTATTTTTTTTTACTTATGTAGTGATAACATGCCTCCAAGATCAACATCTGAAGGAAGACGTTCATCCTTGCAATGGACAGACTCAATGGACCAGATTCTTCTTTGATGCACTTATAGAACAAGTGATCAAAGGTAATAGGGTGAATGGACAATTTACAACTACCGCTTTTAATGAAGTATTAGAGGAAGTGCGTACGAAGACACAAATCAACTCAATTGACAAGGACAAAATAAAAAACCGTATCAAAACATTGAAAAGAGTATTCGGAGAAGCATATGATGCATTTAAGGGTCTAAACGGGTTCAGATGGAATTCGATAACAAAACTATTTGAAGCTGATGAGGAAGTGTGGGAAGCGTTGATTCAGGTAACACACTAAACGTTATCATGTAGTTAATGTCTTTCAGTTATTATTATATGTGTGTACTTAAACATAATCTTTATTATTTTTGGTTAGTCAAAGCCTAATGTTGTTCAATGGAGGACAAGACCTATCTCTCAGTATGACAAATTGAGAGAACTTTGGGGAAAAGATAGAGCTACAGGTGAATTTGGAACAACATCGAGGGAAAGGTTACGTAGATGGTCTATGGATGAGAACACCGAAGATGATATAACTATTGATAGTGTTGATCATATGATCGAAGATCAGACTGCTAATTTGGAGACTTTTGATAGTCAAACATTCAATACAAGTCAACGACATGCACGGAGAGCGGAATCAAGTGGTATGTATGCTCCTTTTGATACTTCAATTCCTGATATGAATCAAAATGGAAGTACATCAAAAGCTTTTGGAAGTTCATCTAGGAAACGCAAACCAGAAGAGAAGTTAGCAACAGAGATAAGTGGGTTGAATATTGTGATGGGTCGTGTAGTTGATGTTCTTGCAACTGGAAATACCATTTTGGAGAGGTCTAGGCCTCGTGTTTATTCCGATGATGAGGTGTTTGCTGAGTTAGAGCGCATGGACCTCGATGATGTTAGTAAGCTTGAGGCGTATGAATTTTTGACTGCTGATTCAGTTCGTGTTCGAAACATGTTTGGACTTCCGATGCACATGAGGAAAGAATGGCTCTTCAGGAAGATTTGATCCATAGTGCACGCAAAATAACTTCGATTTATTATTAAGTTCATCTTTATTATTTTTTGCATAAATAATTTAGGCCTAATAATTAAGGTTTGCTATGCAAACATTGCTTTGTGTTAGATTTTAGTATGTAATTTAGTTATAATATTTTAATTTTTTAATAAAATCGTAGCACTACATACTTTTATTGTTTATTATTATCCATTTTGACCGTAAACAATAAATAATTTGGTTACAAAATTTGAGCAAATAAATATATTGGATTTATACTCTTCTTGCTAGCTTACATTGTACAAAAATCAATTATTTTATATTAACAAATAAAAAATTAAATATATTCCAATATAATTAGAATTTTTTTAAAGCAAATATATCAAAAAAATATTAATAATTATAAGTATAATCTTGTTATTTTAGATTTACATCAATTTACTATCCTTTCCTTTTCACTCTAACCAAATAACATTTTTAAATTACTATTCTTTTCTTTCCACTCTAATCAAACAACATTTAATTAAAATTTTATTTTTTTCCTTTTCTATCATTTTTTTTACTATCATTTTCCTTCCTTTAATAAACCTCTAGCCAAACAAAGAGGTAAAACTTCTTAGAAACTGGATGGCGTCGCGAACCACGGTGAGAGAACGCGCGAGGGGGAGAAAGAAGAAGATGGAATCGTCTGCTCCGCGCCGCGGCCGAGCCGTCCGGGAGGCCTCCGATCGAGCCCTAGCCGTGGCGGCGAAGGGGGAACGAGATGGAGCCGCGCTATTCTCACCAACCGCAAGCTGAAGTTCATGAAGAGCAGGAGACCACGAGGAGCAGCGAAGCCGGCCGCTAGCCGCCCACCGGCGAGGAAAACGAGATAAACCTTGTTAAAAACGACGGTGATGGGCTTGCAAAACAGCGAGAAGACAACGACGGTGATTTGCTTGCAAAACTCAGACTGTGCTGGAAAAGGTTGACTTGACGACGGCGAAGACGGACGACGAGGTGTGGTGCTGGCTGCATTTCAAGTATGTATACAGAATGAGAATTTTGAATTTGGTTCCGCGAGGTGATGTGCTTGCAACTGCTTTCTCGGCGAGTTGTTTTACGAGTTCGGTTCCGCATCTCACCCTCCTTCATCGCCATCGCTCCCCCTGAAGAACCCTAGAAACCACCATGGGTGAATCTCACATCCCTCGGCGGGTTCCCGCTCTTACAGCACTCGGCGGTGGCTCTGGTAATTCACCTTCCTCAAAGGCTCAATCCTTTTTCTTTTCCCGCAATTTTCGTTGTGACAACTATCTGTCAATTCTATTCAAATCTTGATCTGATTTTTTTGTGTTCATCCATAGTGTCTGTCTAGTTTTGTTCATTATCCATATCGGGAATGATCGTTTTCTTGACTTTCTTATTCTTCGCACTGGCTGACATTTTATTGTGGAGATGGTGGCCTGGGAGTGTTCTTGTCTTAATTTCTGCAACGTCCCTTTGGTTTCTATTCGAGTATGGGGGATATAACCTCCTGTTATTCATCGCAAACGTGCTCTTGCTTCTCGTTGCAATCCTCTTCTTCTGGGCCAAATCTGCATCCATTCTGAATAGGTTTGTTGTTTGCTTTTAGTAATTCTGGTGGTGATTGATTTGATTGCGTTGTTTGGAGGTCTTGCTCACCGTGAACTATGTCTTATGGATGGCCTCTTTACTGAAATTTCTGATGTAGACCTTTGCCACCAATTCCAGACTTGGAAATCTCTGATGCTTCTGCAGAGAAGGCTGCAGAAGTACTACGGGTGTGCATCAACCACATATTGTCCTTTGCAAGCGAGATTGCTGTTGATGGGAATTTGAGAGTGCTTCTCCAGGTGCAGTTATTTGTTGTTTGTGCTAATTTCTGTTCTATGCTTTCTTCTAGTGGAGAGCACTGAGTTATTGATTCATTATAACTGTTTCTTATCAAGCTTGCATTTTGCTTAGGTTGCAGTTTCACTATGGATGATCTCATATGTTGGTAGTCTTTGTGATTTCATAACTCTTGCATTTGTATGTGCTAGTGGTGATTTTGCTGCTCTTTTCCTTTCATGACAGCTGGTTTCGTTGGCTCAATCTGGAGAAGAACTGAGCCCTGATCTCTTGAACACTACAGGCAAGTGAACATGTGGGTAATTAACTAAAAATTGGACATACTATTATAAGAAATTTCTAATTATAATGAAGGAATAGAACAATTTAGACTGATTTAAGAGTGTAGGAAGTGGTGATAATGGGTCATCTAATGTTTTAATGCCAAACTGAAAATGAAAGGAAATAATTTACCTGGCTAGTAGCTATTATCTAGTATTCATACATAGCATTAATGCACACATCTATCTTTTGTTATGGGCTGCTTTTGATAAATTTAAATGTTGAAGTTGATTTCTTATCATGTGAGACTGGATTTTTCATTATTGATAATGAGACACTGCCGGGTGGACCCTTACGCATGGGACTCCTGGAAACAACCAGAGTCCAGAGTAATTCAGATCAAGAAGACTGGGAACTTGCTGTATAATAATGTTTTGCTACAAAGCTGCACAGTGCTGTTTTTTGAGGTTGTCTTCTATTAAAACAGGTTTTGCAGCTGAGAGTGCTTGATTTTGCACGAATCTTCAGTTTCTTAAATGCTGTTAATTTGTAGTATGGATGACATGCATGATATGCTAACAGCAATGCTTTACCAGATCAAAGCCAGCAGATCAATGGCCCTTCATCACCCGTTGTATCTCATAAAGGCTTTGGCATTGCAACAATTGTCAGGAGAGCAGCTTCTGTTGCATCTGTGGCAGCAAAACAGGCATATGCAGCAATTGCTGCTGCTTCCAGGAATTCTGATGAAGACATGTTACCCCTCAAGTGTTGCTTAATGTCTGTATCTTTGCCCTGGGAACACATTGCTTATGATCTCTTGTTCAAGGTGGGACTCTTGCCCCTTTGTCTCGCACGCTGAACATATTTTGATCTTACTTTGTGCATTCTTCAATTCGTTGACTGCAGGGAGGTCCACCTGTGAATCTGTAAAACGGTACATGAACTTGTAGGAGCTATAATGAGAGATGGAAGCGCATACTCTGTTGAGATTGGACGGCATATATAGTAAAGATAATCAAGTTCGAGAGCAACAAGAGAGAAAACGGAACTTAAACAAGTAAATCCTCTTGCATTTTCAAAGCAATACTAATATACTTGTCTTGTCTCCATAAGTTTACTGTATCCAAGTTTAACAGGTACATTCCTAGTTCTGCAAATGCTATATTTGATGTCCTGAGGGAGTTGGCACAAGATCATACAGCGAAGAAGAGACGTTTTCAGGGCGAGTTTGCGGATATAGTGGAGATGGTAGCAGGTCGTGCAATTAGGGCGAATTTCCTTCTATGTAGTCAACATTTTAATTCATTTGAGTTGTATCGAGATCCAGATATCCCTTAAATTCATTGTATTCAAACTGTTTGGTTGTTTGTACAATGTTCATGTTAACAATATAGTGATTCTTACCTTGATAAGATTAAATGCAAATTTTATGGTCATTGTGCCTTTGTTTCATTTGTTATTGCCCTTATGATGGTTGGCAATTCAAAGATGATGCATGATCTGTGGATTATCAACTTTAGTTGAATGAAAATGGACGTTGCTATGAATTATTAAGATCTACGGATCATGTGTACATGTATTCCAGTCTCTGCTTTCAGGTATTTTCTCGTATTGAACAATTACAATGTCGGAATGAACAATTTTGTCATATGGTATAGTTGTATTGTCGGAATGAACAATTACAATGTTAGAGAATTTTATATTTTTGTCACATGGTACAATTGTACGAATTATCATTGGACGAATACTTCATGTCAGTCATGTTCATATTTTTGTCACATGATATATTTGTATTGTCGGAATGAACAATTATAATGTTAGAGAAGTTTCTATTTTTCATACTATCAACCTTAAATTCTTGTCATCCATTAAAAAATTTATTGTCGACTTTAACGAAATAAATGTTCCCAATGAAATTCATTCAACCTATAAACAACATGTGTCAAAAGACTCAAATCTAAACATGAAATATTAAGCAAATTAATTATCAAAGAACTTATGTATCATATTAACATATAAGTGATAAGTTTTTTTTTGTCAAAATGTATAATACCTATAAACAACATATGGTAGTTAGGTTCCTGTTAAATGTCACCAAACATACGCGACAGGCTTACCTAAATGGCATGACAGGATACGTACCATTTAAGTGTCATTTCATACTCGATCAACAAAGATGTGGTAGTTAAGTTCCAGTTAAATGTCATTTATGTGCGTGCAAGTTAAAGGGAGGTTACATGGCAATTAAATAAAAGTTAAATAGAAGTTACATGGCAGATAAGCAGTTAAAATGACAGTTAGGCAGTTGTGTAAAAAAATAGGAGGGACATTGACTTTATAATATACATATTATAAAGTAGCATGACAAGATGAGTGTAAGAGGGACGTGGGATATCTGTTAAAGTACTGACATAGGGGATTTTCTGATATTTACGAAGATAAGTACATCATTGACAAGATATATAAAGAACTGTGACAGAATATTAACACTACTAGCTAAATTGAATCTGTCATGATATATATGGAATCATGACAGGATTGTGTTAAATTCTATGAATGCGCGAAGACGAATATGCGAAATATCATTAACGAAGAAAATTACATTAACTACTTTCGACTAAATATCAATTCAACTAATTCCAACCACACAAATTACATTAACTACTTTGAAACCATATCGACCATGACTTGCTTTTGTCTTCAAAGAAAAGAAAGTTCACAAGAAAAAGTCATAAGCAAATTACATTAAACTTTATAATAATATGTGTAATATCTAGTACTTTACGAAGCATGTTATTTATTTTTGTTTTATATAATATAGTACTTTATAATAATGTCGTATAATATCAAACCATTAAAGACGACATGACAGGTAAGTGAGTATGACGGGATTGATTATGCATTTTTTCCTATTTTAATCATTCTCTTCTTCTTCCTATGTGATACGGACTGCCACTCATATTGGTCGATAGGATTATCTCAAACCATATTGAACCTGTCATGATATATATGGAATCATGACAGGATTGTGTCATATTAATTTAACCCAAACTAGTTCATATTGAACCCGTCAGGATATATATGAAATCATGACAGGATTGTGTTAAATACTATGAATGCGCAAAAACGAATATGCAAAATATCATTAACGAAGAAAATTACATTAACTACTTTCGACTAAATATCAATTCAACCCATTCCAACAACACAAATTACATTAACTACTTTGAGACCATATCGACCATGACTTGCTTCTATCTTTGAAGAAAAGAAAGTTCACAAGAAAAAGTCATAAGCAAATTACATTAAACTGTATGATAATATGTGTAATATCTAGTACTTTATGAAGCATGTTATTTGTTTTCGTTTTATATAATATAATACTTTATGATAATGTCGCATAATTTCAAACCATATTAAAGACGACAGGAGAAGTCAGTGAGTATGACAGGATTGGTTATGTATTTTCTTCCTATTTTAATCATTCTCTTCTTCTTCCCGTGTGATCTGGACTGTCACTCATGTTGGTCGGTAGGATTATTTCAAACCACATTGAACATGTCATGATTTATATGAAATCATGACAGGATTGTGTCATATCAATTTAATCCAAACTAGTCCATATTGAACTTGTCAGGATAAATATGAAATTATGACAGGATAGTGTTAAATCCTATGAATGCACGAAAACGAATATGCAAAATCATTAACGAAGAAAATTACATCAACTACTTTCGACTAAATACCAATTCGAACCACACAAATTACATTAACTACTTTGAGAGCGGCTGAAAAAACTAAGTAGTTACATAAAACAAGAAGGAGAGAAATGGGAAAGTGGGCGATGAGACAAATGCAGAGGTGGGTGGAGGTGGCACCTGAAGATCTCACCATGAAAGTGCCTCCAAAGCTTTCAATCCCACCAAAATTGGAGACCATTTTGGAAGATGAATGTTTGACTACTCAGAATTATTCTCACAATCTGCAAATTCCTAGCAGTTTTAATGGCAAGAGCAGGACTCGGTTCATGGTTGTTGTGTTCCCTGTTTTGGTTTACTTTCTCATCCTAATGTTCACTGGGAAAGACCTTTTGTTCATTGTTTGATTCTACATTTTTCTTTTTGGTGAGACAAGTTTTGTTTGCTCTGGAAAATTTGATTAACGTTTTTTGTTATTTTCATTATGTATGTTGGAAACAAAAGATGTATCCTTATAATTAAATGAGATTAGGAATGAAGTTTCACTGAGTTCGATGTTGACAGAATTATACGAATTATCTTTGGACGAATAATTCATGTCATTAGTCTTTTGATTTTTGTCACATTGTATATTTATATTGTGAGAATGAACAATTACAATGTCAGAGAAATTTATATTTTTCATACTATCAACCTTAAATTCTTGTCATCCATAAGAAATTTTATTGTCGACTTTAACGAAATAAATATCACCATTGAAATTCATTCTACCTATAAACAACATATGTCAAAAGACTCAAATCTAAACATGAAATATTAAGCAAATTAATTATCAAAGTTAATCATTGTGCTCAACTATCTGAACATAACCGACAAAATAATAGCATGAATCTAACACTCTCGCATAAGTTGTTGGGTTATAAAAGGCCACTAATCATGATTCATCAAACTCGCCCTGCTTAACATATTTTGCTTTCTCATGTAATCAAACACTCTCGCTGCTTCCTCAACCCTCTTTTCACCAAACAAAGTGCGAAGAAGCTCATTATATGCGGTTACATCCAAAACGATCTCCAACTTATCATGCAATGACAATGCAAAGTCAACTTGTCCACAGGAGCAGTAGTTCATTACCAACAATTTGCAACAAGAAGGATCAAACTGCATACCTTTCTCCAGAATTATTCTTAGCAGTTCCCCTGCTTCATCCCATCTTTTCTGTCTGCAAAGCAATGTCATGTATCTAGAGAATTCATTTAGACCCGGGTTAACACCTTGAGCGATCAAGTCCATCAGAGACTTGCTAACTTCTGGAGATGGGTTTTCTAAGCAAAGACAATCTACAAGTGCTTTGATAGAAGCGAGATTTACCACAATCCCTTTATGTGAAATTGAGTGATACATATCCATTGCTGCAGGCTGCAGCCACTCGTCCTCCTTTTGCAAGTGCTCTCAGCATATGCGTAAACGTTTTGTCTTTCAATCCTACACTGTCATCCAACGACCTTTTGAACAGCATCTCAGCTACATAGGTCTTACCCAGATCACATAGCCTCTTTATAAAGTTATCATAGTCCTCAGACACCAAAGCGTCCGGGATCAGTCTCTTTTTAGTCATCATCTCCATAACCAACTCAATCACCTTTTCATCACCAAACTCACAAGCAGCATCGAGAATCGAACTGTAGGTGGTGAATCCAGGCTCAATTTTCTTACAATACATCACATTTAGGTGATCAAATGCATCTCCAAAGTTCCCAGCTTTGCTATGCCATTCAATAATAATGTTAAAGACTACATATGTATAAACACCTGAATCCAACAATCTAGCAACTCTCTCCTGTTTCCCAATCTTGCAAAGAGCCCTAGCAATAACCGACCAAGTATATGAATTCAACAAAACCCCATCCATAAAAGCACCAGAACAATCTAAACTCAGCAGCACATCCCAAATTATCAAGCAATACATTGCAACAATCAATTTCAGGCACAAACCCACTTTTGATAGTGGAGGACTAACAGGCGTGAAAAATCTGGGGGCTGGATGAGCCGATTTACTGGACCATACAGCTCCGGAAACCTCTCGCTCTTCGGAGATGGAACCTCTCGCTTTTCAGAGACAGCTTCGGAACCTCGAGACAGCTTCGGAACCTTTCGCCGGAGATGGAACCTCTTTTCCCTTTGAAGGTAGTTAGGCGAATTAGCGAACCTCTCGCTCTTCGGAGATGGAACCCTAGGTACTGGAACAGACAACTCGCCGTCGACCTTTGGAGCAAGACGCCGGAGGGGGAACCAAATCTTGTATAGGTCTAGTGGACGGCAAAGGAGCAAGATGCTCCGAAGGAGACCAAGCCGGAGGCGAAACGGTTGGAACTCATTTTCTGAATGTGGCGCCGGGCACTTTTCCGGGCACAATTCCAGTGGGCTCCGGCCATTGTTAACACCGGAAAGTAGAAGCATTAGCTTCTTCTACGCGATCACATTCTCGTAGTGTACTCATATGACAAAAATGATTTCCGTTTGAATGAGAAATGGAGGCCCAAAGTAGCTTGCATGAAGTGCAAAACTTGAAAATATGTGGGGGCAAATTTCTTGTCCCACATTGAAAGTTTGGAGGTAGAAATACCATCATATATAATGGAGAAATAGACTCAAGGTTGTGGCATTGGGTCATTACCCATTTTCAATGGGGAGAGGACCTAGCTCATCAAGCCCACGCGCGCCGAGTCGAGTCGGGCGAGCGAGCTGTGCCGTGCCCAATCTGGAAGCCCATTAGTAGGATGGATTCGACAGTTGTGGCCTTGGGTCATTACCCATTTTCAATGGGGAGAGGACCTAGCTCATCAAGCCCACGCGCGCCGAGTCGAGTCGGGCGAGCGAGCTGTGCCGTGCCCAATCTGGAAGCCCATTAGTAGGATGGATTCGACAGTTGTGGCCTTGGGTCATTACCCATTTTCAATGGGGAGAGGACCTAGCTCATCAAGCCCACGCGCGCCGAGTCGAGTCTGGCGAGCGAGCTGTGCCGTGCCCAATCTGGAAGCCCATTAGTAGGATGGATTCGACAGTTGGGCTTTGAACTGGTAATGGAGAGATTTCGGGTTGTAGACCTAATCTTCCTCCATGATTAACGCCCCGAATCTATTTCGTAACGTTCAAATCCTCCTCTTCAGACTTCCGAAGCTCTATAAAAGAGTGGTCTGCCTCTCATTCGAAAGACACAGAGAACACCAGCCATCCCTCTTTTCTCCTCTCTGTTTTTCGAAATTTGGGTCTGAGAGTACAACACAGTAGTGGTTCGTAGCCTTCTGCATTTTTTGGTTGTGCAAATCAGAAGTCGGTTGCTCACCGTCGCAATACGGGGCGTTTTCAGAATTAAGGAGAGAGATTTCGTTCTCGACTCTGCATCGATCGTAGTTCGGTATAATTTCGTTTAATTACTGTGCGAAGATACCAAATCTAACCCAGGAAATGCAAAGATATGAAAACAGTGTTCACCTTAGAAAATACAGATATATATGTAAAAACTGGGACTATTTACAAAGATAAAGATAGATTAGAACCCGATCTTGGTCTCCGATTGGGTTCTAAGATTGCAGAAAAACAAGAGAAAGAAAAAACTGATTCTGAATAAGCGTGCCCTCTTCAATCGAGAGACTATCGTTTATATAGGAAACAAAAATTGCTATTGAAAACACACTATTACAGTGCCGTACAACTGTTCTTGTGTACAGTAGGGGAGTAGTGCGTTGTTACTGTTGACTCGTGAGTTTTGCTTTGCTGAGTGGTCTTTTCTTTTGTTGATGGTCTTTGTCGGCCATAAGCTTTGTCTGTTGGTTGATTTTGATCTTTTGCCGACGTCTATTTTGTAATGGGCCTGAACTTCTTGATGGGCTTGAAGAGAGTTTGGGCCTTGGTATTTCTTTTACTCATATGGGTCTTGAGCGAACTATTCAAAATGGTTAAAGTCTTCATCTTGGGCTTGATTAGAAGAACTGGCTTGTTCTTCTTCTTGGACTTTGTCGAACCATGATTTCTTTGCACCGGTCTTGGACAATTCTTGGTCTTCTTTTATTACAATGGATTTGTTCTGTTTATGGCTTGATTGGGTAGTCATAAGTTCTTGATATTTCTTCCATTCTTGAAACTCTTGCCATTCTTTTTGCTGGGTCGCATTGAATGGTGAAGGGACTTGAGAGGATGATGCTACAAGAATGCATGTAGGGTGGACAACTGAGGTCTTTTGTGGACTTTGGGTTGATCTTTTTGACTCGATAATGAGTTTTATCTTGTCAAGGGTCACGGAGTCAAGGTCAATCTTTTCCCACCATCTAACCTTATATTTTCTGCAGAGGGATAAGGGTAGTGGTTTGGGAAGAATTTGTTGAAGGTCATAGATCCAGCAGAGGATCCAGGCAACTCCGGTATTTTTATGGAACTGGACAGGTTTGACATATTCTGGCCATAAATAATGTTTGCAGAAGTAGTCAAAGGCTTGTTTTGCAGGTTCTGGGTATCTGGGACTGGGCCGAAAATGTTCCACCAAGAGTAGAACCAGATTGAAATTTTGTCAGAGCAATTTTTTGCAAAGAAGAAGAACCATGAATGATTGAAGGGTCTTATAAGGAAGGTTTTTGACCATGCTTCACGATAGTCAAAATAGGAATATCCTTTTGGGTAGAAAGGAATGGTGAATTGTTTTTGTAAGCTAGGATCACCCCACTCTTCTCGGGAGATTACCTTTAGGATCTTACATTTGGAGAAGAGGGTAAGGTCTGGGTCTTTTTCATCTTTTGTATGAAAGATTTCGGCAGATAAGGAATCTATCAGGATGAATTCATAGAATTTCTGGTTCTTTGCTGGTTCTGTGGGGAACCATTGAAAGTCTTTTGTAAAGAGGCTTTTGATGAATGGATCGAATTCTTTTGGTTCATGGGTCTCAAGTTCTCTGGTTAGGCATATTTCTTGAAGGGAAGACTGTTTGATGATGTATTTGTGGTAGACTTTGGACTTTTGTGACTCTTTCTTTTGAGGGGTCTTTGGACTTTGCGTATTTGAGAGGAGAGGAAATTGAGACAACATGGAGAATTGATTTTGAGTAGGTACTGTATTTGGACTTTTTTATAGAAGATAGTCTGCAGGAGTTTGTTTTCGAGGGGGATTCCCTCTCCCCGCCATTCCTGAAAATGCAAATAACATGGTTAAAAAGGGAAGGATGAGAACTTTACCTGAGAAGCGATTAATCTATTTGTTGCGTTTTGTTTTCTGAGGAGTGTCATCCTTGCAATGTGAAGGTCAAGTGTTTTTGCATCTTCAGAATCATAGGAGGTTGCTAAAATTTTATTTAAATCTTTTTGACTCGAAGGAACACCATAAAAATTGTAGCAATGACTTTTGAGATCTTGAAAGACTTTGAAATACGGGAAAGGAGCCATATAATTCCTTAATTTGTTGATTTACCTTGCAAAAATTCTCTAGTAAGGAAATCAGGTAAGGAATTTTTCTCTCCTTTAATGAATTCTATTTTAAAATCGAAAACTGAAAGGATTGCCTGCCATCTGGCAAAAATTTGTTTGGAAACAATGTTTTGAACATCTTTCTGCAAAATCTATTTGGCAGATTTGCAATCGACTCTGAGAAGGAATGATTTATTGTACAAATCATCCTGAAATTTAGAAATGCAAGCAACAATGGAAATGATCTCTTTCTTAACTATGCTATAGTTCTTTTGGGGACCAGTCCAACAACCAGAGTAAAATCTAACTAGTTGCTTAGGGCTGCTAGTCTCTAATCTTTGTTTTAGAATGCTACCGAAACCTATATCAGATGCATCTGTTTCAACAATCATAAAGGCTTTGGGTTGAGGGATACCAATGCAAGGAAGGGTTTTAACCTCTTTCTTAATGATACGGACGACTTCAGTTTGCTTAATACCCCAAGGAGGAGGATTCTTTTTAAGTCTAAGAAACAAAGGTATGCAAAGTTGGCTGAGACCAGAAAAGAAATCTGAGATGTAGTTAAGACATCCAAGAAACCTTACTTTGATTTGGAATAGTTTCATCTTGGTGGCTGATAAAACTAAACCATTTTTCTGATGGTATGTAGAAAAATGTTTAAATGTTTGAAATGCTCATCTAAGGTTTTTGAAAAGATAAGCACGTCATCAATGTAGACAATGAGGAAGTCAGAGTAAGGATTGAGAATATCATTCATGATTCTTTGATATTCTGAAGGGGTGTTCTTAAGGCAGAAAGGCATAACATTCCATTCGTAGTGGCCAAAAGGAACGGTGAATGCGGTTTTGTATTTATCTTCTTCGGCTATCTAGATCTGCCAGTAGCCGCTTTTCATGTCAAATTTAGAGAATACTTTTGCTTCGAAGAGCCTGTTAAGTAGATCTCTTTTGTTAGGGATTGGATACCTGATCCATTGCAAGACGTTATTGAGGGGTTTATAGTTGATGATCAACCTGGGAACCCCTCTTTCTTTCTCTGCTGCATTCATAACATAGAAGGCTGCACAGCTCCAAGGAGACTGGAACTTTCTTATTAACTGCTTGGTTAATAAATAGTCTATTTCCTTTTTACAGAGTTCTAATAGTTCTTTATTCATTTGAATGGGTCTGGCTTTGGTAGGAATGTCTCTTTCGCTAAAGGTTTTTTCATAGGGAAGAGAGACTTGATGTTTCTTTCGATCCCAAAATGCATTAGGGATGTCGGAACAGACCTGGCTTTTGAAAAGTTTTTCAAGATCAAGGATTTTGGTTTGCAGATAAGGACTTTGAAGTTTTTCTTCAATTTTTAGAAAAGCAATTTCATTGGTCAGATCTTTCATAAAAGTCTTTTTGTGATTAATGAGATTTAATTGCCTTTTGATAGAAACAGATTGGAGGATATCAAGATCTCTGCTTTTAATGGGATCAAGAAAATTAAAATCTAGTTTTTTGCCAAGGATGTCTGCATGAATGCCGTTATGGTCAACGGTGAACGGATAGATTTGGGTGAGGAAAGGAGATCCCAGAATAACATCTTGGGATAGATCTTTGACTAAAACAAAAGAATTCAGGAGGCACCATCCATTATTGCAGACAGACGCTTCTGGAATTTTAAAGTTTAATTGCATACGGACTCCACTGGCATTGTGTAATCTTTCATTAGTCTTTTTAAAATGGATTGAAGGAACTAATCCTTCTCTAATGCAATTGAGGTCAGCTCCACTGTCTATGAGAGCGATAGTGTTGAAAACTTCATTGGCGATTTTAATCTTAACAGGGCAATTCCATTTCTGAAAGTTCATTTTGTCTAGAACTGTAAGAAATAGATCGTCTTTGGCAGAAAAGGGGTATGCTTGACTGCTTTTGGAAGTAGCTTTGGAACTACTCCGAGATCTATGAGTAGATTTGCTGCTAGAACTGCTACTTGGGTCTATCTTGGATTCAAGTATACCGAGTCTAGTTTCGATCTCTAGATCTATAGGATCTTTAAGCCTGACATACTCTTGAAGATCTCTAATTTCTTTTTTGAGTTTATTGACCTCTGACTGAAGGTCTTTGGTTGTAACTGGTGAGCCAAAGAGGCTAGAAGAGGGTCTGTTTTCAAAGAGTTTAGAAATGCTAAAAGGCTCGTTGAAAGCGGTTCTTTGAATATGAGATCCTTAAGTTTCATGAAATATTCATGTTTAACTTGTGGATCTGGGATTTGGTTAACAAGCTCGAAGAGAGCTTCATCTCTATCGGCTTTAGTCATGACATTGCAGCATTGCTGTGGAAGATTATTATCTGAATCTGAGGAGATGTAGTCTACCTCGTAGATTCCATTGTCATCAGAATGATTTGACAAATTAAGAATCCTATTTAGACCTTCTTTATGATATGGGTTATCTTTGAATAACTCGTTGACCTTTTGCTTTAAAGGACAATTGTCTGCTTTATGCCCTGGCTTACGGCACTTATAGCAGATGCTCTTTTTACTAAGACTAGGTCTGTTGGATCTGTCAAACTTGGTTTGGCTGGGTCTATGTTTTCTAGAGCTTTTCCAGGTTCTAGAGAAATTTCTCTTTTTGTGAGATTTATCCCTATGAGCTCTTGAAGGGGCTTGGATCTTTTCCATTCCAAAGGCTTCGCAGAAGTTTCCCATCTCTCTTCTGGATCCACCCTTTCCCCCCCGTATTTTGCATGTATTTGAAGTTCAGTGCATAATGCTAGACCTTCCTTTTTAATAAAGGCTCCAAGCTGGCCATAAGTAATATCTTTCCATGGAATTTCTCCTGTTCCAATGGTTTCTTTGAGCTTGGTTGAGATACGTTTGGCGAAAAGAGAAGGTAAGCCGGCGACGAATCTTTCCTTCCAAAAATATTCATTACAGTCTGGTCTCTTAAGGACATAGGTTAAAAATACATCTTTGTACCACCTGTAGTCACTTAAGGTTGGGCAATTTAGGTTTATTAAGGTAATTTTATTAGCTTGTAATTCTTCTTGGGGATTGCCCACGAAATACATGCTGATTGCATAGATGAGCTGACCTGAGGCGTTTTGCTCAGTGGTAATTCTACCTGTCTCATCTTCAGTGGAGATGGTTGCATCCAAGATCTCCATTTTTTGCTGAATATTGGTGGCGTTATCCCACCAGTATTTTAATTGCCCTGTGAATCCTTGGATTATAAGGCACGCTGTAGTTTTGTCAGACTGATTTTGGGTTCTGTAGGCAACTTTGGCCATGCCCATTTCTTGGAGAGTATTTATGATTTCTCCTTCTGACTTACCATCTATGTTCCATTCGTAGATGGATGTGCCATTGTAATCTGTGGATCTAAACTTTGCTCTTTCTTCATACTGAAGATCAGGAGGAGTTGGTCTATTGTAGTAATTTCTAGTGTCTGAATTACCAAACCTTTTGGTATAGTGTTGAGATCTGTTACCTCTTCTTCTGAGTTTATTGATCTCTGATAAGACAAATTCTATGTGATTAATATCTATAACAGACTCATTTTCAGTATTAGTATCTTTAGTACTGGGACTGCTTTGATCAAGGCTGGACTCATCATTGCAACTGCTTTTGCATTTTGCCTTTAAGCAGTTTATATTTGCAGGATGAGTAGAAGGGGTTATTCTAGAGTTTGATGCTTGAATTGCATCGAGTCTTTGAGAGGTAGAGGCTTGGAATGCGTCTATCCTTTGAGAGATTTTTTCTAAGACTGTGGGAGGATTGAGATTTATATTTCTCAACAGATTGCTAGGAATGCTTTCGGATTGAAAGTGTGGTCTGGAAATATCCCTAGGAAATTTTGGTGGATTAAATCCATTGTCGATTCCCAAGTGAACTTGGTCTATCTGTTCGGCAATGGTGTGGAGGATTTGGTTAGAGTAATTGTTCTGATTGTAAATCTTTTTTATGTCTCCAAGATTTACCTGACTATTGTCAATATCAGATCTTCCTCTTTTGAAAGGTTCGGCTTTTATCTCATCATTGAGAATTAAGCCTTTGAGAGGTGGATGGACAGACGTACTAGTACCTGTAGGATGATGCTTCCAGGTTCTAGTAATTCTATTCTAAACTTCCAGATAAGAAAGATGGAAAGGGTCTTCTATGTCTTTTCTGGACAAATATATAGAGAACCATTTATAGAAAAGAATATTGGTTTGAAGTTTATTCATCTCTTCATAATATTCCTTTTGGATTTGGTCTCTACAGACTTTGTCTATGTTCATGAACCATTTTCTCTTCTTATCGTTCTTGGGACTGTAAAAGTCTTTTCTCAAATATTCTTTATCAATAGTAAAATCTTCTTTAGATAATACATTGATAGTAGAATAGCTATGCATATCATTGGAGGTTGGTGAGTGACCACTGATTGACTCAACATCATTAGGAGGGATGACTCTAGGTAAAAGAGCTTCAAAATTGACATGATCATTTCTAAGGGCTCCTGAAAACTCGCTTCTAATGGAGTAGAAGGGGTCATGGATAGAGTTTCTCCCGGGAACAAAGGTTGGTCTATCAACAGAAGTTTCTCTAGTAGAATTAAATCTAATGAGAATCCTGCCATCAGTTTCTTCTATAATCTGAGAAAATTCTTGTTGTTCCATATTCCTAGGAGGGTTGTCATTTTCGACTTCCAAGGTTTCAGGAATGGTTATGTCTTTCCATTTGATGGTCTTAGGGGTAAAGGTACAAGACTTTTCTGCTTCAAGCTGCAGTAAGATGGTTTCTCCTTGTGATAGAGGAGAAATTGTACACTTTGGGTCTGTCAAAGAACTCATTAATTTAAAATGGAGTCTAAAGATAATCGCGAAGTTCTTAGTAAATTGTTTGCAATTATTGTTGAGCATTTTGATATCTAATATGAGGGTTTGACAAATTCTAGGGTCTGTCATATCGACAGAGAAATTTGGAGAGCAGTTAAAAAATAATGGACCATTGCAAATATTGGATTGGACTAAGGCTAAGATGGAATCCTTGTAGGTAATGAATCTGTCGTCTCTAAGGGCTAGTGAAATACCCCAAATAAGTGGATAAGGGCATAAGGGTAAATTAATTAAGGATTTTACTAAAAGGGGGAAAAATGGAAATTTGGGGATAAAAATTTCATAAGGGCCGGTCATCTCCCTCTTCGTGAAATCGTTCCCTGTGCTCAGCTTCCTCCCGTGAGCAGCTCAGCAGCCAGCTCCCTCCTCCGATCCGAGCTCTCTCCGTCCCCGCCGAAGCCAGCCGAGCTACTCTCCTCCGGCGAGCCAAGCTCCTCCGCGCGGTTCCTCCTCCCTGCTGCGTGTTGTTCGTAGCTGCTGCTGTGGAGCTCGTCGTTGTGGTTCGAGCTTCTGCAGTTCGTCACCATTGCTGCAGCTTTCCGGCGTCGAGAGCCCCTTTCCGGCGAGGTCTAAAGATGGGGTAAGGTGATGTTTGGTTTGGGTTTGCTTGGGGTTCATTTGGACTGAAATTTCTTTGCTGAATTTTTTGGGTGTGTGTCCGAAATTGGAGCTGTGCAGCTGCGGTTTTGTGTTGTTGTTGTGGTTCCGGCGACGAGGAGCCTCTTCCCGGTGACTACCGCTTAGTTGTCGACAAGGTGAGCTTATGGGTTGGATTAATTTCAATTTGGTTGAGGCTTTGCTGAATTTTTAGGGTTTATGTTCGAATTGATGTTGTGGTTCGAATTGATGTTGTGTGTAGTCCGAATTGATGTTGAAATATTCTTTGTGGGCAGTTGAAGAGCCAATTTCGTGAGCTTGGGGTTGATTTTGGTGAATGTGTAGTGCTGATTTTTGGAAGGTATTATTAGGGTTTGAATTTGGGGGTTTTCTCTAGTTGTGGATTGATATGAATTAACGCCAGGGTTTTGCTCGGATTGATTTCGCAGGTTCGTTCGCGTGGTTTGGAGATCTCTGGAGTTGTCGTTGCGGTTCGACTTGAGGCAAGAGGATCCTTGCTAACTTATATATTTTTATAAACTGATTATGTTTAATTTTACCGTTGCTTGAGCTATTATTTTAATTGGTTTGTTTGACTATATAATGGCTTGGATGAGATGTGTGATAATGTGTGATGAGGTGTGATAATGTGTTGGATTGAATGTGTGTGTGTATGTGTGTCGGATTGAATGTGTGTGTGTGTGTCGGATTGAATGTGTGTGTGTGTGCGTGTGTTGGATCGTGTGTGTGCGTGTGTTGGATTGAATGTGTGTGTGTGTGTGCGTGTGTTGGATCGTGTGTGTGCGTGTGTTGGATTGAATGTGTGTGTGTGTGTGTTGGATTGAGTTTGTGTGTGTGTGTTGGATTGTGTGTGTGTATGTGATTATGTGATATTTGATTGGTTGTCGTATGAAGTGTTTGAATTGGTGTCAGAGTAGTGGTGGAATGTTGTTGGTTGGTGAAAGTCCTTATATTTAGGGCCTCGGTGGGTATGAACCCCCGAAGGTCGAAGGGTCAGGTGATGATAGTCTCACCAAACCGCGTAGGGTGCACGCCTACGTCGTTAAGGGCCAAGGGTTGGATGGTGAAAGTCCCATCCGAAAAGTGTGTGTTGATTGTCTCACCCGGTGATGTGGTGGTGGAGACGGAGGTTGGATTGGAGGTGTTGGTGGTTGTGTGTGTTGATTGTCTCACCCGGTGATGTGGTGGTAGAGACGGAGGTTGGATTGGAGGTGTTGGTGGTTGTGTGTGTTGATTGTCTCACCCGGTGATGTGGTGGTGGAGACGGATGATGGATTGGAGGCGTTGGCGGTTGTCTGTGTTGGTTATATGTTGAATTGGTTGTGTACTTGATTAAATGGTTATGTGTTGAATATTGGTTGTGTTCTTGGTTATTGATTTTTGTGTTGGATTTGTATAAGTTGGATTGTATGTGTTGACAGGTGTGTGTGTGGACAATTGTATGTGTTTACAGTATTGAGTTATATTATTATTGGTTACAAGTGGTCGATTGTTGTGATATCTATTATAGTTTAAATGTGGACTGTGTACCTGAATACGTGGTTTTGTGATGGATGTTGATCGTTATTAGTTGTGGTTGTGGGCCATTGTTGGCCATTGGTTGTGGTTGTTAAATTTCGTGTGTTATAGTGGTTGATTGTAACTAGTCAAGGTTGCGAAATTTTGTGGGTATGGCTGTGTTGATTGAGTGTATTGATTGAGTTCCCATCTTGAGGTGTGGGCCAATACGAGTTGAGTTTGAGGTATGAGTTGCAGTCGAGGTTGACGAACCGGCGGCACCAGAAGGGTGGCTGGCCTGGATCGTTGTTTTGGTTATGATTGTATTATGTGATGTTTATCTCGTTGATGCCTATGTGTTTGTTGTTGTGAAGGTTAATTTGTTGTGTTAGTGCAGTAGTGAGTTATGTATTATTGGTTAGCTTCGGTTGTAAGTCAGTAGTAAGATATGGGTATGTGCTTAGGGTTGTTGATTGAGGTATTAGGAATGGAGAGGAAGTTGGATTGGATCGTTCTTTTCGTCTATGCTTGTGATGAGTTTTAGGATGGTTTGAAAGAGATTAGTATCATGTAGAATTGGATAAGATTGAGTAATGGATGATTATGTTATAGAGTGTGTTTGTGTTTAGGCGTGTGTTTTATGTGGATTAGTCGGTATGATATGGTATATATTGTATATATATATTGTATAATCTGTTGTTGTTTGGTATTGTTGATTGCCATGAAAATTCCGTGGTTTTGAAACTGTTTTGGCTGGGCTAATCTTGCCATAGTCTTTCACGAGACTGACCAACTGCGGTTTACGTGCCGTGGTTGGCTGGGGTATCGGGTCCCTCAGTCAATCAGGTTTTTCAGGTTCAGCGCCAACAAGGAGGTTCCTGATCACCGTCGGTTTTGGAGTCGAGAACTCTACTCTTTTGGTTTGGACTTGACTTGTTGCACGTGTCGTTTGGGTTTTGGACTTTGACTGGGTTGCACTTGTTGTATTGGTTTTTGGTTTTGGTTGTTGGTTTTTGGTTTGTAAAGTGTTGTGTTCTGTATGTTAAGTTTGATTATGGTTTCAAACTCTAGACAAGTTTTACAGGTTTTCCGCTGTGCTGCTTTTGATATTATTATATATATGGGTCATGTTTTGCATTTTTTTTTTCACCCGCCTTATAATCCTTTCGGATTATGGCACTGTAGCACCACTGTCCTGGGGGTGTTACAGCTAGAAAGACAGGAGAATCAATATCTTTTCTATGCAAGGGTTTCAAAGCAATTTGAATCAAACCAAGATGCAGAAATCTATAACCTTTTCTTAAGTAACTCTTGATGGTTATAGGGTTGAGCAATCTTAAAGATTGTTGCTCTTTGGTGAGACTAATAGTCTCTTCTTGATGCTTTATGCAGTTTGCATGGAACATATCTAATATGCCAGATCTATATATAGATTGCGAGTTATCTGGAATAGTCCAGTCTTGGATATTGTCAGGGTCTAAGGTGTACATGTTTTCATTGCTATGAACCACCTGTCCGGAATTGCTACCGGAACCACGCCTAAACAGTCTTCTTAAATTTTCAGTCATGGTTTAAATATTGTAGTTAATGGTTTAACCTATTAAGGTTTGATCTAGGGCTCATAATAGTGGGATCATCCACCGGGACCACCTAACAAAGGCTGACCAAACGGATCTTACGGGACTGACCAAGCACTATGCCCAGAGACTAGATCTTGACTTAATGAAGTAAAACAGTAACAACAATATTGGAAAAGGTGTGCAGACTTGTCAAGTCTCTATATGGACTCAAACAAGCTCCAAAGCAGTGGCATGAAAAATTTGACAATGTCATGATGTCAAATGGCTTCAGCATCAATGAATGTGACAAATGCATCTACTTCAAAGACACTCCAAATGGTTACATTTTGTTGTGCCTGTACATAGATGACATGCTCATTATTGGAAGCAACAAAGACATGATCAACCGAACTAAGAACATGCTTAGTGGGAAGTTTGACATGAAAGACTTGGGACCAGCAAATGTCATATTAGGGATCAAAATCACTAGACATTCTGAAGGAATTATCCTGTCTCAAGCTCATTATGCTAAAACAGTACTTGAACGATTCAAGAACAATTCAAGCGGGACTGCAAAGAGTCCTGTGGATCCTCATCTCCACTTGACCAAGAACTCGGGGGATGCAGTATCACAATTGGAGTATGCACGTGTGATTGGAAGTTTGATGTACTTGACCAATTGCACAAGACCTGACTTGGCGCACTCAGTCAATGTACTAAGTCGCTACACAAGTAATCCAGGACACAAACACTGGAAAGGGATAACTAGAGTATTAAATTACTTGCGTTATACTCAAAGTTATGGGCTGCACTATGGTAAATACCCAGCAGTTCTGGAAGGATACAGTGATGCGAACTGGATATCAGATTCCAGAAACTCAAAGTCCACAAGTGGATATGTGTTTACACTTGGTGGTGCAGCAGTATCATGAAAATCTTCCAAACAAACACTATTGGCCAGATCCACTATGGAGTCTGAGTTCATTGCTTTAGATAAAGCAGTAGAGGAAGCTGAATGGCTTCGGAATTTGTTGGAAGATATCCCGATGTGGGACAAACCAGTGCCAGCAGTAGGTGTACATTGTGACAGTCAATCGGCTATAGCTCGGGCACTGAGTCGTTTGTACAATGGTAAGTCACGTCATATACGAAGACGACATAAAACCATTAGACAACTACTCTCGCATGGTATAATCTCAATAGATTATATCAAATCGGCTGACAACCTAGCGGATCCGTTTACTAAAGGTTTGTCACGAGATCAAGTTGTTAAATCATCAAGAGAAATGGGTTTAAAGCCTATGACTACAGAGGACGCTTGATGACGAACCCTACCTACGTGACTGGAGATCCCAAGAAGTAGGTTCAAAGGGAAAACTAAATCAAGCCGAATCAAGATGAGCACTGGGAGACTGAAGTCTCCTTCCAGTTCCTAGGATGATGAACAGTGCTACCTGTATGAGTTAAGGTTAAGCTTGGCTTTTAATGATTCCATAGCTTTGAAATAAAAGTGGGGTATGACAGGATACTCTTTATGGCAATCACCTTATGAGTGTGAAATGGGGCCGTTTCTAGGAGAATTAAGAAAGGCTAAATTCTCCAAGTTCACTCATGAATAACTAGGGATGTTCAAGGCCAAAATGAACACAACAAGAGAACCTAGTTCTGTGAGAAGATGAAACTGTGTGATAGTTGTTGTCTCGGTTTACATCAAAGCTCGGGTGGTTCAAGACATCATGTTCACTACCTAGTCGAGAAAATCCGATAGCTACTCACTATGGGTGGTTCAAAGCTGAAACACGCTACCAGCCCAGATGCAGTGATTTTTCGACTGTACTCTCAAAAGTCTTTCTGTTTTAACCAATGTTTAGAATCATTTCTATTCATGTGGGGGATTTTTGGAACTCATTTTTTGAATGTGGCGCCGGGCACTTTTCCGGGCACAATTCCGATGGGCTCCGGCCATTGTTAACACCGGAAAGTGGAAGCATTGGCTTCCTCTACGCGAGCACATTCTCCTAGTGTACTCATACGACAAAAATGATTTCCGTTTGAATGAGAAATGGAGGCCCAAAGTAGCTTCATGAAGTGCAAAACTTGGGAATATGTGGGGGCAAATTTCTTGTCCCACGTTGGAAGTTTGGAGGTAGAAATACCACCATATATAATGGAGAAATGGACTCAAGGTTGTGGCCTTGGGTCATTACCCATTTTCAATGGGGAGAGGACCTAGCTCATCAAGCCCACACGCGCGCCGAGTCGAGTCGAGCCGAGCTTGGGCTTGGGCTTGGGCTTGGGCTTGGGCTTGCCACCTATCTTTTTGGGCCAATCTGGAAGCCCATTAGTAGGATGGATTCGACAGTTGGGCTTTGAACTGGTAATGGAGAGATTTCGGGCTGCAGACCTAATCTTCCTCCATGATTAACGCCTCATGTCTGTAACGTCCGAATCTATTTCGTAACGTCCTCCTCCTATTTCTGTAACGTTCAAATCCTCCTCTTCAGACTTCCGAAGCTCTATAAAAGAGTGGTCTGCCTCTCATTCGAAAGACACAGAGAACACCAGTCATCCCTCTTTTCTCCTCTCTGTTTTCCAAAATTTGGGTCTGAGAGTACAACACAGTAGTGGTTCGTAGCCTTCTGCATTTTTTGGTTGCAAATCAGAAGTCGTCTTGCAGTTGTATCCTGGGATTCGGAACGCTATCAAATCGTCGCAATACGGGGCGTTTTCAGAATTAAGGAGAGAGATTTCGTTCTCGACTCTGCATCGATCGTAGTTCGGTATAATTTCGTTTAATTACTGTGCGATTTCTACTTGCAGTTTATCTTTCAATATTGCGTTCCTACAGAAACAACTCGCCGTCGGCCTTTGGAGCGAAGAACGACTTCGGCCTTTGGAGCGAAGAACGACTTCTCTCTCCCTGCGATGTGTTTTCCTAGTTACATGATTATCTGTAATCTTGGGAAATTTAGATCCCTGGCATTAACAAAGATCAAATATAGGTTGTTATCACATGATTATTTCTAATCTTATCACAATGATTTTGTTTTTGTCACATGAAATTGAGTTAATTTGCAACTTATGAATCTTGGGAAATTTAGAAAAGAAAATGAATTTGAGTTAATTTGGGTTTGGGTTCAATATCAATAATTCGGTATATGAAATCTAGAAAAATGAAAGTGGAAATTGATGAAATTAATTGGATTGTATTTTAGAAGGGAAAAATTGTCTGATTTGGAGGGAAATTGTGTATTTTTAGAGGGAAACAATGTACACTTTTGATGGAAAAGAATAAACAATGATTTTGTGTTTTTTTTTTTGCTTTTTGTTTCCTTTTTCTTTTCATGAATTTTATTGTTTTTACTTAATTTCTGAATTAAAAGAAAATTTTAATATTTTGCAAAAATACCCAAAATAGTGTATATATGCAAAAAAAAAAGTCAAACTGATATTCTTACAAGTGACTTTTTTATTTGGGGTATTCTTGCAAATGGGTGTAATTATTAATGATAACTTGTATCCATTAATAATAAAAGTCAATCTCCTAATTAAAACCAATGGGCCGAAATCCATGTCCCACATGGGCTTTCGGTTTGGTTTGATCTAGCCCGATAACTCTATGTGTGTGACCTCATAGGATCCGATTATTATAGTCATGGGCCTAACCCAATTAAGCCCATTGATCGTAGTTGGCTTCTAGCAAAGCACTACGATCCCTAAAATTCTTGGATTGTAAATCTCCATTAGTTGTCCTATTCTATGTTCAGTAATTACACTTTTGATTAAAGGACACAATTCCTTCAATCTCCCACTTGTCCTTAAAACAAGTGTGCAATGTTAAATCCCTTTGTCTCTTAGTGTCTTATTTGATGATATGATGACATTCATATCTCTTATCAAATGTGTTCCTTGAACTCCTGAGTTTGAACTGTCAAATAACGGATGATTACAGATAATCCATCTGAACATGGCCATGCATTTTTCAGTTCTTGCTCTTCAAGTGGTCGAGACATCATTCATGTCCATATATCACAGTATATATGAAGAAGGAGGATTTCTCCAGTCTTGTATGACTATAGCTCTCACTCAACTTTTGGCAATCTCAATCACTACCTTTATAACTGTCTGTTACGGTCAGCGTTTGACAACGTCAAAGACATATCAATCATCAAGAGAAATCATATCCTACTCATGTCTGAGGAATCCACCAATCATGGTTTAACTTAAAATTCTTCAATCCCTTTTGGAGAGTCTTAAGGTGGATCAGTTCTATATGTATCATCCATACACATCTATGTAATTGACTAGACATCTCTATGTCTCTATAACACATGAAACCCGGTCTTATCAATCAATCTCACAATATGGTCTTTTGATTAAGTAATTTGTATCCAAGTTAACGACTTAGACCATGGACTTCTAACAATTTTATAATTTCAGTTCACTTAATGGGATCTCATTCACCAAAACAGTTTTGATAAGCCCATTTGATAATTATTAAATTGTTTGAATACTTTATCTAATCTCAAGCAATGATTAAATAATAATATGAAACTCATATATAAATCAAGCATAAATGTTTGTGATAACAATAAACAAGATTTATTATAAAACAAACAATGTGTCTCAAAAGAACTCTCTAATGTGCTTGAGCCCCTTGGCCCGAGTATGACTGTCATGCTTGGGCCTAGGCATGGACTTGGTCAAAGGATCTACAATGTTGTCGTCTGTGTGCACTTTGCACATCCTCACGTCTCCTCTATCAACATAGTGTCTGATCATGTGGTACTTCCGTAGAACATGTCTGGATCTGCAATGTTGCCAATCATGAGTGTGTTATTCCCAACATGTGTCACTCAGGCCCATTAAACCCCGTCCATATAGCATCTGTATGCGAGACTTCAATTATTACAGGTTCAGTTGCTGGATTAGTTTCTGAGTTTTATGAACTCATTTTGTTTGTTTGTTATAGATTACACTTCGTTAGGTTTGGTACTCTGCGAAGTGATAGAAGAACCAAATATCCATACTTATATGTGGCAAATCGCCTCATGTAGATGTGGAGAAACTCATAAACTAATTTAGTATGTAGCAGGAGGTATCGTTGATGCGGTAAAAATATATAAGTAGGGATATTTGGTTCTTCTATCACTTCGCAGAGTACCAAACCTAACGAAGCGCAATCTACAACAAACAAACAAAATGAGTTCATAAAACTCGGAAACTAATCCAACAACTGAACCTGTAATAATTGAAGTCTCACATACAAATGCTATATGAACGGGGTTTAATGGGCCTGAGTGACACATGTTAGGAATAACACACTCATGATTGGCCACTTATTATTCAGACCTTTCCTCAACAGAAAAAGTAAACGTTACAGCTGCTGCTACAAGCTATCATCCTAAGAGAGTTTCATACAAAGCAGAATGCCTGCAGCAATGCAAGAAATAGCCAAGATAACACCTTGCCTAGAAAGCATTTTTTCGCGCCATGTCAACGGTCTTGTCACCAAATGTAATACCTTCTGAACTTGCTCGTTTAGGTCCTCTAGTGTTCCATTATTATCAATGACAATGTCTGCCTTACTTCTTTTCAAATCAAGGGGCATTTGAGCATTTATTTTGTTGTGTGCCTCTTCATCTGATATCCCATCTCTAGCCTTCAATCGTTGAAGCTCTGTCTCGTGATCAACCCATACAACAATAACAGGATTTGTCCAATTGTCCAGTTTGGCCTCAAACAATAGAGGAACATCGAGAACTATAACCTTAGATCCCTTGAGCCACAACTTAAAAACCTCCTGAAAAATGCCAACCGAAATATGAGGTGCCAGTAGCCTGCAAGATATTTTGAGATGAAGTGAAATTAGAAACTCACATTTACTAGAAATCAAATTAAGAAAAGGAAAAAAGTGGATCCGACAGCCAAAATTATCCGGAACAATGACCTGTGGCAATAAACATGTAACTTTAAATTTCAATATCTAATCAATCCAACAAAATCCAGCCAAAACAATCAAATATCACACTTGGCAATTTAAAGGATAATTATTTTCAAATGTCTAAGTAATATCCTTATAATATATTAGTGAGTAACTGAGTATTAGCAGATAACCAGATATTACTAGTTATCAGACTTTTTATTATAATATCTGTAAACTAGTAATATCTACAGCATCAACGGTCTAGAAATCAGTTTATTGAGCTTGTCTATCTTCAAGGTGCTAACAAGCTTCAGCTGTAATCCTATGTAACATTAGAAGCCATAAGCATGTATTGAATGACATGAACATCTCCAGTAGAATTATGCAATCAGCAATTTCTTTCATCCAGCAGAGGAAGTACAAATAACAACTATTTAGATACAAGTCAAACAGCCACCGGCAGAGATACAACTATTATTACTTGGTACTACTACTAATCATTCCTCTGCAAATAGTAGTACAAAGCCACATGTTGAATGGTACCATTAACATCCAAGAGTCAAGACACACATATAACCAGGTGATTCTAAAGAAAGAATACAAAAAACTCAGACGTGAGACATTTTCTTATATAACATGAACAAGGTCTTCTTATAGAGGACAAGATGCCAAAACTACTACGAGATGGCCATCAAAATGTTAATCGCAAAAATATCACAATAAATTACAAGGTTAATGAATAAGCGGGGACCTTATCCATATATACACGACAAATCATAGCAAAAATATTATAAATGAGGATTCAAGAAGAAGAATTCTACTTTTATAGTGGAAACATTAAGAGTTGAATAAATAAAGCATCTGTAATTGGTGTTTGATTTTTAATTGGGGAGACTCCATAACTTGAATAGTAGTGCTATTAGACGTGGGTAAATCTAACCGTTGGACCCCGTATGTTAGCTTTGTATATATGGGCGGGTACAGATAACTCAATTATGGCAAGTCCCAATGATATACATCAAGCTTTTTCATTACATTTAAAACAATCGTAAGCGGAATCCAACTATATAGCAAAGTAAAGGTAACGTTTATACCGGTTGAGAAGTTGTCGCTTAGCTGGATCAGAGAATACAATTTGCCCCAACTTTGGCCTATCAACCTCTCCATTAGGTTGAAGAATATCCTCCCCAAATTCCTTTACAACCTTTTTCCAACCACCTGTGCCCTTCTTTAAAACATCCTGCGAAAACACAGCTCACAATATGTTTGCTTAAATTAAACACAAAATTCAACAAAGAAAAGACGAGAAGATATGCTATATGATGCAGAAAAAGGAAAGTTTCAAGAAGGCCTCTTTAAACATACACATTAGTGATAACCATGGGTAGGTATGGCCAAAAAGATAACAGCTTGGAATCAAAATCATATCAAAACCAAATAAACTGACCCAAGAGCCACATCCGACTTACCCTCATGCTTCCTTCAAGCTGGAAACTCCTCAAACTCAAAAGATCATTGACCTAAGCCCATTCATACCGACAACTCTATATCCAACACAATGTAAACAGAAGTTTCAAAGCCATCAATTCTAAAGCCAACTATGTACTTCCATGATCTTCAGCCATATAATCATATCTTATAAGGATACTTCACAATTCCTCAGTTGTGAATATGTAGAGATCCGAAGTAATTGCCTAAAAATGCAATTCCACCAGTGAAAATTGGGGGAAATTTTGGAATTTTCCATGTTCCTACACACATGAAACTACATCCAAGTTTTATTTATCAACTTTATCCACTAGAACAAGGAGGAGAATTTAACTGGAAAAAGCATGAATCAAACTCTTCAAAGTTCGCGTGCAGTTTTTCAATCCAACTAAATAAACAATTTCAACCAATTCCGTATAATGGTAGCATATATGCTTCCATTTGAATTGAAGAGCACGCTCAATAATCCAACAGATCACAATCTGAGCTGAAATTCATGAAAACACATGTGAATTACCGAGAGAGGATTACCCGAGCGATGATGTCGGCGTCAACGACCGGGATGTCACTGGCCTTGAAGATGTTGGAGACGGTGCTCTTACCTGAAGAGATTCCTCCCGTTAGCCCGATTATCCTCATCTGCGGCGATGCGGCTGCGACATGAAGTGTGCGGAAGCGGGGGTGTGAGAGGGAGAGCGAATTAGATTGCAACAGCTCAGCAGATATGGCGGTCGGAGGTTTTAGACTGAGAGGAGTAGTTAGACATGAGCACATTTTAGGGGATTGAAAAAACAAATCTTCACATCAAATTCAATAAAACTGAAGCAAAATGCACCATCGAAAAACCAAATTGAAGGCGAAATTTGAACATCCTAGAGCACAATTCCTCCAGAGTGAAGAAAATATAGTCTATAAACTGATTTCCGGACGGGAGTGGCTTGGTGAAGTGGGCGCGAACGGGAGTGGCTGCGGCTCGGATCTGGGCAGTAGCGGTGGAGTGGATCGCGCGGCTCGGTGGATCTGGGCGTGGGCGTGTTAGTCGGGGCCGACGTGTATTCTTGAGGGCGCGACCGAGAGTGGTTCGCCGGAGTTTGTGGTCGATTGGGCTGGTGCAGGGCTCGCGGCGGCTGGGCGAGGTCTTGGTGGTCGCCGGTGTGGGTGACTGGAAGAGAGTTGGTGAGGTGGTGCCGTGGTGCCAGGGAGAGAGGGGAAGGGGTATCGGGGATGTGGGACTTGTGGACGAAGAGGAGAAAAGGAAAGGAAAGGGGAACGGCTGGGAGTTCAGACTTCAGAGAGCCAAGTAGAAGAAAGGAAAGGAAAGGAAAAAGGGGAAAAAAACGTTTTTTTTAGGATCAATAAACAAAAATCACTAGTCTCATCTATTTTTTTACTCCGTCCCATAATATTCGTTATGTTTTCATTTTAAACGTTCTTTTTTATTTGTCCTATTTTTTTTATTCATATTTTATTTTTAATATTATCCTTATTCATTCCATCTTTTATACTATTTTATCCTTCATCCAAAAACATCCAATCATTATCACCTATCATCTTCATTCATCTTCATCCATCTCAAACTCCATTAATATCCACCATTTTTATCCATAACCTAAAACTTAATAAACCATATTTCATTAACCTAATTAATCTAATTAATTAAAATTTTAATTAATTAATTAAACTAACAAAATTAACCAAACTACTCCTAAATCCATTAACTTAACCCAAATTATATTTTTAACCAAACTAACCCAAACCCATATTTTAACCTAACCCAATATCCCTAACCCATATTAACCTACCCCTAATCTACCCATTTAACCCGGCCTAATCTACCCAGCCCAATTAACCGAAATCCTAATCTACCCAGCCCAGCCCATTTCCCACCCTAACCCTAAATACCCTAATCTGATCTCTCACCCCTCACTCTCTCGTCTCACTCTTCGCCGCTCTCTTCTCTTCTCCTCTCTCATTCTCTCTGAAACCCTAGATCTGAGCTCTCTCGTCTCCTCTCTCGTCTGAGCTCTCTCCACCTCTAGTTCTCCTTTGTGCTCTCATCTGACCTCTCACTCTCCTTGAAGGTGCCTCTCTTTCTCTACTCTCTCGTCTGAGCTCTCTCTGAAACCCTAACTCATCAAAAATGATCTCGATCTGTTGCAGATCTGCTCGCCGGCGATTAATATGCTCCGGTTATCCCCAAAACACAGAAAAGGCTTGCTCCTCGTCTAGATCTACCCATATCTCCCAAAACCCGCCCAAAAAAACCCTAAATCTCAGAAATCGTTGCTTTGAAAACCCCGGTCCCCTGGGTTCCCTTCTCTGTTTGCAAAAAAAATGGGTGATTCGGACCTATTTAAGTCTGATGGGTCCTGGACTTCTGATGCACTTTTTTTTGCTTGCTCTCAAGCTCCACAGTGCGAGTGGGGTGGCGATTGTGTTGGGGATCACAGCTTCACTCCTATTGGCTCAGAGGAAATTGTGGAGGGGAAGCTGCGAGAAGAGCCCCCAGAGATCGCTGAGCTCCCTGCTACCCCTGAGTTCGTTGAGCTCTTTCCTACCCCTGAGATCGTCGTCCTCCCTGATTCCCCTGAGATTATCTTCATCCCTGATTCCTCTGACGATGAAGCTGCGAGATGATACGTCCCCGGTTATGGTGATGTTGCCTCTAATTCTGATTTTTAGCTAAGTCTCACTCTTTTTTAGTTGTTTATGCATGGGTATTTTTGCTGAGATTATTGCTCTGAATTATGCATGTTGTTGAATGAGTTTGTTGTGCTGTTGACTGAGACATTGGTATTCTGTTTTGTTGTTGATGTTCTGATGACTAAGACATTGGTATTCTGTTTAAGTTGATTCTCTATTTTGGTGTATTGGTGTTCTGTTTTGGTGTTGCTGTTCTGATGTTGGATTATGTTGTGTTGCCTCTGTGTTGTGATCGGTGATGATGCATGATAACTGAGATGCAAAACCTTTATGTTCACTGGACTTCTGATGTGCCATGGCAACACTGTGTCACATGTAATTGATTGATGCTTATGTGTATGTTAAGGTACTTGATATGAATATGCTCATGACTAGTGGAGTACAAGAGGAGCTAATGTCCAAGACCAAGGCCAAGGTGAAGGCCACCCAGGCAAACCCTACAAACCCGGCGGCAAACCCTAATGGCTCGCCAAGCCACATGAAGACATCTCTCGGCACAATGTCAATTCCCTCGGCCACCAAGGCTCCCACAACTTCTTTAGCATCACACAAGATCAATGGAGTCTCCATGGCCGAGCCATTGTCACCTTTGCCGAGCCACCTGACTTGCCCTAGATTTGCGGCGGCTATGGGAAAGGAGTATAGGCTCGGGCCCACATCTGGCTCAATCACTCGAGCCCGACCTGACCCACCTCTCCACCAGCTCAAGGGAGGTCCTTTGGCTCAGGGAGTGCCGAGCCAAACCGCACCCAGCCCGGACCCACGCATTGGAGCCCTTCCGCAAATTCTGGCGCCGTCCATGGCCTCACCCGGGCTAAAAGCCCAATTGAAGAATTGAAGGCCCATCCTTTCCGATCCATTTCCGAATTGTTTTAGCTGGTTTTTAAACATTATTAGACAATATTTTAATTCCCTAAATGTCCACTAATTAGGTGTTTTGATTAGTGGCCACGTTTTAGCCTTAGTAGGTTAATTATTAGCATTTTCTTTTATTTGTTTTAGGTAACCGAATTGCTAGGTTATTAGGGAAACATTTGGCATTGTGTTTCCCCCACGTTGAATCAGATTGAAATCCAGAGTTTTCAGTTTTCAAAGCTTTTAGTTTAGTTCTTCACTTGTGTGTCAAATCGAGTGATTTTCCTTGAGTAATTGGAGTGTGTTGCATCTTCGATTCCTCTTGGCTGCCTTTCTTGTGTTTGGTGCGTCAAATCCACACATAAGGAGGTACCTATCCATCGACATCCATCATCCATACAATCGTTCCACCATTCACCCATAAAAACCCTAAAATTTGCCGAAGAAGAGGCTTGTTGTTCAACCTTGGAGATCGGCCATTTTCGACTTCACCAAGAGCAATTCTTGCACAGAGGCTTCCATAGATCCGAAGGGCTATCATTTGGTATCAGAGCTACGTAAGTATTGCTCTCAAATTTGCTTTAAAATCTATAGAAAAATCGGACTTTACTTGCTCTCCATTTTCGTGTCTTTGCATCATTTCATGCGTAGTGTTCTTAGGTTGTCTTGCATTTTCTCTTTGTGTGTTTGCATTTGAGTCTTGAGTCTTCATAAAAGAGAAAGGGGTCGAGATTTGCAGTTTGTTTTAGGAGAAATCAGCCGTGCACAATAGAGAGAGAGGTTAGGATTTTCTTCCTAGATTTTAGGGTTTTCTTGTTACGGTTGTTGCATGCTTTGAATTTCAAATTTTTGACTTCCAATCTGCATGAACCAGCCGAGCCCTTGTTAGTTCATATAGATTAGGTTATTTTGAGTCTTTTTCCATTCGTATTTGGCATATCATCAACCTAGGGTTTGTTCTTGAGCCAACCGAAGCACTTAACTTCATACTTGCGTAGGAAAGGCCTTGAAAATTTCTAAGTGTTGATCCGACTTTTCTTTCTATAATTTCCAGTTTATTCAGTTGTTCTAGTGTCAAAAAAAAAAACGAAAGATCAAAAGAAGAAAAATCGGAAAAGTCAAGCCTACAACAAAAGAAAAAGACTTGGCTTGTAAGAGTGGTTGTTCAAGTTTGATACCTTGTGTGAAATTTTCTTTCTTTTGGGATACATTGTGAAGTTGTTATTTTGTGAAGAATCGGCCAGAATTGTCATCAACTTTGTAAAGGAACTTTCAAAGGCTAAGTACTTGCATTTGTGTTGTGAAAGTTGTGGAATTTAGCACAAGGATTAGCCTAAAAGTTGTGGTGCAATTTTATTTTGTCTTTGGTCATATTGAGCATACTAGACAGCCTACCTTGACCCATATTTTGAGCTAGTAAAGGTCATGAATTTTTCTTTGATTTAAAATTAGATTTGTGGCTTACTTGCTAGCTTAGGTAGCACTTGTTGTTCTTCTATCCTGTGGGTTGTTGTGCTTGGGTTTTCTTTGTGTAGGACACTATGTCGAGATCCAAGGACAAGGACATGGCTTCGGAGATCACCTTGAAAACACTACTATTGGCAATACAATCTGCCAAGAAGGAAGCCGAAGATCAAGGTCGCCAAGCCGAGGAGCGAACTCGACAACTCTTGAAAACCATTCAAGACGAGAAGGCTACCTTCATGAAGGCCATGGAGGAGAAGTGGGCTCTTGCTCACGGCCCATCACCAAGCCAACCACAAGATGTGTCCCAAGGGAGTGGCATCCAACATCTTCCTTTGGCCGAATCATCTCTTCCAGTGGTGGGTGTAGCCTTACGAGAAGGGGTCCATCAACCTCCACCGAATGTAAGCACTTCACGGAAAGAACTCGGTTTGACTTCTAAACTCTCTTCTCCTTATCTTGCACCTATTTCTACTAGGATATCCGTTGAGAATAGGGAGGGTTTAGAGAAATTGCATGTTGTGGCTAGGGAGAAAAAGACAATCAACAAACAAGTAGAGTATGCACATAGGAATTTGGCAATTAGAGACAAGGGAGGAACTCCCAATCATATGCTCTTATCCAAGCCTCTTATTCTTCAATTCATTGCATGTTCTCAACCTTTCATTGCATTTTATGAGACTAACCCTATTAATGAAAAGGTTGTGGTGTGGCATAGAGTCTCTAGTGGGTTTATTGTAGGTAAAAAGGACAAACACATCAAGGGCTCAAAGCTGGAGTCCGGGATGGTCCCATTTGAGCCTGGAGAGGAAGGCGTCCCACATAAGGATAGCTATTGCTTGGAAGGAGATAAAAACCTTGACGAACTGGATTCGAGGTCGAATCCCTTTCAAGGGAGGGAGGATGATATGAATATGCTCATGACTAGTGGAGTACAAGAGGAGCTAATGTCCAAGACCAAGGCCAAGGTGAAGGCCACCCGGGCAAACCCTACAAACCCGGCGGCAAACCCTAATGGCTCGCCAAGCCACATGAAGACATCTCTCGGCACAATGTCAATTCCCTCGGCCACCAAGGCTCCCACAACTTCTTTAGCATCACACAAGATCAATGGAGTCTCCATGGCCGAGCCATTGTCACCTTTGCCGAGCCACCTGACTTGCCCTAGATTTGCGGCGGCTATGGGAAAGGAGTATAGGCTCGGGCCCACATCTGGCTCGATCACTCGAGCCCGACCTGACCCACCTCTCCACCAGCTCAAGGGAGGTCCTTTGGCTCAGGGAGTCCCGAGCCAAACCGCACCCAGCCCGGACCCACGCATTGGAGCCCTTCCGTAAATTCCGACGCCGGCCATGGCCTCACCCGGGCTAAAAGCCCAATTGAAGAATTGAAGGCCCATCCTTTCCGATCCATTTCCGAATTGTTTTAGCTGGTTTTTAAACATTATTAGACAATATTTTAATTCCCTAAATGTCCACTAATTATGTGTTTTGATTAGTGGCCACGTTTTAGCCTTAGTAGGTTAATTATTAGCATTTTCTTTTATTTGTTTTAGGTAACCGAATTGCTAGGTTATTAGGGAAACATTTGGCATTGTGTTTCCCCCACGTTGAATCAGATTGAAATCCAGAGTTTTCAGTTTTCAAAGCTTTTAGTTTAGTTCTTCACTTGTGTGTCAAATCGAGTGATTTTCCTTGAGTAATTGGAGTGTGTTGCATCTTCGATTCCTCTTGGCTGCCTTTCTTGTGTTTGGTGCGTCAAATCCACACATAATGAGGTACCTATCCATCGACATCCATCAGCCATACAATCGTTCCACCATTCACCCATAAAAACCCTAAAATTTGCCGAAGAAGAGGCTTGTTGTTCAACCTTGGAGATCGGCCATTTTCGACTTCACCAAGAGCAATTCTTGCACAGAGGCTTCCATAGATCCGAAGGGCTATCAGTACTGTGATTGGTATTGTATCTATGAGGGTTATGGGGACATCCGAGATTATTTATGCATTTCAATGATGAAGTCTTGAAACTGAGATGCAATACCTTTAATGTCACTGCCTTAATGTGCTATAGGAACACTTTTACATGTGGTTGATTGTTGCTTATGTGTATGTTGAGTCTTGTGATTGGTCTTGTGTCTATGATGACTATGGGGACATCTGAGATTATTTGTGCATTTCAATGATGAAGTCTTTTTGCTGAGATGCAAGACCTTAATATCACTGCCTTAATGTGCCATAGGAACACTTTCACATGTGATTGACTGATGCCTATGTGTATGTTAAGGTCTTGTGATTGGTCCTGTGTCTATGATGGTTATGGGGACATCTGAGATTATTTATGCATTTCCCTTGTCTGTCCCGAAATGTTTGTCCTAAAGTTCTAAAAGCTCTTGTGATTGGTGGTGTTATTCTCCTTGAGTCTATCTATGATGAAGTCTTGAAACTGAGATGCATTCCCTGCATGTTCACTGTCTTAGTGTGCCATTGGAACACAGTCAAATGACTGACTGATGCTTATGTGTATGCTAAGGTATTGTGAATGGGTTTGTATCTATGATGGTATTAGGGACATATGAGAAATGCATTGTCATTGTTGTGTCATTACTTGTGCTTGTTTACAAAATTACAAAAGTTCTTGCTCTGTACACAAAATGTTCAATCTTTGTCATATATTGCTAAATAAACTGACTGTCTTCAAGTGCTTCTTCAGTGTCTTGATCTTCAACTTCTGTTGTCCCTTATTGACTCTGTTGACCTGCTATTGATGTTCCTGCTTGATCTGCTTGTTGTGCACCCCCATGCACTATGTCCCATGCTTCTATGATAGCCCACATAGGTGCCTTGATCTCTCTTGGTAGATTTCCTTGAGCCATTAATTTCTTCTTGTTTACATGTGGCAAATCATACTCATTGCCTCCCTCGCATTTAAGTATTTCATTCATAACAAATTGTAGTGTCATCCACACATCTCTTAGAGTTGTAGGGGCCAATTCAAAAAATGTTTCATGCACTGCTTCTATCATATGATCAATACTTTTTGGCATCTTCTTGTGCATGAGTGACTGAATGCTTCTGAAAAATCCTAGATCTAAGATGTTTACATCTGGACTATTAGCTGGCTGTTGTATTAAGATGAAAGTGAATCCATCTTGAATGTATACATGTTGCCATTCTGGATCTCTTTGAGTTATATGGGCCTTTGCATTATCTTATTGTATGAATATAACTCTTTGAGCTCCATCTTGTGGCCACTTTGCCTTGATTACTGGAATGATTTGGTTTATCAACATGTTCCTTGTCACTTGCTTGTTGACTGATTCAACTAGCTTTGTAACTAGTGTCCCTTTCTCTCTGTTTTTGGATGACCTTTTTACTGCTTGTTGATATGTGAATGGAAAGATTCCTATCTTCCCATAAAAAATGCACTGTCCCTCTGCATCAAATCTAGGCCTTGCTACAACTGCAGTAAACATAACTTTGGGAATGAATTTAGATGAATTTGCAGCTCTGTACTTGCCCCTTTCATTCTGTGCTAGATATACTCTCTGTGATTTCTTTGATAGAAAAAACCACTTCTTATCCAAGTGTACAAAATCAAACATTGGATAATACACTGATTTTTCTTCTACTGTATCCCCACAAAGTAACTTCAGTACCCAATCCAACCTAGCCTTCTTATGTCCCTCACTCAAACCAGGATGGATTGGATTTGTATGTGGCTTTATTGTACCTTGCTTGACCATCCTATGCACTTTGGTCTTTGAAAGACTAAGCTTACTAGCTAAGTCTCTAATGCATGACCTGTCTCCCATGCCCAGTGCTGTGATTGAATCCATCTCTACTTGAATTCCTTTTCTACCACAGTTGTGATATTTTGTGCTTAGATTGTACCTCTGTTGTGCATTATGTTGCTTCTTTGCTGTGTTCCAAAGTATGCCTATGCACCTTGTTGACATTTTGAACTCTTCTGCAACTTTCTTTATTGCACCATGTGGTAATTGTCCCTCTCTAGATATTGCTAGCAGAGCATTCAATATGTGCATTTTTTTATCACTGCTGAGCCTGGTATTATGTGTTGACTGATGATGTTGTGTTGCCTTTGTGTTGTGCTCTACTTCTGATGACTGTCCCTCTTCATCTCCTGGTTCCTGGTTGAGATCAAAGCTATGTTCACTATCTTGTTCCATGTCCCCTGATGACTGTCCCTCTTCGAACTCTTCTCCATCATAAATGTACTGTTCATCTGGAAGTAGAGCTTCATTTAAGTCCCATAAAGCTGAGGCCATGACACCACCGGGCTGTGATGCAGAGATTGTATTCTGTCCTTAATTTCTCTCTGTGATTTACTAAAGCTTTGAATGTAAATTCTGTAAATTTAGATGAGAATGCTGTAATCCCCTTTTAGGTACTGTTTAGGGGCAATTTTGTCAGGGAAATTATGCCCTAAGTCCCCTTTTGTTTAGGGCAATTTTGTCCCCAAAATTTGTAAGTGATCCGTGTGCCCCTAAAATCAGCCTTTCATTGGCTGAAATTTAATCTGTGGTAAATAACCACAAATTGCACTGTAGCAGGTCATGTCCCCTTCTGCCTTAATGTTAATTTTCACTGTAGCAGGTCATGTCTCCAATTGTACTTTGTTAATTTTCTTAATCCAAGAGCTTTTTGTACTTTAGGACAAACATTTCGGGACAGAGGGAGTATTAAAGTTATCCCCTTTCGAGTTAGCAGAAGTCCAGAACGATTCTGACCCTACAAATCTTACGTGTTATTTTATGATAATTTTTTTTGTAATTTTTTTTTTCTATAATTTAGTTAACTTAATTTTAATTTATCACCAAATACCTAAACAAATTATCTTAACAACCTCTAACAAACATATAATAAAATAATTAATAATTACTTATGGATTTTTCTTAAATTGTATCAACCCATTTTATTCAACATACAATCCCGATTAAATTGTACCAATCTATTTCTTAAAAATCTTATTAGTTATACATCAATATCTTAATATCAAATCTTTTTTTGTTTGCAAATCCAAAATATTTAAATGAACCATTACGAGATTAACATAAATAAGATGACGACACACATTAAAACAAATATCAATATTTAAGAGGTTGTTATAACTTTGTATTAATATCAATATAAGCACATACAATTAACATTTGCATATATATACACGTTGATTGCAGTTTAGAATTAATAAAGTTATATGTATGTTTTAAATATATTGGTGTCAAGGCAAGCCTGATATGTATATAAATTATAAGTCGTTTTTTTGTAAATGAAATGAAACATATATAATATCTACCTCTATATTTATTGTTATCACTAGGCCAATTCTTTTGTTGAGTAGTTATAATCATATATGTTATCGGTAAATGAAAAAACAAATCTATCTATATCTACATCTACATATATACTAAAGGGAGGACATAAATCTTACGTGACGTCACCACATTCAATTCGCCTATGTATCGTCACCATATTCAATTCGCTTATATTTCAGCTCTGAGATGTGTCACATCATCTGATTTTTAAAAAAAGTTAGAATAATAAATCCTACCTTAGTTATATTTTAAACTTTGTTTTATAAATAAATTTAATTATCAAATTAAATGATCTTCTTTTATAATAATTATTGATTTAACTATTAGATTGCTAAAACATAATTACTTAACTAATTGATAAAGTGTATTATTTCCACGTATTTTTTAATGTTCCATTTTATTTTATTAATCCTCTAATGACTTTCATAATTTTTCGTCATTTCGTTAATTTTTAACTTTTTATATTATTTCATATTTTAAAATATCTCGTTAGTTATATCAAATCTTCATATTGTTGGACATTAATTAGATTCTAAGTTTTAGCATTTAGTCTTTTCATATAAAAATTTATCTATTTCATATATAATTTAATGATTTAATTTGGGGTAATAGATAAATTTATTTTTACAAATAATATTAAAACTTGATTAATATATATTATCTATTTCTAGGCATAATATCTTATTCAATATATTATGTATGTATGAAATTACATTGGTCATTATTAATTGATTATTAATAAATATTTCTTTATATTATCATACTTATCTTAATTCATATATATTATCACTAATTAACTATTTTTTCATGTATTTAATATTTTTTAAATATAAAATAAATATATTTTTAATAATTAAAATTATAAATATAAAATTTTATCTAAGACCCGTGCATGGCACGAGTCTAACATTTGCATATATATGGGTGAAATTCCGGTGAGGAAGGCCTCTTAGAGAAGGAATAAGGATGGACTACATCCTACGAATGGAGTCCATCCAAAGGCCAGAAGCTGAGGTGGACCCGCGCGTGCGAAATCAATGTTTTGAGGATTGAAAATTAGCGGGCTCCTAAAACAATTGTTCGATCTCTTGCTTTTCGATTCTCTCCTTCAATTCCTGAAATCAAACCGTTCTTCTTCGCTCTCTTGCTCTCAAGATATACCTTGTGTTCGCTCTCTTGCTCTCTTCTCGATTCTCTCTTTCACTTTCTCAAATCGAACTTCCGCTGCACACTCAAGCATTCTTCGAGCGATTTCCAGCGATTCGAAACCCTAGAAAAGGCGATTTCCACCGAATCAATAGAAAGAAGAAGAATCGTCGCAATTTTGGCAACAAACTAGAACACAGAAATACGAAGAATCAACAACAAAAGAAGAACAAAATGAGGTCAAAGATAGCAAGTGGAACACAAGGTATATTTTCGGTATGCATTTTATACAATATGCAAAGGTAGATGTAGATATTTCTCACTAAATACATAATCGCAAAAGGTAGATGTAGAGATTTCTCACTAAATACATACTCTGATTTGAACTTGCTTCTATATATGTGACTGGATATAAGTCTGTGCATAATAGATCAGTAAAAAGTGCATGACTCGTTGCTTTCGCTCTAACATGTGTGTAGATGCATGGCTGAAGAGTGTTGGTGCATGAGTAAGTGTTTGTAGGTGCATGACTTAGTGTGTGATGGTGTATGAGTAACTATGTGTGTAGATGCAAGAGTTCATGAGCCTATTTATATAGGTGCATGACTGAAAACGAATTGGTGCATGAGTAAGTGTTTACAGGTGCATCAGCTAATGAACGTTGATGCATAAGTAAATTTGAATCTAGATGCATGAATATATCTGTGTGCATGAGTCAGAGAATATGAGTGCATGAGTAAGTGTTTCTATGTGCATGACACACATAGTTACTCATGCACCAACACACAGTAAGTCATGCACATAGAAACACTTACTCATGCACTCATAGTGTGTAGATGCAAGGGTTAAGAGTGTGTAGATGCATGAGCCTATTTGTATAGGTGCATGACTGAAAATGGATTGATGCATGAATGAATATTTCTGTGTGCATGAGTCAGAGAATATGTGTATGTGAGTGCATGAGTAAGTGTATCTAGGTGCATGACTTAGTTTGTGATGGTGTATGAGTAACTATATGTGTATGTGCCTTCGTCTTTGTATGCAGGTGCTTCAGTTAAGAGTGTGTAGATGCATGAGCCTAACATGTGGTTATGTGAATAATACTGTCCATTATGAATGATATATGTGTATAATATGTAGGAAAAAGGAAGCATGATGATGACAAAAATCCACCCCATATAGTCAAGGAGTTAAGATATGGTACATTAATCATTAGTCAAACACCAGTCCAGCTTACATCACCAAGCAAAACTCAAAAGAAATCCAGATCTCAAGCTAAAACAAAACAACTAGATTCAGTTATAACATATACAACTTCGCCATCACCATCAATAACAAAAAGAGTAACAAGATCACAAAAATATGTAGACACTGGTAAGTCAAATAGAAATAGAAATGCATCAGTCAAGTAGAAATACAAATGAATGAGTAAAAAATAACTAAAGTGCATGAGTTATTTCTTATTGGTGCATGAGTTATTTCTCTATAATTTCTTGTTGGTGCATGAGTTGGTATGTTAGTGCATGACTTAATATCTGATATTACATGAGTAATTAGTTGTTGGTGCATGAGTATGTTTGTACACCAATAAACAATCACTCATGCACTTTAACAATATAGTCACAAGCAAAATCACTTATATGTACAGCTTTACAAACACACTTATGCACCAATAAACAAGCACTCATGCATAAGTATGTTTGCAAAGGTGCATGAATAAGTGCTTGTGCTTGTGTTTAAAAATGTGTGCATGAACAAATTCTTGTGCATTGTGAATTAACAGACAGTGAAAACCAACAAAATGTGCAACCAGCGACAATACATGGAGATGCACCCCCTCCCACTCCTCTGGCTGGTAAGCTAATGCTCATCATATCTCTTTAAATTTTAATCACCATGGATTTGTTAGTCAATATCTAATGCCTTTGAGTTTTGAACACAGGGAAGAGAAGAAAGACCCAGGGAAAAGGCCCTCAAAAATCAAAAAGGTCAAGGGTCTTGGATGAAGATCACAACGATAGTGAGGATGTACCTATTGTTGAGATGATTTTGAAGATAGAGAGGAAAGCAACAAAAGAAAGGAAGTCTGCTGCTAAAAAGGCTGCTGCAGACATAAAAGGGAAGGCCATGATGGAGGTTGATGAAGAGAAGAAGAAAAAGAAAACAAAGACACAGGTGAGGGGGGATAAAGAGAAGATGGAGAATGTGTTTGTCTTAGAATCCAAGATCCCAAAGCTGGGGAACAAAAGGGGGATTCTAGAACTGAGGAAGGATTACACAATGCTGGTGTGTAGAACATCCCCCTCTGTTATTTCCACCTACGTGCTTTCCCAATCTGATTTCACACCCAACCAGAGAAATGCTCTAATGGAAATCGGCTTTGAAAGTGTTGTCCACTGGGATATAAAAGACATGCCTATGAGGCTAGGCCATTATGTCTACAGCAGGTTTAACCCTCTCAATTCTACAATAAAACTTATTGATGGGAGGAAGATACCCGTTACCGATACTGATGGCTATGATTATCTTGGCATTCCAAAGGGAGAGGTTGAGATTGACTTACCTAAATCACTCACAAATGAGGAGGTTCTGCAGAGACTGAAGGATGATTTTAAGGGGAAGGATATCAGGAATTTGACGGCCACCGACATCTTGAAGAAAATGAAACAGTATGATGGAGGGATTTGGTTTAAGAGATATTTTATTCTGTTGTTTGTCAACACAATTGTTGAATCTTATTCCAGTGGGAAAATAAACCTGAAGATTCTTCAATTGCTGGACAATGTTGATGAAATAAGGAACTTCAATTAGAGCTCTTTCATGTACAAGGCACTTATCAATTGCTCTGTTGCATGGGCAAATAAACAACAAAAGACTTTCAATGGAAGCTTGCTTCTAATATAGGTAAATATTCCCATTTTGGTATTTTGATAACTGCATGAGTTAACGTGTGTAGATGCATGACTGAAAAGAGTGTTGGTGCATCACTTAGTGTGTGTTAGTGCATGAGTAATTATGTGTGTAGGTGCAAGGGTTAAGAGTGTGTAGATGCATGAGCCTATTTGTATATGTGCATGAGACAGTGTTTATAGGTGCATAAGCTTATACACGTTGGTGCATAAGTGAATTTGCTCCTGGATGCATGATAGAATATATCTGTGTGCATAAGTCATAGAATATGAGTGCATGAGTAAGTGTTTCTAGGTGCATGACTTAGTTTGTGATGGTGCATGAGTAACTATATGTCTATGTGCCTTGGTCTGTGTATGTAGGTGCTAGAGTTAGTAGTGTGTAGATGCATGAGCCTATTTGTATATGTGCATGACTGAAAATGAATTGGTGCATGAGACAGTTTTTATAGGTGCATAAGCTTATACACGTTGGTGCATAAGTGAATTTGCTCCTGGATGCATGATAGAATATATCTGTGTGCATGAGTCAGAGAATATGAGTGCATGAGTAAGTGTTTGAAAGAGGACCAATTTTCAAGGCTAGTAGTACCAACAATTGCAAGAATAAAGCTTTCATGTGCTCGAATTTCGGTCAAGAACAACCGGTAACAGGATTTAGGATTCATGAGTTTTGACTTCGAAATTGGATGCATTGGGGCAACGATTGAAGGGGATTTTATAAGCATTTTGAATCTTAGGACACCCTCAACAAGGCCCTATGGTTCATGCCCTCCAATTGAAGATGATTTGGTCCAATTTTGAATTTGTTCAAATCGGCCCCTTGAACGACACGGTGACTTTGGGGATAAAATTCTACGATTTTAATCGACATTCAATCCGATTAAATATGGAATTACGTGTATGATAAGGTCCTCTTAAATGCCCAATAGTTAATGGCTTCAATCGGATCCAAGAAATTTGCCAAATCCTCCATTGAAGCTTATAAAAGCTTACGGATGGGCTGTTCGAAGAAGATACGCGCGCGGGTTGAAGGGTTCGTTTTTTGGGCTTTTGGAGGGGCAAACGATGTCCGTTTTGGACGAATTTTATATGTACGGACTCGTATTGAAATTCTCTACATGATTATGGGAAAAAATGCAATTTTGGGAAGAATTTTTTTTTTGTACTGTACGCCTAAGATAAGCGTGTGCTTTTAAACTTGCAAAAAAACAAACAAACTACACGCTTAAGCTAAGCGTGTGGGCACACGCTTAGGTTAAGCGTGTAAGAACTGTGGGCTATTTTTTTAAAATACCAATAATACCCCTACACGCTTAAGCTAAGCGTGTAAAACCGGACGCTTAGCTTAAGCGTGTAGTTTCGCGTCCATTTAGCTTCATTCTCACGTGTATTTAGTTTGTCCGTCCTTTTATTATGGATTTATGTATTACTACATCTCTGAATATCACCCCTTCACTCCTCCTAATAGTTTGGTGCCATGCTTTACAACCACTATCTATTAAGTTAATCTTTTATACTCCCTGCATACAAACCTTGCTGGTTAATTACCATTTCTTGCTGGATCATGTTCCCCTTGCATTGGTCCTTCTGTTTTACTATTATTATCTCAACTCCTAGTCAACCTTCTTCTAGTCTTTACACATATCACCATCTCTCTATTATCATTGCTTTTTCTGCTAACCTTAACTCAGTCAAGCATCATTGGGTTTTATTAGCATCTTCGGTGACCCTCCAACACCTAAATCTCGAAACATTCATTACGGTTGGTAATAACATTGTATGCCCCTGTAGAATTATATCTGATTAATTCTCCTCTTGTTTCATTGCAGAGTAGAACACCATTTAGAAATTACTCAAAGCAGGGAGATTTGGCAGCCCTACTTGATCTCTGGAGGTTCCCATCTCTGCATCCAGAAAAATTACAACAAACCAATCCAAAGTCCTACAATAGCAGTTCGTACAAAAATACAACACAAAACTCCCTATCGAGATTTGATTTATGCCCTTAACGGCCTTGGCACCTTTGTAGAACTTTTTGTCTTGAATGGACTATACTGCTTTATGATCCATGTCACCCCTATAACATGGTACAATCTCTGTGTTACTAAACCCCCTCGTTTAGCTCTCCTTCTCAAGAGATACTTTCTTTGTTATAATTATATACCCAAAATCAACAACTACCATACTACAAACATAACTGTCATGTATAATGGTTTTCCTTATATCATTTACAACGCATCTACCTTGTTGGAATATAAACGTCTCATATCTAAAATTGGGACATAACTTGCCTATTATATAAGCTTGATGGACTACTCCTCCTATTGTCAATTGATTTTAGGATAAAACCTCATTAGACTTATGTACTGGGTCTATCTGCGCCTATATGCTCGTGTCCGCACGATCCCAGTCTATGGACCCATAGACTTTCACATACCCACAGTTCTTGTGCTTCAGGTCTCCTGACTTGGCATAGGTTACATATAAACAAGACTACTAACTGCATATCAATTCGGATTGGCTGAAGCCAAAACTTCCAGACGAACACTTCTATCAAAAGCCATAACATGAATATTCTTTTGTATAGTTATTATTTGTTAAAAAAATTATAACTTTATAAAAAAATGAATCTGAATCCTTCACCAACTACTCATATCAAATATAAACATATTTTGAACTTCTCTAAACAAAACAGTACAATCACTATTATCAAATAGCAAGATTAATTGATGATCCAGTTTCACATCAATTTTTATTCTTGTTTATCCATTGCGGATCCGTTTGTTTCAAGTTTGAGTGTCAAATTTTTCGCTGCAGTTGTAGAGCTGAACTAGGGTGATGCCTGAGTGTCCGTCGTGGTTATGGTCATAGTTGTGTATGTGGCCTAATGAAAATCCCTCCTATAAGAGAGGGCAACGTCATGGTAGTCCGTTCAACACTTCCGCAGGATTGCTCCTGTCTGACTCGTCTTCTGATGGCGCTTTCGTCTGATCGTGCTTTGCTCACCACTCGCTCTAGGTCGTTTAAGCTCTATGTTTGCTTTGTTGTAATTTCCATGCTTGATTTAGGGTCTCCCTATATGCACACGATATTTCGCTTATTTGCACACAAATCTGTGCGCTTATAATAAGCGTACATGTTCTGTGCGCTTATATTAAGTGCATAAGGGTAAAAGTGAAAATAAAAAATTACCATGAGGGCATAGCTACAAAACCTGTACGCTTAATGTAAGCGTATAACCACAAAACGTGTACGCTTACATTAAGCGTACAGATTTTGAAAATCCGACCGTTGGTACGCTTACATTAAGTGTACCAATGGTCGAATTTTCAGCCTATAAATGCACAATCTTCTTTCTTCTTCCACACCAAATCACAACATTGAACATGTATTATAATGATGAAAGTGAGGAAAATAATTGGATACAGAGTGAAGATGAGGAACTAGATTGGGTACAAGCTCGAGAAGATGAAGAAGTAGACGAAGAATGGAGCGACTCTTGGTTGTCGGGTTGCGAAGACGAAGGAGATGATTGTGATTTGTTCATGGTTAGTGTTTAAATTCTATTTTATACACAGTTTATATATAGATTATAGCTTCTATTGTAGCAGGTAAATTTGTTATGAATTAATGACTTTGCAAATTTGTTGTATTATTAGTTTGTTCTAATTATAGATAGTATAATAATTCATAAATAAAAAATAATTATAGGGGGAAGATTATGCATAAAGATTTCGTACTGGCCTAGTTTGGGAGAGTATGAATGAAATGATTGAGTGGGCGAGAGCTAGAGCAAAAGAGTTGATGATAGTTTTGGTGACACGTACCTCAAATCCGTATGTAGTTAGTTTGACATGTGATAAATATAGTGAACCGAGATCTGAGAGGTCGAAAGTTAATGTAGAAAATCTGGAGTTGTCGGTTTCGAGGAGTCGAAAACGCAGATGGAAGAAGTACGGTTGTAGAGTCGAGCTGTATGGGTGTCGTTTGAAACACGAGCTAGGGTCTCTTACTGAAAGATGGGTCTTGGATGTTATACATGGTACCCACAACCACATGCTTCAGACTAGTTTTCATGAGAATGCATTCATGGGTCGAATGACCCAGGAAGAGGAGGTCATGGCTAGGAGATGGGGCGATGGTCGGAAGACTCCGAAAGAGATTGTTTCGGAGTTGAGGAAAAAACTTTCCTGAAAATGTAACATCAATGAAGCAGGTTGCCAACTTTTTGCAGAAGCTCCATTTCGAGGATCATGGGGAATTGACGGTTACTCAGTGGTCCTTTCATTTTTTGAAAGAGAACGGGTATCTTTTCTATCCTCTTAAGAATGTGAAGAAAGGGGACGAGGTGGAGATCCTATTTTTTGCTCACCCGGAGTCGCTATGGTTGTTGAAGAAGTTCCCGCACGTTGTGATCATTGACGCCACATACAAGACAAATAAGTATGTAATACATTTTAATAATAGTTAGATATTTTGCTATGTGCTACAATTTGATTAGTTATATTCACTAAATATTGGTATTTTTATTTCTTATGTCTATGAATAGATATGATATGCCTTTGGTGGAGATAGTTGGTTTTACGTGCACTCACAAGACGTTCAACATTGCATACGCATTCACCCGAGCGGAACATTTTTTCCATTATCGATGGATAGTGAGAGCCCTTCGGAACTTGTTTGAGCAGTTGGGAGTAATGTCAAAGGCTATAATGACCGATTGTGAAAAGGCTCTCATCAAAGCTATTAAGGTAGTTTTCGAAAATGTCCCGGTAAGACATCTATAGAAAATGTCCCGGTAAGACATCAAAGCTACTGGGAGTCGAGAGAGGAGGTCGCTGGTTCGGGCCATTACAGAGAAGGTGGAAAGGGGCGAAAGGGGATGCTGTGTTGTAGTACGTGAAGTGATAAACCCAGTTTTTTTGTATGTATAAACAACTATAAAATTAGTGTATAATGTAAATATGAGCTTCAATAAATATAATATATTGGTTTTTTACTTTTATATATTTTAAGATAAGCCACATATAGTAAATAATTGAGTTATTTTATAAGTAATGAATAAAAAAATGTGATGCCCAGACGAAAATGTATTAATATAACCATAGCTTATTTATGATCAAAACTTATATTAAAAAAAGATTAGAATATATCCATTTTAAAATTATATGAAAATAACCTTTTTTTAGTAGAAATTTTATTAATAAAGCATATATACTATTTTATTTCATTGTTTTGGTCGGATCATATATATTTACAACCATTTGGCCTACTATTTTGCTATTAGAAGCATACAATCATATATATATTCAGTCCTTTTTTATAATAACAATAATAATAAGCAAACAAAATCCTTAAAAATAAAATTTGAACAAATCATAAAATTATTCTTTGAGCACATTTTATAAAATATGTTATATTTGAATATTAAAAAGTACAATTTATTAAATTCACATTTGTTTGATTTCTTAATCTTTATTTCATTTCTTGATATTAAACATATTTAATACTTTCAAAATGTTTTTGTTAAAAAAATAAGTTTGCGTGGTATTGAATGAACACATTTAATGCACAAAAAAACACACTTTTTATTACATATAGATTTCTAAAATATTCATAAAAAAATTAATAAAAAATTAAACACATCCCTACATAAACGAACTTCCACTTTAATTCAAAATTAAAATTATACTTCTAACCAAAGTTATAAAAAAACATTATCTGATTCATAAGTACAATCATAACATTTTATACCTAACATACTTACATATAACATTTAAATAAATATCTAATAATTTATGTCTAACATAAAAAATAGAACAACGATCCATATATTACAAACTCATATTTATACCGTGACACTACATATACACAAACGGCCCGTGCGAAGCACGTGCTTCGATTTCTAGTTTTCTGTAAAAGACGAGATAATGCAGTTTTGTTGTCAATGTCACAATCTATATGTTTTTGTTTGGAGTTAATTACGTGTGTGTAGACGTGGCAAAATCTGACCCGATCCGAGAAAACCGCCCGGACCGCCCGACTCAAGACCCGACCGATATCCGAAATAAAATAAAATCAATATCTAAAACCAACCCGATCCGACACGATTTGACCCGAACATAAAAGCAACCCGATTTAAAAACATACCGAACCCGCTTATATCCGAATAGACTACTCCATTGTCAACCCGAAACTCGAGCAACCCGAACCCGAATATATCCGACACCCGAAACAACCCGAACCTGAAACAACCCGAACCCGAAACAACCCGAACCCGAAACAACCCAAACCCGAAATAACCCAAACCCAGGACAATATGAAACCGATTATACCCGAACCCATAACAATCCTATTATACCCGACACCCAAAATATCCGAACTCAATTAAACCTGACTTTAAATAATTTATAAGTTGTTCCACTTGTTGAAATATATGTTTATATATCATAGTATGACTATTTTTGCAAATATATATCAAATAGATTTGGAGCTAATGCAATCTTGATAACATATAGTTGCACAAACTGAACAAATAACAATAATGAATAATAGGTAAAAATAAAGAATCCTAATTATCATATTTGTCAAATAAAGAAATTGAATGAAAAGATCTTTAAAAATATTTAAAAGCAGTTTAGTATAATACTTTGTCTACCACAAAAAAATGTGTTTTCAAAAGGCAAACAAAAGCGCCTACACCAGTTGCACCACATATTATAGCAAAAAATAGCCTTAAGAACGTCTAGATATCATGGCATTGAGCTACACCAACATGGTCTTCCCAAGCCATCTCCATTCTATTTCCTGCGCCCACAACAAAACATGCTTAATAGTTAACAAGCAGATTAAACTTGAATAATACAAGTCTAAACTTGTATCAAAATGGTTTCCTTGCCCTAGTCTTTCATTTTTACATAATTTGAAATTAAGCTAATTCAAGACCTTTTTTCTAACATTTATATCAACAAATAAACATCCATAGATGATGCGATTTCCACACTCCAAATTCAACCATCAAATAAATAGCAACAATCAAAGAAAATAGCATACATACCTTACTTGACCACCTCGTATTGAACTTGACCACCTAAAGTCCTAAACCTTCTCTGACTCTCCATATGTTGACAAGTGCGAATCTTGTACTAAAGCCCCTTCTAAGGTGAAATCTAAAAAAATAGTTCAATAAAAAGTATTAGTGAAGATAAGAAATAACACATAACAAGAAGATTTAAATAACTAAAAAGGAAGAAAAAAACACTACAATATTTAGGATATTACCATCATATCCAATTAACCAATTTTTGGAAGTCACCAATACTTCAATATTTTTGTCAACAAGAGCACTTCTACTTTTACTAATAATTCTTTCACCCATGCTAAATGTTGACTCAGAAGGAACTGAAGTAATTGGAATGGCTAATATATCCCTCGCCATAGCAGATAGTACTGGGTACTCAACAGAATGGACACGCCAATGATTAAGCACATCAAATTCTTCCGAAACTGGCAAACGGTTATCATCCAAATACTTTTCCAACTCACTTTTCGAAATGTCACGTTGATCAAAATATTCAAATTCCTACATAAGAATAAAATTCAAATAAGCTTAATATTAGAATTTAAATAAGTAACAAAAAAAATATACATTTATAAGACAAAGAAAGAAGTTTACACAACATACCTCAATGTTATTATACTGAAAATTAGAAGTCCCTAATTTAGAATTATTCTCATACCTGACAACCTTGCAATGCTTGCATCTCCCATATTCCTTTCCATCATTCTTGTCTTCCTCCACAATAAAATGATCCCAGGCTTTGGATGGTTTACTCCGCTTTCGAGTACCAGTCTTGTTAGCCTCCACATTTTCGGTAATTTGCACACCTCCATCATTCAAAGGTTGAGATGTAGCTGATGGATGAGATGTAATTGATTGACCTACTACATGAACATTTGGAGAGTTAGAATGCAAATTAATAGGCATTACTCATAAAAATTAAGAATGTAAACATTTTGTATACATATAGACTATATAGTATATAGCATATAACACATCTGCATATATATATATATATATATATATATATATATATATATATACTAGCATATAGAATTTTGTATATATATACTACTTGTATTAGTTGTATAGCATATAACATTTTGTATATATTATATATACTACATATATAGCATTTAGTATATATATAGTATATAGCATATAACACATCTGCATATATATATATATGTATATATACTAGTGATCGGGGCTATTTTGTAGTGCATATCTGGGGGTTGTTACCAGGTTTGAGGCGTCATTTGGATGGATTTAGAGCACAATCATGGATTATAGAGTTAGAGTGGAGAAGTGAAGAAATCATGGGATTTATAGAAGTTTGAAGTGTATTGAAGAGTAGAAGAACAATATGCTGAATTTAAATGGTTTGTTCTCTCTACTCAGATGTCCAAATGAAGTGATTCCAATTCGAGGAGTTAGATCTTGAAGTCTACTGCAAGACCTCAAAATATTAGCGCAATCCGAGTTGGGAATCAAAAGTTATGGCATTTTTACGAAAGTGTTGCAGAAGCTGAAGAAGACACCGTCTGACGCCCCGCGCCAGAAGCCACCGCGACCCGGCGGTGGATCTCAGAGAAGGCAACTGGAAGCCACCGCACCCCGCGGTGGAACTCGCCGCCCCACGGTGGACTTGTTAACGCCTCGCGGCCAGCGGGATATTATTTCCTATTTTGCGTTTTCGGACTTCCTATTTTTATTATCTTATTTCCTTTAGTATTATTTCTAGGTTTAGCTTATTTTCCCTAGCCTATTTAAGATCTTTTCCAGGTCTTGAGTAGAGAGACTTTTATTATCATCATAGTTTTCTTTTCTCAGTTAGGGTTTCATTTGCATTTCAATGGAGCACTAATTTCCCCTTGTTCTACTAGACGTTTGAAGCAATACAGTTGATTCATTTGTGAGATTTCTATTCCTTGGTCTTATTCTTATATGTGTTGGTTTAATTCTCTTGGTTATATTGAGTATTGATTTATTGTTATTCTTCATAGCCTGGCCAACTAGGTTGAGTAATATTTATCAATTGCTAGGATTGCATATAGTGGAATACGAGTGCATATCTAGTAGCATACATGATTAAACATATAGTGGAATACGAGTGTTTAATTGTGAGTGAGAATTATTTGCATGTTGAGTAGTAAGGTTTTCTTCTATTCGCATGTATCATATATCCTTGCATGCATTACTATTGCTTTATTAGTGGTAAGGTTTTCTTCCATTGATACTGTAGTAAGTACTATCAACAACTTTCTGAATTGGTAGTTAATAACGATCAGGGTGGGAACAACCATAAGAATAGTAAAAGAACTTGGATTTATAAGATTTCAGTGATCGACTTATATCTCTGTATTGTGGATCTCGTTCTAGTGGAACTACTTTCCCCAATCATATTCTCAAATCAACCAAAGCTGTTTACTTTACTGTGTTTGATAATCAAAACCCCCTTGTTACTTTGCATGCTTATAAACACATAGATTGATTACTTCCTCCCTGTGGGTTCGACCCTTGCTTGCTTGCTATACATATGTTTAGTAGGTTTGTTAGGACTTTTACTTTGATTAGGCTATTCAATGATATTTGCATTGCATATTTTAGCCACGTCAAATTTGGCGCCGTTGCCGGGGAAGCAAGTTTTGATCTTTCCGTGTGTTTGTTTGTGTGCATGTTACTTTGGTATGGACCTATCTTACGGTCCACACCAGTGCTATTGATTCCCGTGTGTTTTTCTTTTTGCTTTTGATACATATATGGATTTCTGGGGAGAACCGCGCGATAACCCATACCTCTACTCATTTCCGCCAGAGAGGGGATACTACCCAACTTCCAGTGCAGCAAGGCCAGTTAGAGCCTGCAGACTCTGTCATGATCCGTTGCACTCCACTGACGATTGCCCAAGACTTCCTGAACATGCAGCTGCAGTAAACGATGCAAGAGGTTTTGATCCGCAGAGGCCGAGATGTGTCCCATACTCCTACACATACAACTCAGGGTGGAGGAGTCACCCCAATTCGAGTTATGGGGGCCATCAATACCCTCCATATGGCCTTGACTGCCAGGAGTTCTACCCAGAGCCACAGTCATTCTATCAGCAGGGTACTCCGCATCAGTACTATCCAGCATACGAGCATAGCCCACCAGTGTCCAATCCAAGTTCCTCCATGTCAACTGAAGAGATGCTCAGGACCTTGACTCAACACTTCGCCGCTCGTGTTCAAACTAGGGAGTCAAGCATCAAGAATATAGAAAGGCAGGTGGACCAGATGGTGGAGTCGATGACACAGATCGATGCAAGGATTTCGGGGAATCTACCATCTCAAATGGTAGTAAACCCGAGGGAAAATGTGAGTGCCATTACCCTCCGAAGTGGAAAGCAACTGGTCGTTCCTCCTAGTGCTGAAAAGGAGAGCGAATATGAGATGGAGAAAATCACCGACCGCCCCGCGTCACCTCTCACCGCGACCCGGCGGTACGATGGATCTGAGGCCAGTAAAGAAGCATGCATGTCATCGCCCCGCGGCGACACTGACCGCGACCCGGCGGTGAGCCTCAGTTATCCCTCCTCACACCCACCACCCCGCGGCGATGACCACCGCCCCCGCGGTGACGGAGTTCTTCAAAACGAGATTTCGCCGCGCCCCGCGGTGAGACCAGCGAGACCCGACATCCAAAATTCTAGTTATGCTGATGAGGTTTGGGTTGATACTTATGTTCGTCCGGTCTTTCCCCCTCTTGGGTCCGAAAAGCCAACCACCCCATTCCCAGAGGTGCTTTCGAAAGAGGAGTACTTTTTGAGCCTGGAGGATTTCAGCGACAATGAGGAGGAGTGCCGCGATTGCGGAAATACTCCAGAGACAACCGTTTCTCTCGAAAATGCCCCGGCAGTCCCCGACCCTCTAGAGGCTGCCTATGATGAGTTTGTGCATCTCAACTCCCTCCCGCTCGTCGCGCTGCAACCCGTCGCACCCTTCCTTGAGGCTTCTCGAGATACTCAAAGGCTAAAAAACAGCGAGGATATCTATGAGGCCTTCAGTGACTGCATAAAAACCGTTCCCTTGGTCACACTGGCAGACAACACCCCTCGCTGCAAGGAAATGTTAAAGGTGCTGGGCATGATCAAGAAGAAACCGAAGGGGAAGCATAAGAAGGAGAACTTGATGTAGGTGGCGAATCTTTACATACTGGATATGGGGCAAGATAAGCATGCAGGCCCTGGGATGTTGGGTAGGCCATTTCTGAAGATGGCAAGTGCATTCATGGGTATGCACAATGGTCCACCCACAAAGAAGTACAGGATATTGGGGGTCACGCTCAACATAGAGCATACAAAGAGGCACCCCCCAGATCCAGATCCCAGGTGTTCAGTTGCTATGAGCAACCCAAGTTGAGGGGATGAGTAGGATGTCGAGCCAACGACGTTAACTAAGGCGCTGTCCGGGAGGCAACCCGAGATATGTAATTCTTTTCCCTTGTTTTTCTTTCTTTGTTTTTGCATTTGATTTCGGTGTGTTTTGTTTTTGTTTCTGTTTCCGACTAACCTGCAGGGAAGAAACCCATACCTATTGAAGAAGGTGTTTTCCACACCAATGTAAGTCTTCTTTCCCTGCACTAAGTCACTCCCCGAAAAAACCTTAAACGGGGAGTAAAAAAAAAAAAAAAGTGGTACCGAAGGCCAGCTGTCCAGAGTTCCCCATGGAGAAGGTGCGCATCATGTTGTCAAGGAGGATACATTGCCCTACACATTATTTGGCAACGATGATGGCCCTACAATTGACAGCTGAGGATGAGGAACACTAGAGCCCCCACCACGATTACATCTGGGCTCCACCATGTGTTCCTAGAAGGCCGTGCAACCCTACTATCATTGTTTTACCACTACTCACCAAAGTGGTTCCCTTTTGATTGCACGGTAGGAGAAGATTATAGAGTTGATGAAGACACCCGCCCAACACCAAAGACCTGGACATTTATTGAGAAGACCGCCAGCGACACCTACAGTGTCAAAGCAGCTTGGCGACGTTTGTGAGTTATTTTTTGCTTTTCCCTGTGCTTTATTCTTTTGTCTTTCATTACATTGAGGACAATGCAATGTTTAAGCATGTGGGAGAGTTCTATACTTGCTACGTTGTTGAGGAGAAAAATTAAAAAATGAAAAAAAGCCAAAAATTGAAAAAAGGCATACATTAGAAATCCTGGGATAGGTCGAAAATCCGAAAGGACGGCCTAGGTAATAAGCAGGTGGCTTGGACCAGCATTAGGCTGGGGTAATAATTGGTCAAGAGTGATGTGAGCATACTGTGAGCCCATCTATTGAAAAATGAAATGAGTGGCTTGGTGAAAACCCGAAAGGGCGCCTTGGCAAAATGAGTGAAAAGAAGAAGAGTGAATTTTAAGAATCCTCATTTTTCCTGGCGTGGCGACATAAGAAGAAGAGATATAAGGAGGATTCGGGTAGGTCACTCTGGGAGGTATAAGAAGATAGATGGGAGATAGGATTATATTTTTATTCACTCTATGGTGTTTGGGATAAGCTTGGGGGAAGTACTCTGCTTTCCTTTTGGCTTGATTGTGTGGGGTGTTGAGATTTATTGATTTGATATTGTAGTCTATTGTGCTGGGCTTGTTTTGTATGGCTGCCTGGAGTTTATTATTGGGTATGACTCTTGGAGATTGAGTTTTCTATGCTTCCTGAAACCTTGGGGATTGAATTGGAGGAGTTGGTTTACTTTAGCTTACTCGAGGACGAGCAAGGTTTAAGCATGGAGGATTTGATCGGTGCTATTTTGTAGTGCATATCTAGGGGTTATTACCAGGTTTGAGGCGCCATTTGGATGGATTTAGAGCACAATCGTGGATTATGGAGTTAGAGTGGAGAAGTGAAGAAATCATGGAATTTATAGAAGTTTGAAGTGTATTGAAGAGTAGAAGAACAATGTGCTGAATTCAAATGGTTCGTTATCTCTACTCAGATGTCTAAATGAAGTGATTCCAATTCGAGGAGTTAGATCTTGAAGTCTACTGCAAGTCCTCAAAATATGAGCGCAATCCAAGTTGGTAATCAAAAGTTATGGCGTTTTTACGAAAGTGTCGTAGAAGCTGAAGAAGACACCGTCTGACGCCCCGCGCCAGAAGCCACCGCGACCCGACGGTGGATCTCAGAGAAGGCAAATGGAAGCCACCGCGCCCCGCGGTGGAACTCGCCGCCCCGTGGTGGACTTGTTAACGCCTCGCGGCCAGCGAGATATTATTTCCTATTTTGCGTTTTCAGACTTCCTATTTTTATTATCTTATTTCCTTTAGTATTATTTCTAGGTTTAGCTTATTTTCCCTAGCCTATTTAAGATATTTTCCAGGTCTTGAATAGAGAGACTTTTATTATCATCGTAGTTTTGTTTTCTCAATTAGGGTTTCATTTGCATCTCAATGGAGCACTAATTTCCCCTTGTTCTACTAGACGTTTGAAGCAATACAGTTGATTCGTTTGTGAGATTTCTATTCCTTGTTCTTATTCTTGTATGTGTTGGTTTAATTCTCTTGGTTATATTGAGTATTGATTTATTGTTATTCTTTATAGCCTGGCCAACTAGGTTGAGTAATATTTATCAATTGCTAGGATTGCATATAGTGGAATACAAGTGCATATCTAGTAGCATACATGATTAAACATATAGTGGAATACGAGTGTTTAATTGTGAGTGAGAATTATTTGCATGTTGAGTAGTAAGGTTTTCTTCTATTCGCATGTATCATATATCCTTGCATGCATTGCTATTGCTTTATTAGTGGTAAGGTTTTCTTCCATTGATACTATAGTAAGTACTATCAACAACTTTCTGAATTGGTAGTTAATAACGATCAGGGTGGGAACAACCATAAGAATAGTAAAAGAACTTGGATTTATAAGATTTCAGTGATCGACTTATATCTCTGTATTGTGGATCTCGTTCTAGTGGAACTACTTTCCCCAATCATATTCTCAAATCAACCAAAGCTGTTTACTTTACTGTGTTTGATAATCAAAACCCCCCTTGTTACTTTGCATGCTTATAAACACATAGATTGATTACTTCCTCCCTGTTGGTTCGACCCTTGCTTGCTTGCTATACATCTGTTTAGTAGGTTTGTTAGGACTTTTACTTTGATTAGGCTATTCAACGATATTTGCATTGCATATTTTAGCCACGTCAACTAGCATATAGCATTTTGTATATATATATATATAATATACTACTTGTATTAGTTGTATAGCATATAGCATTTTATATATATTATATATACTACATATATAGCATATAACATATCTACATATCTGGATATATATATATACACTAGCATATAGCATTTTGTATATATATACTAGTTGTATTAGTTGTATAGCATATAGCATTTTGTATATATTATATATACTACATATATAGCATATAACATTTTGTATATATATAGTATATAGCATATAACATATCTGCATATCTGGATATATATATATATATACACTAGCATATAGCATTTTGTATATATATACTACTTGTATTAGTTGTATAGCATATAGCATTTTGTATATATTATATATACTACATATATGATATATAGCATATGACATTTTGTATATATATAGTAGATAGAATATAACGTACATATCTGCATATCTGAATATATATATATATATATACACTAGCATATATCATTTTGTATATATATACTACTTGTATTAGTTGTATAGCATATAACATTTTGTATATATTATATATACTACATATATAGCATATAACATTTTGTATATATATAGTATATAGCATATAACACATCTGCATATATATATATATACTAGTATATAGCATTTTGTATATATATATACTACTTGTATTAGTTGTATAGCATATAGCATTTTGTATATATTATATATACTATATATATAGCATATAATATTTTGTATATATATAGTATATAGCATATAACATATCTGCATATCTGAATATATATATATATATACACTAGCATATAACATTTTGTATATATATACTACTTGTATTAGTTGTATAGCATATATCATATAGCATTTTGTATATATTATATATACTACATATATAACATATAACATATCTGCATATCTGGATATATATATACACTAGCATATAGCATTTTGTATATATATATACTACTTGTATTGGTTGTATACTTGTATAGCATATAGCATTTTGTATATATTATATATACTACATATATAGCATATAACATTTTGTATATATATAGTATATAACATATCTGCATATCTGGATATATATATATACACTAGCATATAACATTTTGTATATATATACTACTTGTATTAGTTGTATAGCATATAGAATTTTGTATATATTATATATACTACATATATAGCATATAACATTTTGTATATATATAGTATATATCATATAACATATCTGGATATATATATATATACACTAGCATATAGCATTTTGTATATATATACTACTTGTATTAGTTGTATAGCATATAGCATTTTGTATATATTATATATACTACATATATAGCATATAACATTTTGTATATATATATATATAGTATATAGCATATAACATATCTGCATATCTGGATATATAGCATATAACATATCTGCATATCCCTCCAAAAACTAAATATAAAAAATATTTGAAGTTAATGGATATAATTTATTTTAAAAAAATATTTTCATTTTGTTATTAGAAAATTATTATTATAAAATAATCATCCATAAAAATGAAGTATTAATAAGAAATCTTATTCGACCGAAATCCGATTCGACAGCCACATGTCATATCTGTTATTCGATCAAAATTCGATTCGGTTCACTGTAATCTAATTCGGTTGATATCCGATTCGACCAAAAACCGATTCGATTGACCAAAATCTTATTCGACTGAAATCTGGTTATACAAATCCGATTACGTTCAAAATCCGATCGACCAAATCCGATTACGCTCGAAATCCGATTCGACCAAAGTCGATTACGCTCGAAATCCGATTCATCTGAAATCTTATTCATCTGAAATCCGATTCAACCCGAAATCAAATAAACCGAAAACCGACTTAGCCAAAACCGGGCTCAACTGAAATCTGAAACTATGTTGGCATTGATGCACTCATATCATTGACGTTTTTCAAAGGGAATTCCTTCATTGCTTAAATGACCAGTATCATTCTATCAATGCATATTGGTTGATTTCTTATAATATGTAGATTTCGCATATAAAAAAATTATCATTGGCATTTTATATATTAATTATATATTCATATTATATAAATTTTATAATATTAGTTGCACTGGGTTTACACTAGTTAAGCCTAGAAAAAAGAGAGGGATAAGAATTTACCTCATACATACATGAATTCATTTGTTCGTCTCTTTATAAATAGCCTGAAAAGAAAAAGGAAAAAAAAACAAAGAAAAAATAATGATCTAGCTAGACTCACCAATAGAGGGGACAACTAATATTAGCAAATTGGTCCCCGGAAACGACGCCAAAAACTTGATGTAGCTAAAACCTATCCGCAAGTGTACGAGATCAGTTGTAGTAGTCAAGTGTCGATCCCACAGAGACCAATGTAATATCGATTGAAACGCTAACAGTGAACTAGGCCGAAAAGATACGAAATTGGGGAAAATATAACTAATCTAACTAATAATGCAAATAACTGATAAAATTCTATGGGGTAAATGTATCTAAGGTTAATAATCACTGTAACAATGTTTCAGTAAATAAAATCACCCTTCACCTGAATCTAGTCCAAATTATTTGAAGGTAACTATCTAAGGTATTTACTAATTCCTCTCAGATGATAGTAAATGTGCCTAGATCTAATTAGCATTCACTCTCGCGACTTGCAAATCAAAATCTAGACCCTTTAGGCACTTAGAATCTAAGGTCAAACTGAACTAACATCCACTCTCGTGACTTGCTAAATCCAATCTAATCTTTGGATTTCTATAATAGTTATCAATCCACAAGAGAAATTAAGACGCTCTCGCAATAATAAAATCTCAGGTTCAAATCCTAAAAATCCAATAGAATTTATTACATCTCGGTCTTAAACCCTATCTAACTACCTATAAACGTTATTACCTCTCGATCTCAAACCCTAACAGGATCTAATTCGTATAAGCTACTAAGGACATTAAACATTTGGGAATGAATCACATACTATTTCAATTCAGGAAAAATAATAATTCTATTTACACACGCATCGTCGGGATCACCAAAACCTTAGAATTAGGAATTTAGCCAAGAACAATTGGAGAAATATTCAATTAATTTAAACTAGCCATCAATATATATGAATTATTCAATAAAAACGAAAAATAAATTTTAATCTCAATATATAAATAATTCAAATTGACAAATTAGAACAGAAATACCAAAATAATCAATCACATCACAGCATCCAATTTCCTCGTGAATATTGTTTGTGTGCTGCAAGCTAAAACAAAACAAAACTAAAACTCTCCTCCAACCAAAACTAACCTAAAGCTACGTCCCCTCTCCCTAATTAATTAAGTTCCAAAAATCCAATTGCCATCCATCATGGCTTCCTCCACGGGTCCACGGGAAGTGAATTAAAAGCCCAACAGGCCCATAAACCAAGCAGAGCATAAGGCAACAAGCAATTTGATGTCACACAAGAGCTAAATCTTCATATGGACTGTCTCACATTGTGGACCGCTTCACACGGGCCTTTTAATTTATCTTGAAATTTAACCCATTAGACAATTTGGCATCCTCAATTATAATCTAGTATCATATCCAAATTAGTCCTAAAATACATGAAATACACAAAAGTACGAGTATAGACTTCATGCATACTTTATAGGTTTTATAATAAAACCTATAAAGTATGCATGAAAATAATCTAATCTAATATGTAACTAGACTCCTAAAACATGTATAAAATATGTGTTATCATGTACATGTTCAATTGTATTCATATTGATATTCATAAACTCTGAATAGATATACACTCTGTCATAGTTGATATTCCAATTTAAAATATTTGTATTCGTATTGCTTGAAACTTTGTGCATACCAGAACAAATATCGTCAATATCGTTCAAGTATTTCTGAATATTTGTTAGTCGTGTTCATGTTCAGTTTTTTTTCATACTGATATTCAAAAACTCTTAATAGATATGCATTCCTTTGCACTTGATATTCGCTTTTAAAATTTTTGTATTCACAATGTTTGAAAACTTATCTTTTAGGTTCACACGTGAAGAATAGTTCAAAGGATGATGTCTTGTATTCTTCGCCAGACAATGATGTTGATGTATCTGATGATGGGTTGTCAGGCAAAAAAGAAGGTGATTTTGTGTATGGTACAGAGTGTGTTATCGACCCCGAGGACAGAAACTCAAAGAATTGGGTTCCGCTATGTCCCCTTTCCATGAAACCAGCACTTGGAAAAACATTCAATTCCCTAGATGAAGGAGAGTCATTCTATCGTGAATATGCAGCCATAGTTGGTTTTGATGTTAGATCAAGAACTTCGCACAAGTTCACCCGCTCAGATGTTGTTAAGATAAAATACTTTGTGTGCAATAGGACAAGATTCAAGAACGTAGCTAATTGTACGGGAAAATGTAAGACGGCATCTACAGAATTGGGTGTGATAAAAAATCTCTCTCAAATGTAGTGATTGATGCGAACAACCCCTGGGCGATGTCGCGATGTAGGATCTTGACTCCTCAAGCTAGGTTGAATCTTCTCCCCCGTAGCCAAAGTGATGGCTTTCCTAGGGTTAAAGAGATAACCCTTTCTAACGCGTCAAAGAGATGACGAAGAGGTCAAAGAGATGACCTTGAGTACCGAAGAGACGGTGAATGATTTGCTCGAAGCGACGAGCTACGGGATAGGTTGATCCGGAGATCGAAGGGTTGACGTTAGGATTCAAGGAAGGAGCGTACTCAACTTCTAAGGAGCGAACTCAACTTGTAAACTAAAATCCAACGTAAAGAATACAAACTAGGGTTTTAAGTGTTTAAATCGGTCAAATAAAAATAACATAAAATAATATTAAAATTGTTCAGCAAACGAAGAGACGACGAAGCGAAAACGCTGACGCGGGCCGCGACTCGGTCCAGAACTCGGCCGAGTTCTGGGCCGAGTTGTTGTCTGTAAACGCACTCGAACAGAGATGAAAAATCGCCGACAACTCGGTCTAGAACTCGGTCGAGTTCTGGGCCGAGTTCTTCACTGTAGCAGCAACTCAGTCCAGAACTCGATCGAGTTCTGGGCCGAGTTCTTCACTGTTGCTCCGCTTCCGCGAACTCGTCGTCTTCGTCTTCTTGGTGGGGTCGATTAGGACGAGGCCCTACCTAAGCCTTCATAGGTCACGAAAAGGACCCATTTAGGATTAGATGAACCCGTATCACTTGCGTAAGCCCGTGAGACTAAGGAGTGTGTGGCTCGTTCCATGGCTCTGGCGCGGGCTCTTGTCATCGGACCAGCCGAGCGCAACTTCATTGCGTCCTCTTCGTCCTGCGCCGTCATCAAGGGAGTTATGGAGCTATCAATCTCCCCTTCTTGGCTGCGAAGCGTCCTTGCTTTGTCCTCGTCGGCAAAAGCAGGAGGAGTATAAGGAGCAAGGTCAGCGACGTTGAACGTCGGGTGCGCGCCATAGTCATCGGGTAACTCCAAGCGATAGGCATTGGTCCCAAGGCGTTGTAGTACCTGGAAAGGGCCATCACCTCGCGCGTCCAGTTTGTGGCGTCGCTTCAATGGAAAGCGTTCCTTGCGCAAATGCAGCCACACCAAGTCGCCGGGCTCATAAGCAACTGGGCGGCGATTTTTGTTGCGTTGGGCAGCTACTTGCTCGGATCTCCGCTCCAGCTGCTGTCTCGTCCGTTCATGGAGGGCCTTGACCTGGTCCGCACGCTCCACGCCCTTCAAGCTTTCCTTTTCCTTCAATGGCCGTGGTATGAGATCCAACGGGGTGAGCGGATTGAGGCCGTAGACCACCTGGAAGGGAGTCCGCTGCGTCGCCGAATGCACCGACCTGTTATAAGCAAATTCAACAAAAGGCAAGCACTCTTCCCACTTGCGGAGGTTAGACTTTAACATAGTACGCAATAGAGCACCCAAAGTCCTATTAGTAACCTCTGTTTGGCCATCAGTCTGGGGGTGATAACTAGTAGAGAACAACAACTTAGTCCCCAATTTGGCCCATAAAGATTTCCAGAAATAACTCATAAATTTAGCATCACGATCAGACACTATACTCCTAGGAATGCCATGCAGCTTAACAACATGCTCAAAAAATAATGAAGCGATCTCAGAAGCATTGTTAGTAGTCTTGCATGCCATGAAGTGAGCCATCTTAGAAAACCTATCAACTACCACAAATATCGAGTCCCTCCCCTTCTTAGACATGGGCAAACCAGTGATAAAATCCATACTAATATCTTCCCATGGAACATCCGGAATAGGCAAAGGGGTATACAATCCTTGGAGACTCGATCTAGACTTAGCATGCACACAAGTAACACAAGCCTTGCAAAAACGTATAACATGATGCAACATTTTAGGCCAATAGAAATGTTCCTTTAATGCAGCCAAGGTTTTAGGGATACCAAAATGACCTCTACCCTCATGGGCTTCCTGAATGAGCAACCTACGCATAGATGTTTTAGGGATGCAAAGTTTCCCTGCCTTGAAAAGGTAGCCATTATCAATATAGAACCCATTAGACTCTCCAATGTTCATGCATGTTTTAAAAATTTCAGCAAAGTCAACGTCATGCATATAGACATCTTTAATCAAAGAGAAGCCTAAGATAGAAGCATCAAGGTGGGTAAGTAATACATACCTGCGAGAAAGGGCGTCAACAACCACATTCTTTTTGCCCTTCTTGTATTTGACCACGTAGGGGAAGGTCTCCATGAATTCCACCCAGCGGGCATGGCGGCGGTTGAGGTTGTACTGACTCTTCAAATACTTCAACGCCTCATGGTCTGAGTGAATGACGAACTCCTTGGGCCATAGGTAGTGTTGCCAAGTCTTCAACACCCGAATAAGAGCATAGAGCTCCTTGTCGTACGTGGGGTAGTTGAGCTGGGCGCCGGTGAGTTTCTCGCTGAAGTATTCAATGGGGCGCCTATCCTGTAGCAAAACTCCTCCAATTCCGTGATGAGAAGCGTCACACTCCACCTCAAAGGTCTTGGAGAAGTCCGGTAATTTCAACAAGGGAGCGTTGCACAATCGGTCCTTCAAAGTGATGAAGGCGGTCTCATGTGCGGTCGTCCACTCAATAGACGTTGCCTTCTTTGTAAGCTCATGAAGCGGGGCTGCAATGGTGGAGAAATCACGCACAAAGCGGCGATAGAAGCCAGCCAAGCCCAAAAAGGACCGCACCATGGTTGGTGTAGTAGGGCGTGGCCAATCTTGTATGGCGCGAACCTTTTCCTGGTCAACCTGCAGCCCATCCTTGCACACCATAAAACCAAGAAAAACCGTGGAATCCGAGCAAAAAGAACATTTACTCAGGTTAGCATAAAGTTTCTCCCGTCTAAGACACTCTAAGACCTTCCTAAGATGCTCAACATGCTCATCCAAAGACCTGCTGTAAACAAGGATATCATCAAAGTAGACAACCACAAATTTCCCTAAGTAAGCACGTAACACATGGTTCATCAACCGCATAAAAGTACTAGGGGCATTGGTCAAACCAAAAGGCATAACCAACCACTCATACAAGCCATACTTAGTTTTAAATGCAGTTTTCCACTCATCACCCTCATGCATCCGAATTTGATGATACCCGCTCTTAAGATCAATTTTGGAAAATAGGGTAGCACCAGACAATTCATCAAGCATATCATCAAGTCTAGGAATAGGGTGTCGATACTTTACCGTAATTTGGTTGATCGCCCGACAATCAACACACATGCGCCAACTACCATCCTTCTTGGGCACAAGAATGACCGGCACGACACAGGGGCTCAAACTCTCTCGGACGTGGCCCTTATCCATCAACTCTTGGACTTGGCGCTGCAATTCCTTTGTCTCCTCTGGACTCGCGCGGTATGCAGCGCAGTTAGGAAGAGAGGCGCCAGGGACAAAGTCGATTTGATGCTCAATACCACGAATGAGTGGCAAGCCTTTGGGCAGCTCCGCGGGCATCACATCTTCAAATTCCTGTAAAAGAGAAGACACTGCAAGGGGTAAATCAACAAGATCTTTAACATTTAAAAGACACGCGAAAGGAACAAGTAAAAAGCAAGAAAGTCTTCCCTGAATGATTGGAGTGACATCCCGGGACCGAGCCAAAAGAAGGCGGTTCTCACACGAGCCTTGGATGCCAGCCTTGGGTGCTGATTTTTGGGGGGTGTCACGGCCGGCCTTCTCCTTGGCTTGTTCAAGGGCCTTGACGCGGTTCCTTTCAACGTGATCCTGCATAATCTCCTGAGGGCTCATAGGAAGCAATGTCACCTTCCTCCCATTGTGCATGAAGACGTAGTTGTTGAGAAAACCATCATGAAGGGCACGCTTGTCGAATTGCCAAGGATGCCCTAAGAGAAGATGGGTGGCATCCATGGGAACGACGTCACAAAGCACATAATCCTTGTAATGGCCAATGCTGAAATTGATAGTGCACTGACGCTTAACAACATTGGAGTCATCACCCTCGGAGATCCATTGTAGGCTATAAGGCTGTGGGTGTGGAGTTGTGTCGAACTTGAAGTGCGTGATCACCTTCTCATTGATGATATTGCAACAACTTCCACCATCTATAATGACACTCAAAGAAGCACCCTGGACCGCACATTTAGTATGAAATAAATTTTCACGTTGGTCAAGTAAGGTACCTTCTTTGGCGGTAAGAACACGACGAGTGACCAGGCTAAGGGGCACGTTGCCTTGAGCGTCCATAGGGCTGAAAATATACCCATCCAACTTCTCTGCTTCCTCATCCTGGTCGTACGAATCAAACACTGGAGGGCTGTCCGGGGTGTCATCGTCAAAGGACTCGTATCCGGTGAGGGCTGAGAAGAGGACTCGCTTGTTTTTGGGGCAGTCCCGTTGTAAGTGGCCATGCCCTTGGCACTTATAACAGACCTTGTCACGCGCCCGTTCATCTGAGGGCGGTGCACGCCGCTGCGGTGGCTCGTTGATGCGCGCCGAGGTGTTGCTTGGCCGAGTGACCGGCGCCGGTGGTGTAATCGCGGGAGCGGACTGCGAAGAGGGGCGCATATTAGAAGGAAAAGAACCAGATGATAGCGTATTTTCAGTCGTTGTACACTATCAAAGAAATCCTAAAATGCAACTAGAGTATAGCATGCAAGTAAGGAGTCGTACCCAAGGGAGTAACACGTCAATTTCAATGCAATTGCTAATTTATCAACTTCAAAGGACAAATGGGGGGGGGGGGGGGGGTTGGTTTTGTACTAAAACTACTCAATTGCAATAGCATAAAAATCAAGATTAAACAATGGGAGAAAGAGGTTTCACCTAGCAAGTTTCCACACATCAATTAATCAAGTTGTAATTTCGGTTCATCTCATGTTCATCATAATCCTATGGATTTGTCCCAATTCTGATTTTTTGTATATTAACAATCCAACCGGTCTTGCTAATACTTACTAATTGAAAACCTAGAAGACCTCCTAAGTTGATTCAATCAATAGCATAGGGCATAAGAAATAATGGATTGCAAGCAAAGACTCAACACCGCAAGTATGACATGCAAATCAATTTCCTTTTCACAATTGAATTCAATATACCAATTTCATGCAATTGTGGTTGCTACAAGTGATTAGGGATTCCACCGTCTATCCCTATTCTAGCAATTAGAAAACTATAAAATCGAACTAGGATGTCAATCTAGCCAACAATATAGAAATCCGAATTATGCTCAAGGAAATCAATACAAAAATCCAAAGGGACGAACAAGAGATAAAACCTTACAACTGAATTAATCGAGTGCTTCCACGCTAGGCAAAACAAGGGTCTTAGTTCCGGTTCATGTTCTTCACGAAATCCAAAACCATGGAGAAAACTAGAAAAACGTTCTTGAGAAAAACAAAGAAAGAAAAGAGATGGAAAAGATAGATGATGAGAGGAGAGAGAGGGGATGGTGATAGATCGATGAATCTCTGCCAAAAACGTGCTAATCTAACCTAAACTGACAAACAAAACGTCTGAATTGATTAAGGGAAAGCAAAACGTCAAGCCAAAAAGGAAATCGGGAAAGTTCAGAAACGCCAGAGACGCGACCGGACGCGATCGCTTCCACTCGCCGTTTCGCCTCGCCAAAGATCAGAACTTCCTGGAGCAAAAACGCGACCACCGGCGATCGCCGCCGCCCGCCGCCACTCGCGGCCAGTCGCGTCCACCCGCCGCCGCCTGCTCGCGTCAGCCAGCTCCAGCCCAGCCCGCGTCGGCCCGCGGTGGGTCGCCATGGCCCGCGTCAAGCTGCTTCTCCTAGCTTCAACGTCGTCTCTTCATGTCAGCCCGGCTCCTCGAGTGTCTTCTCGCCAAGGAAACCTCGAGCCTCGTCCTCAACATGCAAGTGCTTCCAAATAATCATAATGTAGCTCCGCACCTCAAGCATCGACTTAGCTCCAAAACCGAGCCAAAATCTCCACAAAACTATGCTAATAACTACTAGTTACGCTATGTAAAATACCGCGTATCAAATCCCCCATACTTAAACCTTGCTCGCCCTCGAGTAAGCTAAAAGAAAACTCACTCCTCCAATCAGCACACAGGTTTCAGGAAGTAAGGAAGAACATGAAACTAGCAATTACAAGACTCAACACTTCGCCTCCAAACAATAAAAAATGAGCAATGCATAAACTCCAATCTATCTCCTTATCGCTCCATGAGTGATCCTACCCGAACTCCTTATAACACCTCTTCTTATGACACCAACGCCAAGCAAGAAAATCCTAAATCACTCACACTCATTTTGCTTAGGCGCCCTTTCGGGTTTTCACCTAACCACTCATTTCATTTTGCTAGATATCTCACATGTTGCTCACATCACTCAAGTCCATTTTTGCACCAACCTAGAGTCGGTCGGACTACCTGCTTTTTACCTGAGCTTTTCAGCTCATCCCAGAATTTTGATTGCCTTTTTCTCATATTTTTGGCTTTTTCTTTTTCAAATTTTTCAAAAATTCATACACATCAGCCATACACAAGTGCACAACACCATAAAACATGTGAATACATTCTCTCCCCCATACTTAAACATGACATTGTCCCCAATGGAATGAAAGACAAGGTAAAAGCACGGGGATAAAGAAAACAGAAGACTCACATACGAGACCGGATGGTCCCCCTCCAATGAAGCACAAGGTGTAGTAGAAGTGGGATGAGCTCAATGATGATCCAATAATGTCCAGCTCATCCAAAACAATGGGTAACAAGGAAGAACGCCGAAATTGAAGATCCACAGAAGAAGAAAAATGAATGGCGAATTCAGCAAATCACAAACTTCCGGAAGGTTGCTAAGCACAAACCCGTGATCGTAGTTTGCAACCTACAATCACAAGCTCTTCTTCGGGGAATACCAATCTCGCATCACTCCAAGACTCATTTTTGCCTCAACCTGGGGTTGAGCGAGTCACCTTCTTATTACTTATGCGGCCCTTGCGGGTTTTCCGCACATCCAAGGATTTTTTTTTTTTTTTTTTTTTTTTTTTTTTTTTTTTTTTTTAAAGGAAGAAAGACTTACAGCGGTTTTGGCTACAGATTGTAGCTGAACCTGTGCCTCGGGCATCCTTCCCTAACCACAAAAACACTAAAAATGACAATTAAAAAATAAACAAAAAGAAAAAATAAAATAAAGCATCTCAAACCTCGGGTTGCCTCCCGAGAAGCGCCTTAGTTATTGTCGTGGCTCGACATACTACTCACACAACCTCAATCTATATCATCGGGTCCTTTAGGAACCCTCTCATTGAGCACCTCCTTCTTGAACCATTCATGGAAAGGTTTAAACCTTAGACCATGCTTCTTGGTGGTTGACTCCTTCGGTGGCTCCTCCATCTTTACCTTCTTGGTTGCCTTCCCCCCATACTTCGATGGAACAGGGGGGTGTTGGAACTCAACTTCCGGGGCCTGCACAAAAGAAGAAGAAAAAAGCTTCTTGCTCGGAGTTAGCACAATGGGGCCAATGCCCAAAAGAGAGTTAGGGGACTCTCCCTTCTCATCCAATAAAGCTGTCATGTTAGAATCCTCACTCATAGGTTGTAACTCATCCAAAGGGTTAGGAGTCATTACATCAACAAAGTTCAAAGAGGAATCAACAACGGGCTTCATATCATAGATGTTAAATTCAACTTCATCCCCATCAAATTCCATAGTCAATTTCCCACTATTAACATCAATTTTAGTTTGTGCTGTTTTCATGAAAGGCCTACCTAACAGCATAGGGGCCGCATCTTTGTCATGCTCCATATCCAACACAAAAAAATCAGCGGGAAATATCAAATCACCAACCATAACAAGTACATCTTCAACCACTCCCTTAGGATACACATTAGACCTATCAGCTAGTTGAATAACAATACCGGTCTCATGCAAAGGTCCTAATCCTAGGGATTCATACAAGGACAAAGGCAGAACATTGATAGATGCACCAAGATCAAGCATAGCATTTTCAATTTTAGTATCACCAATCACACATGGAATGCTAAACCTACCCGGGTCACCACACTTTTTAGGCATTTTCTTTTGAAAAACCGCGGAAACATGCTCACTAATTTTGACCTTTTGTTTTCCTTTCAATTTTTGATTCCTTTTGATAGTGCAAATTTCTTTTAAAAACTTAGCATATCTAGGAATACTTTTAACCAATTTTAGCAAAGGAATGTTTACCTGACACTTGCTAAAGGTCTCATACATCTCATTGTCACTCTCCGGTCTTCTAGTGTCCTTCAACGCCTCAGGGAAAGGCGGGACCGGCTTCTGAGAGCAAAGCGGTGGAAAGCTCGGGCGAACATACTCGTCGACAAGATCTGGGCTCAAACCGCGAGCCACGGCGGGTCCACGCGATCGCCGTTCCTGAGCTGGGAGTTCTGTCGCCAAACCGCGGGTGGACGCGGGTGAGGGCGATCGCCGGGGCTCCTTGGTGGTTTCTGGCGCTGAACCGCGAGTGGACGCGGGTCCACGCGATCGCCGGCGCTCCATGGATTCCTCTTGGCTGCTCACTGGAATGAAACCGCGAGTCACAGCGGGTGACCGCGATCGCCGGCGTTGTTCCAGTGATTCTTCATCGTCGAAACCGCGATCGCGGTAGGTCGCGTGAGATCGCGTTTTCCTGTTTTCACACGGCTCAGAACCGTCTTGCAATTCACCCTGTTCAGCATAAGGGTTCAATAGCTTCCCACTCCTCAAGGTAATGGCACTCACATTCTCCCTCGGGTTGACTACCGTTTGTGACGGTAATTTTCCCGATACATGAGCCTCTAGATTACTCACGGATTGAGCAATTTGTGCCACTTGTCTCTCAAGATTCGGAATAGACGACTTTGTCTCAGCATCCTTTTGTATAACCGATTGAGCCAACGACTTGATCATGTCTTCAGCTGACATGGTTTGTCTCGGGTTGTACTGTGGCCTCGGTTGTTGTGGTTGCAAGAGATGAGGGTTCTCAACATTGTGCGTGTTACTCCACCTCAGATTTGGATGATCTCTATAATTTGGTCTTGGTTGCCATCCTCCAACACCATTCACCTCAGCACTTGACTCTTGAAGAGTAGGGCATTGATCATTTGGGTACCCCACTTCATTGCAAACTCCACAAGGTCGGTCTTGAGATGAAGTGCCATTCAGCATAAAGCACTTCATCATCTCCTTCAACTCATTTACATCAGACTCAATCTTTGATGAAGAAGCACTCACAGCCTTGAGACTCTCTCTCTTGCTAAATTGCCTTGAGCCTTCGGATAGCTCCTGAAACATCTCAAACGCTTGGGTAGGAGTTTTGTTCAGAATATTACCTCCACAAGCGGCATTCACCATCCTACGCTCCTCATCCGAGAGACCGTTGAACAAGTAGAGGATGAGATCTTGCTCACTATACCCATGATATGGGCAACTTGCACATAGCCGCTTGAATCTCTCATAATACTCGTACAAGCTCTCGCCTCCTTGCTGCTCAATGGTGGAAATGGCTCTCTTCAAGCTATTCAACTTCGTGGCCGGGAAGTATTTTTCGAGAAAAGCCTTCTTCATTTCAGCCCATGTCGTAATACTTCCCGGAGCAAGGTAATATAGCCAATCATTTGCAGCATCCTTCAAGGTGAATCCAAATGCTATCAACATGATGGCATCGGCAGTGACACCTCTTGGCTTCATGCTAGAACACACCGCATGAAATTGCGCCAAGTGCTTGTTCGGGTCTTCTCCAGCAAGACCATGAAAATGAGGCAACTCATGAATCAATCCTGCCTTCAACTCAAAATTCACTCCTTCGGCTAACTCAGGAATGGTGATAGCCAAAGGTTGTTGCTCCAAGTTAGGAGCGGTAAGCTGTCTCAACGTCCGATCACCCATCTCAGTTTGGTTCAACAAATCACGGGCTGCTCTTCGGTTCCTTAAAAATGTCCGCTCAATTTCTGGATCACAATCAACAATCAAAGAATCAGTAGCACGGGTGTGAACCATACAAATGGTTCACACCAAAGGGTTGACAAACAAACAATTACAAAGAAAAGAACAAATAACTCCCCGGCAACGGCGCCAAATTTGATAGCGTATTTTCAGTCGTTGTACACTATCAAAGAAATCCTAAAATGCAACTAGAGTATAGCATGCAAGTAAGGAGTCGTACCCAAGGGAGTAACACGTCAATTTCAATGCAATTGCTAATTTATCAACTTCAAAGGACAAATGGGGGGGGGGGGGGGGGTTGGTTTTGTACTAAAACTACTCAATTGCAATAGCATAAAAATCAAGATTAAACAATGGGAGAAAGAGGTTTCACCTAGCAAGTTTCCACACATCAATTAATCAAGTTGTAATTTCGGTTCATCTCATGTTCATCATAATCCTATGGATTTGTCCCAATTCTGATTTTTTGTATATTAACAATCCAACCGGTCTTGCTAATACTTACTAATTGAAAACCTAGAAGACCTCCTAAGTTGATTCAATCAATAGCATAGGGCATAAGAAATAATGGATTGCAAGCAAAGACTCAACACCGCAAGTATGACATGCAAATCAATTTCCTTTTCACAATTGAATTCAATATACCAATTTCATGCAATTGTGGTTGCTACAAGTGATTAGGGATTCCACCGTCTATCCCTATTCTAGCAATTAGAAAACTATAAAATCGAACTAGGATGTCAATCTAGCCAACAATATAGAAATCCGAATTATGCTCAAGGAAATCAATACAAAAATCCAAAGGGACGAACAAGAGATAAAACCTTACAACTGAATTAATCGAGTGCTTCCACGCTAGGCAAAACAAGGGTCTTAGTTCCGGTTCATGTTCTTCACGAAATCCAAAACCATGGAGAAAACTAGAAAAACGTTCTTGAGAAAAACAAAGAAAGAAAAGAGATGGAAAAGATAGATGATGAGAGGAGAGAGAGGGGATGGTGATAGATCGATGAATCTCTGCCAAAAACGTGCTAATCTAACCTAAACTGACAAACAAAACGTCTGAATTGATTAAGGGAAAGCAAAACGTCAAGCCAAAAAGGAAATCGGGAAAGTTCAGAAACGCCAGAGACGCGACCGGACGCGATCGCTTCCACTCGCCGTTTCGCCTCGCCAAAGATCAGAACTTCCTGGAGCAAAAACGCGACCACCGGCGATCGCCGCCGCCCGCCGCCACTCGCGGCCAGTCGCGTCCACCCGCCGCCGCCTGCTCGCGTCAGCCAGCTCCAGCCCAGCCCGCGTCGGCCCGCGGTGGGTCGCCATGGCCCGCGTCAAGCTGCTTCTCCTAGCTTCAACGTCGTCTCTTCATGTCAGCCCGACTCCTCGAGTGTCTTCTCGCCAAGGAAACCTCGAGCCTCGTCCTCAACATGCAAGTGCTTCCAAATAATCATAATGTAGCTCCGCACCTCAAGCATCGACTTAGCTCCAAAACCGAGCCAAAATCTCCACAAAACTATGCTAATAACTACTAGTTACGCTATGTAAAATACCGCGTATCAAATCCCCCATACTTAAACCTTGCTCGCCCTCGAGTAAGCTAAAAGAAAACTCACTCCTCCAATTAGCACACAGGTTTCAGGAAGTAAGGAAGAACATGAAACTAGCAATTACAAGACTCAACACTTCGCCTCCAAACAATAAAAAATGAGCAATGCATAAACTCCAATCTATCTCCTTATCGCTCCATGAGTGATCCTACCCGAACTCCTTATAACACCTCTTCTTATGACACCAACGCCAAGCAAGAAAATCCTAAATCACTCACACTCATTTTGCTTAGGCGCCCTTTCGGGTTTTCACCTAACCACTCATTTCATTTTGCTAGATATCTCACATGTTGCTCACATCACTCAAGTCCATTTTTGCACCAACCTAGAGTCGGTCGGACTACCTGCTTTTTACCTGAGCTTTTCAGCTCATCCCAGAATTTTGATTGCCTTTTTCTCATATTTTTGGCTTTTTCTTTTTCAAATTTTTCAAAAATTCATACACATCAGCCATACACAAGTGCACAACACCATAAAACATGTGAATACATTCTCTCCCCCATACTTAAACATGACATTGTCCCCAATGGAATGAAAGACAAGGTAAAAGCACGGGGATAAAGAAAACAGAAGACTCACATACGAGACCGGATGGTCCCCCTCCAATGAAGCACAAGGTGTAGTAGAAGTGGGATGAGCTCAATGATGATCCAATAATGTCCAGCTCATCCAAAACAATGGGTAACAAGGAAGAACGCCGAAATTGAAGATCCACAGAAGAAGAAAAATGAATGGCGAATTCAGCAAATCACAAACTTCCGGAAGGTTGCTAAGCACAAACCCGTGATCGTAGTTTGCAACCTACAATCACAAGCTCTTCTTCGGGGAATACCAATCTCGCATCACTCCAAGACTCATTTTTGCCTCAACCTGGGGTTGAGCGAGTCACCTTCTTATTACTTATGCGGCCCTTGCGGGTTTTCCGCACATCCAAGGATTTTTTTTTTTTTTTTTTTTTTTTTTTTTTTTTTTTTTTAAAGGAAGAAAGACTTACAGCGGTTTTGGCTACAGATTGTAGCTGAACCTGTGCCTCGGGCATCCTTCCCTAACCACAAAAACACTAAAAATGACAATTAAAAAATAAACAAAAAGAAAAAATAAAATAAAGCATCTCAAACCTCGGGTTGCCTCCCGAGAAGCGCCTTAGTTATTGTCGTGGCTCGACATACTACTCACACAACCTCAATCTATATCATCGGGTCCTTTAGGAACCCTCTCATTGAGCACCTCCTTCTTGAACCATTCATGGAAAGGTTTAAACCTTAGACCATGCTTCTTGGTGGTTGACTCCTTCGGTGGCTCCTCCATCTTTACCTTCTTGGTTGCCTTCCCCCCATACTTCGATGGAACAGGGGGGTGTTGGAACTCAACTTCCGGGGCCTGCACAAAAGAAGAAGAAAAAAGCTTCTTGCTCGGAGTTAGCACAATGGGGCCAATGCCCAAAAGAGAGTTAGGGGACTCTCCCTTCTCATCCAATAAAGCTGTCATGTTAGAATCCTCACTCATAGGTTGTAACTCATCCAAAGGGTTAGGAGTCATTACATCAACAAAGTTCAAAGAGGAATCAACAACGGGCTTCATATCATAGATGTTAAATTCAACTTCATCCCCATCAAATTCCATAGTCAATTTCCCACTATTAACATCAATTTTAGTTTGTGCTGTTTTCATGAAAGGCCTACCTAACAGCATAGGGGCCGCATCTTTGTCATGCTCCATATCCAACACAAAAAAATCAGCGGGAAATATCAAATCACCAACCATAACAAGTACATCTTCAACCACTCCCTTAGGATACACATTAGACCTATCAGCTAGTTGAATAACAATACCGGTCTCATGCAAAGGTCCTAATCCTAGGGATTCATACAAGGACAAAGGCAGAACATTGATAGATGCACCAAGATCAAGCATAGCATTTTCAATTTTAGTATCACCAATCACACATGGAATGCTAAACCTACCCGGGTCACCACACTTTTTAGGCATTTTCTTTTGAAAAACCGCGGAAACATGCTCACTAATTTTGACCTTTTGTTTTCCTTTCAATTTTTGATTCCTTTTGATAGTGCAAATTTCTTTTAAAAACTTAGCATATCTAGGAATACTTTTAACCAATTTTAGCAAAGGAATGTTTACCTGACACTTGCTAAAGGTCTCATACATCTCATTGTCACTCTCCGGTCTTCTAGTGTCCTTCAACGCCTCAGGGAAAGGCGGGACCGGCTTCTGAGAGCAAAGCGGTGGAAAGCTCGGGCGAACATACTCGTCGACAAGATCTGGGCTCAAACCGCGAGCCACGGCGGGTCCACGCGATCGCCGTTCCTGAGCTGGGAGTTCTGTCGCCAAACCGCGGGTGGACGCGGGTGAGGGCGATCGCCGGGGCTCCTTGGTGGTTTCTGGCGCTGAACCGCGAGTGGACGCGGGTCCACGCGATCGCCGGCGCTCCATGGATTCCTCTTGGCTGCTCACTGGAATGAAACCGCGAGTCACAGCGGGTGACCGCGATCGCCGGCGTTGTTCCAGTGATTCTTCATCGTCGAAACCGCGATCGCGGTAGGTCGCGTGAGATCGCGTTTTCCTGTTTTCACACGGCTCAGAACCGTCTTGCAATTCACCCTGTTCAGCATAAGGGTTCAATAGCTTCCCACTCCTCAAGGTAATGGCACTCACATTCTCCCTCGGGTTGACTACCGTTTGTGACGGTAATTTTCCCGATACATGAGCCTCTAGATTACTCACGGATTGAGCAATTTGTGCCACTTGTCTCTCAAGATTCGGAATAGACGACTTTGTCTCAGCATCCTTTTGTATAACCGATTGAGCCAACGACTTGATCATGTCTTCAGCTGACATGGTTTGTCTCGGGTTGTACTGTGGCCTCGGTTGTTGTGGTTGCAAGAGATGAGGGTTCTCAACATTGTGCGTGTTACTCCACCTCAGATTTGGATGATCTCTATAATTTGGTCTTGGTTGCCATCCTCCAACACCATTCACCTCAGCACTTGACTCTTGAAGAGTAGGGCATTGATCATTTGGGTACCCCACTTCATTGCAAACTCCACAAGGTCGGTCTTGAGATGAAGTGCCATTCAGCATAAAGCACTTCATCATCTCCTTCAACTCATTTACATCAGACTCAATCTTTGATGAAGAAGCACTCACAGCCTTGAGACTCTCTCTCTTGCTAAATTGCCTTGAGCCTTCGGATAGCTCCTGAAACATCTCAAACGCTTGGGTAGGAGTTTTGTTCAGAATATTACCTCCACAAGCGGCATTCACCATCCTACGCTCCTCATCCGAGAGACCGTTGAACAAGTAGAGGATGAGATCTTGCTCACTATACCCATGATATGGGCAACTTGCACATAGCCGCTTGAATCTCTCATAATACTCGTACAAGCTCTCGCCTCCTTGCTGCTCAATGGTGGAAATGGCTCTCTTCAAGCTATTCAACTTCGTGGCCGGGAAGTATTTTTCGAGAAAAGCCTTCTTCATTTCAGCCCATGTCGTAATACTTCCCGGAGCAAGGTAATATAGCCAATCATTTGCAGCATCCTTCAAGGTGAATCCAAATGCTATCAACATGATGGCATCGGCAGTGACACCTCTTGGCTTCATGCTAGAACACACCGCATGAAATTGCGCCAAGTGCTTGTTCGGGTCTTCTCCAGCAAGACCATGAAAATGAGGCAACTCATGAATCAATCCTGCCTTCAACTCAAAATTCACTCCTTCGGCTAACTCAGGAATGGTGATAGCCAAAGGTTGTTGCTCCAAGTTAGGAGCGGTAAGCTGTCTCAACGTCCGATCACCCATCTCAGTTTGGTTCAACAAATCACGGGCTGCTCTTCGGTTCCTTAAAAATGTCCGCTCAATTTCTGGATCACAATCAACAATCAAAGAATCAGTAGCACGGGTGTGAACCATACAAATGGTTCACACCAAAGGGTTGACAAACAAACAATTACAAAGAAAAGAACAAATAACTCCCCGGCAACGGCGCCAAATTTGATAGCGTATTTTCAGTCGTTGTACACTATCAAAGAAATCCTAAAATGCAACTAGAGTATAGCATGCAAGTAAGGAGTCGTACCCAAGGGAGTAACACGTCAATTTCAATGCAATTGCTAATTTATCAACTTCAAAGGACAAATGGGGGGGGGGGGGGGGGGGTTGGTTTTGTACTAAAACTACTCAATTGCAATAGCATAAAAATCAAGATTAAACAATGGGAGAAAGAGGTTTCACCTAGCAAGTTTCCACACATCAATTAATCAAGTTGTAATTTCGGTTCATCTCATGTTCATCATAATCCTATGGATTTGTCCCAATTCTGATTTTTTGTATATTAACAATCCAACCGGTCTTGCTAATACTTACTAATTGAAAACCTAGAAGACCTCCTAAGTTGATTCAATCAATAGCATAGGGCATAAGAAATAATGGATTGCAAGCAAAGACTCAACACCGCAAGTATGACATGCAAATCAATTTCCTTTTCACAATTGAATTCAATATACCAATTTCATGCAATTGTGGTTGCTACAAGTGATTAGGGATTCCACCGTCTATCCCTATTCTAGCAATTAGAAAACTATAAAATCGAACTAGGATGTCAATCTAGCCAACAATATAGAAATCCGAATTATGCTCAAGGAAATCAATACAAAAATCCAAAGGGACGAACAAGAGATAAAACCTTACAACTGAATTAATCGAGTGCTTCCACGCTAGGCAAAACAAGGGTCTTAGTTCCGGTTCATGTTCTTCACGAAATCCAAAACCATGGAGAAAACTAGAAAAACGTTCTTGAGAAAAACAAAGAAAGAAAAGAGATGGAAAAGATAGATGATGAGAGGAGAGAGAGGGGATGGTGATAGATCGATGAATCTCTGCCAAAAACGTGCTAATCTAACCTAAACTGACAAACAAAACGTCTGAATTGATTAAGGGAAAGCAAAACGTCAAGCCAAAAAGGAAATCGGGAAAGTTCAGAAACGCCAGAGACGCGACCGGACGCAATCGCTTCCGCTCGCCGTTTCGCCTCGCCAAAGATCAGAACTTCCTGGAGCAAAAACGCGACCACCGGCGATCGTCGCCGCCCGCCGCCACTCACGGCCAGTCGCGTCCACCCGCCGCCGCCTGCTCGCGTCAGCCAGCTCCAGCCCAGCCCGCGTCGGCCCGCGGTGGGTCGCCATGGCCCGCGTCAAGCTGCTTCTCCTAGCTTCAACGTCGTCTCTTCATGTCAGCCCGGCTCCTCGAGCGTCTTCTCGCCAAGGAAACCTCGAGCCTCGTCCTCAACATGCAAGTGCTTCCAAATAATCATAATGTAGCTCCGCACCTCAAGCATCGACTTAGCTCCAAAACCGAGCCAAAATCTCCACAAAACTATGCTAATAACTACTAGTTGCGCTATGTAAAATACCGCGTATCACCAGACGAGTTAGAGGGGGCATACCTGGAATTGGTGTGGGACCAAGACGCTCGCTTAGCTGCTTGAGCCTGTGTCCATATCTCTTGTGCCGTATGAGCGCACTTTTGGAGATCCGGAATATTAAGCACCCTGAGTTGGTTGCGAATGGGCTCATGCAGGCCACGAAGGAACATACTCCGAAAGTCCTCGTCAGTGTGATGGATACCTGCCTTATGGGAAAACTCTTCAAGTTCAGCATAGAAGTCAATGGGAGAGCGATTACCTTGAGAAGCGAGTTGTATCTTAAGGCGCATTTCGGAAGTAAAGTCCTCGGGGACATACTTCTTCCTCATGATCCGCATAAGCTGGCGCCAAGAAGTGATTGGAGGCTCGCGGTAATGCACACGGTCAGCGCAGAAGCGATGCCACCAGGCCTTGGCGGCGCCGTCGAAGTGTAGAGCGGCGGTAGCAACCCGTTCCTCATCCGGGTATTGGTAGTGGTTCAAAACATACTCCATAGACTGCTGCCAATCAAGAAATTTAAGAGGATCAAATTCACCAGAAAAGGTAGGGAGTTTTACCTTAATGTCAGGGCGCCGTGGGCCCTGCCGACCGGGACTCGGGCGACGCCGGTCTCGTGAGTGGCGGCGGTAGCCGCGTCGCGTAGGGCGCAACTCCTCGTGGCGTTCCATCTCATATGCCTCGTGATCATCAAGGTTGTCCCGGGAATGGTCGGAGCTACGATCATCAGCATCATCATCACGCTCGAACTCGGAATCGTCATACCGGTCGTGTTGCCGACCTCGGGTCCGTCGGTTCTTGGTGTTGACATACGGGAGGGGATCCTTGGAAACGCGAACACTACGACGTGAGCGAACCGACGTGTAATCGTCCTCCCCCTGAGCAAAGGTGGGGTTGTACCGGACGTGGGAGTCGCCACGCCTGGTGGGGTATCCTGCAATTTGCGAACGAAGGCGATCCTGCGGAGTAGACAAAACACCCTTCCCCTTGCGGTCTCGTGGCTGGCTTGTGGAGGCCGTAGGATTCAGCAAGGGATCAGCGGTGGGCAGCGTCAAGGTGCTCAAGGCCCGACGAAGGTGAGCGAGTTCAGCAGCTTGCTCAGCATTTGAAGCGTGCAAGTTGTCAATCTCAGCGTGAAGGGAGTCGATGTGCTCAGACGTGGAGTCCTCGACGATGGGTCCAGGGCTGCGGTGGCCCGTAGAATGAGAGGTGCGTGTGGTCGGCACGTCCATAGAACCTATACGCAGCATACACCACAAGAAGTAAGTTGCACCAAGCAAAAGAAACAAGTCCAAGCCAAGTCCTTGTCTCAAAAGTGACCCAAGAAATTTTCCGCAGGGCGTACTAATTTGGGTTGCTCGTGAGGAGGGAGAGGCTTGAACGTAAGGCAAGAAAACAAGAGCTAGCAATTCAAATCCCAAACAACACACAAGTTTCCAAGTGCAAGCAAATCAAATCAAGTTTCTCAGGGTTAATCACAAGAGAGCTGAAAATTTCTAATTGCCCCCCCTTTTTTTTTTGTTTACTCCGAGTTGCATAGAGACATGGAAGATGAGAAGATGGGGTATGACCGTATGGTGCGTTCTCTGCCTAATTTTTGAAGGCTTCCGTCTTCCCAACCCTTTTTTTGATTGATGGAAGGTGAGAATAGTATGTTTGTTTTCGATTTTTGTACGGTCAAACCTTTTGTTTTTTTTTGTTTTTGACTTGATATGATTGCGAATCAAGCAAGAAAGAACCACACAAACCGAGTGCAGGAAAAGAAAGAAGAGACAAGCAACTAGCAGGGAAGAAATCAACAACTAATCTAGCAATTAAACCAAAGATGAAGCAAGACGAGATCAACAAGAACAAGGAAACAAATATGCAATCAAAGGAAACAAGAATTGCTAGAGGGTATATTGTAGGAGTGGGGAACAAGTAAACAAAACCTAGATGAAATTAGGGTTTGGTCGTGAAGGTGAAGGAGGCGGCGGCGGATGGTGGTGGTGGTGTTTGACGTTGGTGGTGGGGATCGGCGGTGGTGGCGAACGGTGGTGGTGGGGATCGGCGGTGGTTGCGAACGGTGGTGGTGGTGGTAGAAAAAAAATTCTAGGGTTTGCTAGCGGAAGAATTTCAAGAATCACAAAAGAGAGAAGAATAAACTTAGCTTGGAAAAGGCTCTGATGCCAGTTGATGCGAACAACCCCTGGGCGATGTCGCGATGTAGGATCTTGACTCCTCAAGCTAGGTTGAATCTTCTCCCCCGTAGCCAAAGTGATGGCTTTCCTAGGGTTAAAGAGATAACCCTTTCTAACGCGTCAAAGAGATGACGAAGAGGTCAAAGAGATGACCTTGAGTACCGAAGAGACGGTGAATGATTTGCTCGAAGCGACGAGCTACGGGATAGGTTGATCCGAAGATCGAAGGGTTGACGTTAGGATTCAAGGAAGGAGCGTACTCAACTTCTAAGGAGCGAACTCAACTTGTAAACTAAAATCCAACGTAAAGAATACAAACTAGGGTTTCAAGTGTTTAAATAGGTCAAATAAAAATAACATAAAATAATATTAAAATTGTTCAGCAAATGAAGAGACGACGAAGCGAAAACGCTGACGCGGGCCGCGACTCGGTCCAGAACTCGGCCGAGTTCTGGGCCGAGTTGTTGTTTGTAAACGCACTCGAACAGAGACGAAAAATCGCCGACAACTCGGTCCAGAACTCGGTCGAGTTCTGGGCCGAGTTCTTCACTGTTGCTCCGCTTCCGCAAACTCGTCGTCTTCGTCTTCTTGGTGGAGTCGATTAGGACGAGGCCCCACCTAAGCCTTCATAGGTCACGAGGAGGACCCATTTAGGATTAGATGAACCCGTATCACTTGCGTAAGCCCGTGAGACTAAGGAGTGTGTGGCTCGTTCCATGGCTCTGGCGCGGGCTCTTGTCATCGGACCAGCCGAGCGCAACTTCATTGCGTCCTCTTCGTCCTGCGCCGTCATCAAGGGAGTTATGGAGCTATCAGTGATGACATTACGTATATGGTTGACAAGTTTACAAAGAGACACAACCACGATATGATACCGAATACATCAAGGAATTTCCTCAAGAGTAGTAGGAAGATGGACATTGGACATCAAAAATTTATGATGAGTTATGCAAAGGCGAACTTGGGCCCAATAAGGTCTTTTAATCTCTTAAAAGTGATGGTTGGTGGATATGGGAACATGATGGCAATGGCAAGGGACTTCAAGAATTTCAAGCGAGATTTGATGTTGCGCATTACAACTGTTGATGCGCAAATGGTTATCAATAGGCTTACCAAGAAGAAGGAACAATGCGATGCCTTTTACTTCGAGTATGATGTGAACAGTGAACAACAATTAACGAGGTTGTTCTGGGCAGATCCAATCTCACGTCGAAATTATGTTGGGTTTTGACTCGACTTACAGAACAAACATGTACTTTAATCTTGAGAGTTTGTTAATTATATATTGAGTGATTATTGATATGCAAAATAAATTAAGCGATATTCATTAGGTACTATATGGTATTCGCACCATTCACTAGGATTGATAACCACAAAAAAAAGTCTTACGTTTGGTATCAGATTGGTCATGAAGGGGGATGTGGAATCGTACGAAAGGCTTTTCAGACACTTTCAGAAAGCAATGTGGGCATGCACCAACGATCCTTGTGACATAGTAGGATCCCGCTAAGAAGATTTCTAAAGAGAATGTATTGCCCCAAACCAGACATCGATTATGTATGTGACACATCATGGAAAAGGTGTCAAAAAAGGTTGGTGCAAAGAAAATTAATTCAAAGGATTTTAGAAAGAAGTTTGAAAACTTGGTTTGGGATGACAAACATAAAATTTCAGAGTTTGAGGAGGGATGGAAGGAATTTCTGGTCGAGTATGAGCTCGATAAGAAACCTTGGTTCAGGGATATGTATGCTCTACGACACTATTGGATTCCGATTTATTTTAAGGATAACGTGCTTGGTGGTCTGGTTCACACAACATCAATTTGAGAGTCTCAAAATAGTTTTTTGGTAATTATTTAAACATGAACTCTAGCCTTGTTGAGTTGTTGATGCACTTTGATAGTGCAATGTAAACCCAACGTTATACCCAAGTCAAGAATGATGTCGATTCGGACACATGGACGCATGTCTTGAAAACGTTGTTGTTGATTGAGAAGCATGCTTCTAAAGTGTAAACCCTGAAAATCTTTGCTCTAGTGCAAGAAGAGATTACCACAACATGTTTCGATTGTTCTGTAACTAATGAGACACCAAATAGGATATTTATAATGCACTTTTAGTATTTGAACGTGGACATGTTTAATATAATCTGGTATTCAAGTACTATATTATCGTATTCACTACAATCTGTTTGTTATTAAAATGTTTAAAGTGCAAATCGTGCATACCAATACTGAAAGTTGTGAATATCGCTCATGTAAACGTGAATATCAGGAAGTAGGCCTTAAATAGCATATGTTATTTGTTTTTGTGTTCAATTATGTTACATTGATATACATTAGCTTATGTATCGATATTCATGTTTTGTCAATAGATATGCAGTTCGCCATGATTGATATTTGATGTTAATATGTAGTATTCATGCGCATGTGAGCATCAATTGACGTATACAGTAAAGGAGGGGAGTGAAGTTTTATTCCAACTAGATCATCCATTACGTCACAACATCACTACGTGCACCTCTATGATGTTCAACAAAGTGGGTCTACCGTGTTGTCATATTTTCACCGCTTTGAAATGTTATAGTTATGAAAAGGTTCCCGAATGCCTAATATTAGACATGTGGAGAAAAAGTGTTACGGGCGAAGAGTGGTATTCCTAATGATGTATGGGATCAAAGTGTAAGAATAGAAGAGAAACAAGCTATGATGAACGAATTGTTGTCAGTAATATATTCTTGTGTTGGAACTGTGGAGGAAGACAATGACAAGATAAGTGATCTGCTGATAACATTGAAGATAAGAACTCATATTACAAAGCAGATGATAACGCTGAAAACAAGGAGAAAAGAGTAAGAGAATCAATGGTTGAGAGTTTTGCAGGAATACAAAGGCAACGAGAAAAAATACAAAGATGGAAAGGAGAAGGCTATAGCCGAAGCTGCAAAGAAGAAGGTTGTTTCATAATGACCGTACGACCGTTGCTAAAACCATTGCACCTTGTGCCAAGATTCATCGAAGCCATGTAATGAAAGAACATCTTGGACTGTGGACGAACATAACAAGCACTAAAGATGGGCATACGGTCCGAACCGGACATTTACGGTCCGGTCTGGACCGGTGGACCGTAAAATTATTAATATATGAACCGTGGACCAGACCGGACCGATACGGTCCGAGAAGACCGAATTTCAGAGTTTTTGCCATTTTAATTGTTCGATTACGGTCCAGACCGGGACCGGACCATAAAAAATAAGCCCAAAATTGTAATGATTTTTTTTTTAATTTTTACGGTCCAATCGTAAAAATTACGGTCCAGACCGGGACCAGATCGTAAATCGTAAATGTCAAATTTCCGGACCGTGGACCGGACCATAAATTTATGGTCTGGTCCGATCTTACGGTCCGGTCTACTTTTGCCCATCCTTACAATAGTTGTAACATACCAAATAAGTTATAGTGGACAAAACAACTAAATGTTCCGTGATATCTTATTACCAGTAAGGGAATTGTGTCGCCATATTTTGCTTTCGGGTCCCCTCACCAACTGTCGGTTTATCAATAATCTCTACCCTAGAACGCATGAAGTTGGAGCATACCAAATAAAAATGCCCATGCTTCAGTATGGGGAACAACACCTGTATTGCAACAAAATGTTAGTTGACGAATATCAATAAACAATTTCTGAATACGTTTTTGGGAAACAAGAATAACAAATCATATTCGAAATAAATAACTTGTAAAATATCATGGGATGAATTCTTACCAAATCTGCATCCACCAGAGATGTATGGTTGAGATTCACTACCATTTCATCCATCCAAGCTTTGAATATGGAGAATTTTGAGGTGTAGTCACGTTTGTTCAGGTTGTGGAAGGGGGCAATCTGCGTATGCATATTAAATGTATAAACTTTTATAGGGGGTATCACTAAAAGCTACAATTAATATCAATAAAGATTTCATGAATATCACTGAATAAAATGTGAATATACATAGTATAATCTGAATACGTACCTGATTTGATGGATAGACGAACAACCGTGGTGCGGTGGTATGGTTTCAAGCCTCTTCTAAATCATTTAAATATATACAGCACAATTCGACAATGCTAATTGAGACAAAGGAGGTTACTTCAAGTGACCTGAACTTGCTCGCATCAAGTGTTCTACCGTTGCAATCAAATAGGACTTCCCTGATAAAGGTGAGACAATAAAAAAATCATAAAAGAAGCGCAATCATTGAATACAACTTGCTTCATTACTAAACACTAACACATCCGCATCGTGATTACCAACATACGCATATAGTTCATGTTGTTCTTTAGTGATCATTTTTCTTGCGTTTATAATCCTATCGAACCATGGACTCTTTCTTGTAGCTGGTAGTTATATGTCCCTTTTGAATTTTAGTTGGACACATTTCATCGGTGTGACAAAATCATCATCGTTCTCTTTACCGTTCCTTTGTGCCTGAATTGGAAATAACGTTTTGGTAAACCAATATATAACGAATAAGAAATACTTTTGCATGAATATCATACCAAGGAAATTTGCATATCGACAAAGCAAATATGAATAGCTTTTTTATTCATACATAATATTACATTTATTATGTCGTTATTAAATTACTCTAAAATAAATAACGGAATATATAATATGCATACTGACATAGAAAAGATGAATATCAGTTAAGGATTACTGAAAATTACATATATTAAGTTGTCTTATAAAGCCAAATTTCATGAAGTTTTCCGCAACACCCGACATTACCATCCCATCTAAGTCTACAAGGTTACATATATTATACTGCTACAAAATTTGGCATAACATTTGTTCCATCTTAAGATTATCCCGCCCGAGCACAATACATTCCCAAAATACAACGATGTTCTAATTATAATTTACACCAAACAACATTAAGGATCTGACAACATCATCGTTTGTTTGCAAGCCTATCACTCCTCCTCACGCTTACCATAACTTTGTTTTTGCCGGATGGCTTCTGAACATGATGAACTACTGATTTCCTTCTCCCACCTGCCTCTTTAGCTGCAGACACATCTGGTGGACGCTTATCCGAAGCAACGTCTTCAACGGGTTGATGCTCAACAACAATGTTGTTCAAGACATCATTGATAACATCATCTACATTCGGTTGGGCATGTGCAAAACAGAAATAAATGTAAACTATATTAAGCATCAACTGAATGTAACATGAAATTCATATCTACAAACAATGAATATCAATTACTAAAATGTATATATCATATTGCAATGTCATATTTTAAAATGAATTTAAGACAAGATGACCTCAATATTATCAAGTGTTAAAACATTGTCCATTGCCTCGTTGATTGTGTTGGCTTTGGAACCCTGCAAGCTCAATACCAGTAAAGTAATCGTAAATAAAAATATAAGGTTTTTGCACATCAGCATGTGCTCATGATATTAACGATATATTAATGCTTGTCATTTTAGCAAATACTTGTGCTCCTTCGGTTACAACTGTTGGAATATCAACATCCCCCTCTTGTGAATGTACCGCTGGCTCCATTTCACTCGTTTTCGGATCACCCTATGCAAATTTTGTAATCCAAATTAATCATACCTTTATATGAATAAACGAGATAAATTGCATAGCATATATTACTTTCCGTACCCATCTCAGTAAATGCATTGGAGACCTTGTCATCTTTGCACATACTTGGTATGGTGTTGGTTTTATCAGCAATCCTGACGCTGATATTAGCCAAATCCATTAAATCCTTCCCCAGACATCTATTGAACTCTTCGAAATTGAAGAGAAGAAGAAATATAAATAATGAATGTGCATAAAAACTTGCAAATCTAGACACAAGTTTTGCATTGTAGTTGAATATCAAGAAGTGAATCATGAATATCAGTTTATAAACTTTGAATATACTAAAAACATAAGTGTATATCACCTAAAGTTTGCATATCATAATCAGGTGTTTTCAATACTTGTTAACTAATATATTACGAAAAAGAACTATTACTATATGAATATCAACATATATAATCTGAATATCATATAAGATAAATGTAGATACACCAAAAATCCTAAACAATGAACGAAACAGATTATGTATTGATGTGTTCCTGCTTGTGAATGCCGGATCGTGATCTTGGTGGTGAGTCGCGCGTGTCGAATCTGAGGGTTTTTGGATGGAATGTGGTGTTTGTGGCTCCAGAGGATGGATGGTGGCTCGAGAGGTGAGTGAAGCCGTAGCGTCGGCAGCGGAGGGGATAGACTCGAGAAGATCGAGTGAGTGGCCGTAGCGTCGGCGGCGGGGTTGGATAAACTCGATGGAGATCGAGTGGATGCCGTGGCGTCGGCGGCAAAGTGAAGGAGATGAGAAGACAAAGATAAGTGTTTGACGTCCAATCAAAGGAAGGAGGCGATAGGCTCTCAAACTTAAGCTTTGATTCAAATTAGACGTAACCTATTACAGAAGGCTGAGTTGGCCTTTTATAGCGGGACTCAAATGGGCCGAGTCTCGCTTAATGGGCTGGCCCACACGGTACGCGTGAAACACACACCCAAACGAAAACACTGAAAATAATAATGTTCAAGAATAAGAAAACAATCAAAGAACGCGGTCAGTGATGGTGGAAAGGATCTTAAGGTAGAACGCGATCTCTGTGCTTGGCTGGTGGCGCTTTGAAGGAGAACGCGTTCTCTGGTGATGGCTTGCGTTGGCTAGCGTTGAGGCACGCGATCTTGTCACGATCCCTTCTGAGCGCAAGCTCATGGCTTCTTATTCGTCTAAGTGCAAGCTCATTAGCATGCGATCCACTGGCAGGGTCGCATTACCCTCCCCCACTTGGCTGTGAAGCGTCCCCACTTCACCATCCTTGAACTGAAGAGGGGAAGTTGTATTAGCAATTGCCTTCACAACGGGGAATGATCTATCTCTGTGTGTTGCCAGCTTATGGTTGTGCCGCGAGGTGAATCTCATCTTGCGTAATTGCACCCGCAATAGGTCCTCGGGTTCGAACACGATGCAACAGCGACGGCGTGCGTGTAGCGACGCATACCGCGCGGCGCGTCGAAACGCGTGGACTTGCTCTGTGCGGTTGGCCGAGGTTGTGTGACCATGGTCTTTCAAACTAGATAACAGCTTGTCGTTTGGCTCGAGAGGTGACAGGCCGGTCAAAGGATGACAGCTTGGCCGCGCGAGAAGCACATGGTGTGTACAACAACCTTTCAACGCGGTACCAGTTGGCGTGGTGCGTCGAATCTCCCTGTAACGCATTATATCCTTGGGCGTGTTGTCTTGCCATAAGGAAGTACGCGATCTCATGTTGCTAGGGACTATTGTGGAAGAATCCGCCGGATCTGACTTGGGTCGCGTCGGTGTTGACGCGGTCTTTGCTGCTTCCAAAGTCTTTTCTCGATCACGCTCGACCTGATCCTGTAAAATCTCATGGGGAGACATAGGTAAGAGAGTCACGCGCTTCTCGTGGTAGGTAAACACATAGGTGTTTAGATACCCATCATGAAGCACGCAACGATCGAATTGCCATGGACGCCCAAGTAAGAGATGGGTGGCGTCCATTGCAATCACATCACATAAAATTGTGTCATTGTAGTGACTAATGAAAAAGGGTATAAGACACTGTCGTGAGACAGTGTTACCTGAGCTTGAAGATAGCCATTGTAGGCCATATGGTTGTGGATGAGGTGTTGTCGGTAGGCTGAGATGGTTGACCACCTTCTCATTGACGATGTTGCAACAACTGTCTCCATCGATTATGACACTCAAGGACGCGGTCTTGACCAAGCAACGCGTGTGGAAGAGATTCTCGCACTGGTCGATAAGGCTGCCTTCTTTGACGGTGAGGATGCGCCGCGTGACGAGGCTCAATGGTGTGCCTGCATGGAGCGCGGTAGCCTCACACGTGTACTCCTCCGTGTCATCCTTGAATCCTTCTTCAAATGGCTCAAGCTGGGTCTCCTCCTCGTAAGACTCATATCCCGCGGCAATCGTGGATAAGAGGACCTTCTTGTTGTTTGGACAATCCCTTTTGTAGTGGCCGCGCCCTCCACACTTGAAACATTCAAGGTCACGCGCGCACTCATTGCTCGGTGAGGAGCCCTTCGTGGTGGTCGCGTGAGGGGCATTGGAGTTGGGCATCGCGGTCTTGGCGTCACGGCCTTTGTTGTACGCGGTGGATCTTGAGACTGGAGCACACACATCAGTAGTAAGGGAGGGACTAGTGTTAGGATCATACCTGCGTTGGCCTGAGGTTTGCCAAGATGATTGGCGGCAACGCGATTGTTGGTTATGGATTTGCATCGCGGTGTGAGTCAAGGTATTCAGATCCTTGATTGGCAATATCTCGAGTTGGTCACAAATTGACACATTCAAGCCACTCAAGAACTTTGTTCGCAGTGTGGATGGGGCTACACTAATGCTGGCTTTGTAGTACATGTTCTCCAACTGAGAGAAGAACTCCAGAGGTGTTTTGGAGCCTTGACATGCCATTACGATCTCCATTGGCATTTGATTTCTATAGTCCGCTGGCACGTACTTCTGTGTCATGACATACACGAGCTGGTGCCACTCCGTGATGGGAGCAAGGTGTTGACGAACGCGATCGTCCACGAACCTGTGGTACCAAACGCGTGCAACACCTCTGAAGTGTAGCGTTGCCACGTCAACATGCTCCTTTGTGGGGACGCGACAATATCGCAAAGTATACTCTATAGCCTGCACCCACTCAAGAAACACAACGAGATCATATTCGCCAAATAAATGCTCAATTTTAACTTTTACCTCATGGCGGATAAGCCTTGGTGTGTGTTGAGCAGGTTGTGGCGCATAAGCGCGTGGAGCAGGTTCTTGAGCGCGATGATGATGACGGCGAGCCTGGACATCGTCAGCGATGAAGTCCCTAGGATGCGCGTTGTACGCATCGCGTCCTTGTCATCGTCGTTGAACAGTGGCATCATGTTGGCGACGAAAGTCACGCGGCATGTCCTCGTGGTATTGGCCATGAGTGTCACGCGTATTATCGCCGGGAACGCGATGTTGTGGTCCTACTGGCTGGAGTGGAGGTGGAATCCAATCCGCTAGCCTATCTTGGAGTTCAATGGGATCACCAAGGGGAGGATGGAAGGAGACTGGATTGATGAGCCTTGCGTCCTCCATCTCCTCGTCGTCGAACTCATTAAAATCATCATGTATAGTCGGCGTCGTCGATCCATAGCCATCGGAGCCATAACGCGAAGTACGCACGCTTTGATGGCCAAGGTGGTCGTTGACATCGAATGGCACTGAGGTGGGATCATGGCGACGCTGACGCGGCTCGCTGTCTGCGACGCGATGGGATCTACGCGGCAAACCGGAGTCGCGTGTATCTCGTCTGGTTCAGCCGACAAGAGGTGTTGATGCAATCTCGCGGCGGCGTCTTGTTCCCCTGGATTCATACCTGTCATTGAAGTCAAAGGGTTCAGAGTACTCACCATGGGAATCATCGTCGCGGTCGGAGCCGCTGTCGTAGTCGGCTGGTGTTGCTCGCGGTGCGTATCATTCGCGATGCGATACATAGCCTTGGTGGCTTTCGATCACAGATTGGATTCGTTGAAGTCGCGGTTGCAAGTTTGAGGTGGAGGGCATGACTCCTTTGCCCTTGTCCACGCATTGTTGACTTGGCCCGGCTTCAGTGTGACGCGGCGCGCCCAGGGTGTCCATAGGGACCATAAAGGTTGGTGTGGGTTGGGCCGGCGCAGCGCGTTGCATGGCCTGCAATTGGGCAACTTGGCTCCTAAGTTCTTGTATCTCGCATTGCTCCTCCGAGAGTTCCAAAATGGGGTCTGGTTGGGGAGGATTGGCGAGAGGGACCACTTCATGTTGCGCAATGTTTTGCTGTAATGGTAGGTTGTTGCCATCTCCTTGGACATTTCCACCGGTGGGTGCCGTGAGGCTACCTATCACAATATGACCAGACATCGCGAATAAAAATGAACCAAAGACAATACAAAACCAAAGAACAAGTAGACACTTAACAAGTAACAAGTGTTCATGTAGGAAGGCGCGGTCTTTTGGCCGTGAGGGCGGCTTAAGGCAAGCAAAGCAAGTGTGATATGCACGCACAAAAGCAAACGAAACCAATGATTAATTTCTTAACCACTTACGTAAACAACACAAGCACACAAGACAAACCTTCAAGCGGGAACCTAGACGGTGGAGAGATGAAGAAGATGAGCCTAGCCGAGTAGGGGAAAGAAAGTTGCCTTATTTTGGCTTTCCTTTTTTTTTTGAATTGTCGCGTCTTTTTTTTTAATTCGACTTTGACGTTTTTTTTTTGAATTTGAAATTCAAATCCGAGATCTTGCTTTGACTTTAGATTGATTCGGATAAGATTTGTAACAATAAAATTAAAAGAACACGGCTAAGTAACAATAAGGAAAGAAATCACGAGATTGTCGCGATAGGAGAGAGAGAAGATTGTTGGAGATTTGTAACGGTCAACACAAGAAAATATGGCAAGATATGTTAGCGATATTCACGCGATTAATTAAGAAAATCAATCAATTAATTACGCTGCAAACAAATCACACAATTTTTGCGCGGGGATCAAGCAATTATCGGCCACGAGATTCTCTTGTAGAAACCGAAAGGACTAGCATGGAAGAAAAACAAAACGTGACAATGGCGGAAGCAAGATGATGGAGAAAAAAAATTGTGAACAAATGAGACTTGACAAGCGACTTACAAGATCAAAGGCTCTGATGCCAGTTGATGCGTTCCTGCTTGTGAATGCCGGATCGTGATCTTGGTGGTGAGTCGCGCGTGTCGAATCTGAGGGTTTTTGGATGGAACGCGGTGTTTGTGGCTCGAGAGGATGGATGGTGGCTTGAGAGGTGAGCGAAGCCGTAGCGTCGGCGACAGGGTTGGATAAACTCGATGGAGATCGAGTGGATGCCGTAGCGTCGGCGGCGGAGTGAAGGAGATGAGAAAACAGAGATAAGTGTTTGACGTCCAATCAAAGGAAGGAGGCGATAGACTCTCAAACTTAAACTTTGATTCAAATTAGACGTAACCTATTACAGAAGGCTGAGTTGGCCTTTTATATCGGGAATCAAATGAGACGAGTCTCGCTTAATGGGTTGGCCCACGCGACACGCGTGAAACACACACCCAAACGAAAACACTGAAAATAATAATGTTCAAGAATAAGAAAACAATCAAAGAACACGGTTAGTGATGATGGAAAGGATCTTAAGGTAGAACGCGATCTCTTTGCTTGGCTGGTGGCGCTTTGAAGGAGAACGCGTTCTCTGGTGATGGCTTGCGTTGGCTAGCGTTGAGGCACGCGATCTTGTCACGATCCCTTCTGAGCACAAGCTCATGGCTTCTTGTTCCTCTAAGTGCAAGCTCATTGGCACACGATCCACTGGCAGGGTCGCATCATGTATCATAAGTAATATAAATAAAAAATAGCATAAACCACATAAATCATAAAGTTTATGAACCACATGTGTGTTTGAATTATAAATATAATGAAGATAAAAACATAACATGTTTTTTGTTCAAATCGTCTACGCCTTCCTCATTATATATTGCTTCATCTTGCGTCTCTATGATATCCATATGGGGTTCAACATTACCATCACCAAAAACCTCATAGCTCATCTCAATCTTTTCCCTCTCAGAAACCAACTCGACAGTCCAACCAACAAAAGTGGGGAACTTCCTTGGAATGGCTCGCTTAGAGTACAAGACGACCCAGTCCAAATACAATACATGTATTAAACAAAACAAAATATTAATATTGCAAACTATAATTTTGACATACAAGAGCAACAAAAAACCACATACCGTCAAGAAATACAATGATCCAATGAAGTATGCGTCACGATTGGCATCCCTTTTTTTGGCCTTGATGAGGCAGCTAATGACGAACGCACACCAGTTCATGTTACTCAGCTCATCGATACATTCCAAGCTGCAGACAAGTGACTGGTTCGCAACCCCACTCTGATATGGTTCGACGACACATGAATAGAAGAGGACAATGAAGTCCTGGATAAAATCATCACCTCCTTTGTCTAACGACAACATATGTTCGACAACATGTTTGTTTCTTATATTGTGCAACTTCCCCCAACCTTTTCCCTCCAAGACTCCACCACACCAATCTTAAGCAAGGGGTCGATCTTGACTACTTCAACAGGGCCACGTGGGATACCAAGACATATCTCTACGTCCCTTTCGGTGACATCCAATGTCATCCCGTCAGGGAGCGAAAGCTTACCCTTCCTTAGATCGTAGCACTCTATCAACCACCAACCCAAATAGCTGTGAAGTATACAGAACAAGGCGTAAAATTTTGTCACTTAGTCAAAAACTATACAATGAATGTCACTTAGTCATGAGAATTGCATAACTGAATATTAACTCTGGGTTTCATGAATATCAGTTCATTAAATTTGAATACTAACAACCAAAATAAATATACTCAGAAACAACCAAATTGAATAAGTACCTTGCTATCTCAAACGAGCTCATATGAAACATCCTCCCAAAACCTATCTCCTCCACATGCCTCCTTTGGATGGCATTCAACTTTTGAATGGATTCGACAAAGTAATCCGGCTTACCTCAGTGGCTGATCTTGCCGAATCCAAGCTTTTCTCTAATTTTTTCTTGACGACATCCGTTGTCTTTGGGATGCAAGTCGACCATCTTTGCCTTACCTTTATCACACCTCTTAATAGACTTCAATCCTGATTCATTGAAATTATAATATTAGATTGCTTAATATAAATTATAGTAATTAACTTCAAATCAGAATTTCAATAAATAACATTAGATGGTGTACCTGAAGTAGCTTTTGAAGATTGTTTAGGATCCAATTCACCTATCTTTGCCTTCCCCTTTTCACTCTTCTTTTTTAACATCAAGACTGATAATATAAAAAAAATGTTAGATGATTTAATGTGAATTGAAATACTGAATAACATCATGTAACTTAAATTACGTGCTAAAAGTGTACTTGAAGTAGCTTTTGCACCTGGTTTGGGATCCAGTTCACCCATTTTTTATTTCCCCTTTTCAATCCTCTTTTTTAAATTCATCCCTGCATCATGAAACTTATCAGCAAAGATGGTTTGTATACCAGAAACAATAACAACTCAAACAAGACAAAAAATCCATCAATTGTTTCATCATGCATATCATTATCAACGTCATGAATATCACATCTTACTATTTAAATATCAATGATCAATAGTTCATACAACAATATCAAACAAAAAAAGAATATAAATAGTTGTCTCATGCATATCACACCATACAAACTGAATGTCAATTATAAAAACATAAAAAAAACACCATTGAAACACATATATTGTGATAGTGTGCATATCAATATGTACAATAATGAATAACATCATATCATTTGAGATATCTTAAAATCGTACCGAAAGTATCTTCTATAGATGGTTTAGAGGTTGCACGCTTATCCTTCAAATGTAATTTTTTTCCCTTACGCACAGCCAATGATACATACTTAAAATCATCATCGTCCTCTCCTTGAGGTTCCAAAGACTCGTCCGGCCAATGTTCCTCTGCATGTTGGCCAAGGTTTCCTTGTCATTGTCATCACTTGTTTCTACATACACAATGTTGATTAAAAATGTATTATATTACATCAATAATTAAATAATAATATAAATAAATTAGCATACATGTGAATACAATATAAGTCTCAAAACTAATATAGAAAAACCAGGAATAATCTTCTACCTCTTGATTTCCGCTTAGACTTGTTGTTCCTAGGTGTTTGCACAACATCTTCAGTTATTTCCTCTTCAACATTAGATGCAACAACTTCATCATTACGTGTCTTCATTCTCTTTTCATGCTGAGCAACAAGCTTTAGACGTCTCTTCACCGGTGGACTGGTTGTACCAGGTGAAGGTATATCAACAACTAGCTCTGTTACATCATCCACTTCTATGTTCTGAGCTGGCTGTGGGGGTAAGTCATCAGTTTTGCTTGAAGGCAATGCTTAAAATTATGATTTAGATATAAACAAGTGTCACTTAGTAAGGAGTTAAAATCACATACTGTAAACTGGATATGACATAATAAGATTATATTGAATATCAATACGGATGTACTGCATATCAATTCATATAGCATGAATATCACTTACAAAAAAATGAATAGCACATAATGCAAAACTTAATAGTAAATATGAATACCATTTTTTTACTACAACGGGCTGAATATCACATAGTGTAAAACTTAACATGATGCATCGAATATTAGTTATTATACAATGAAAACCAATACTAACAAGATGCACATTGCAACCTAGACATAACAAAAAGTACCTCTAAATTAAATCACAAACAATAATAATTGATAATGTTCAAGATCAATAGAAATTAAGGGATCATGCTATTCGACAAAATAATGTGTCAACATGAATATCAAAAGAAACAAAGAGTGACCCACTGAATGTGACAAAGTGAATTACCTTTCACAAGCTTTCGCTTGGTGCCTTTTGTTCTCGAAGACATCTTTTCCTTACCCAAGGAACCTCGAACCATTATTATACCCTTCATTCATTCAAATAAATAATAATAAGTTACATATCAAACAAAATCATAAGTGAAAATTATGTATGCCATGATTCCTAAACAGAATCCTAACTGAACATACATAATGCCATGTCATTAAAAACAAGATATATATTTCGCATATCAACACGTGATGCGTGAATATCAAATCCATAAAATTTAATATCATATACATAAATCTCATATCAATATCATAACAGGAAGCGTGACTCTCAATGGCAAGAAATTCATACTTTATAACACGAGCTATTAAACAAAACATTAATTTCAACAAACTATGACCGAACTATTGTTTCTCAATTAAACCCTAAACTCAAAAAAATCATTAAATCTCAAAACCAAACTCCATTGTCGAACATGCATTTTAGTAAGGGGCTACAACCAACATTATAACCTAATACTGATAAAAAAAACACCGTCTAAGCACATCCAAACAACATAAACTCAAATTGGCTCCACTTAATCGGTTATATATTGAAAAGACAAAACCCTAAAATCAGAAAACAACAAAACAACAGATTTATCACCTAATTTGTAACATAACCGAACGTTTTACTCATTACATGTCCTAAATTCAACAGAAAAATAGAAAAGGTTCTAATGGACAATCTCAAAACGGAAGGATGAATGATCGAATGAAGCACACTCAAAACGAAAAACCTCAACTCGAAAAAACACAAAACGCAAAATCGAAACTATCGCATATGTTCAAATCGGAGGAATTTACCTTTTTCTGATGAGATTTGCGATTGGAGAAACTTGTGGCAAGTCGACGATGGTCGGCGCGAGAGAGACATAGTTGGAGCTTGAGGAGTCACTTCAATGGAGGACGATTGAACTTTGAGGGAGAGAGGGGTCTTCGATCGAGAGAGATCGAGAGAGAGAGAGAGAGAGAGAGAGAGAGAGAGAGAGAGAGAGAGAGAGAGAGAGAGAGAGAGAGAGAGAGAGAGAGAGAGAGAGAGAGAGAGAGAGAGAGAGAGAGAGAGAGAGAGAGAGAGAGAGAGGAAGACGAGTGGGAGTGGGGCGGTAATTTAGCAAGGTGAATGAAAATGGGAGAGAGATAGACGGTGACGTTGGAGATGATTGTGAAAGCGAGAGGAGGACGGCAAAAGTTTCAGTCAACAATGGAGAGACGCGATGGAGGAGATGGAAATGGGAGTTGAAAGGGCGGTAAATGTGGAAAGAGGGATATTTGATATCCCATGAATATCGAACGGGTGGATAAACGGGTGTGGGTGATTCCACTACCCAACTTTGTGCACCTCTAAATTAAATCTCAGCCATCCATCCTAAAATAATCCAACGCCTACATTTATCCACCCGTTTCACTAGAGCATGAGTCACCACATCTATATCTATATATCTATCTATATATATATACTAAAGCCATAATTATCTCTCCAACGTGTCACTCTCTCAAATATGCCACATCATTAAAAAATATGTACAATTACCTATTCACCCTTATCTTAGTTTACAACTTACTATCTATACAAATTTTCTTAATTACAAACCAAATATCTCCCATTACATAAAATAATATGATACTTTCCTTTAAACATATCCCAAATTTTAATTATGTTCATTTCCTTAATTATCAACTAAATATCTCCAATTACATATAATAATAGATTACCTTCCTTAAGAGATATTCGAAATTTTAACTATGTTTATTATATTGAAAATAATAATTTAATATAATAAAATTTCTTTATTTAATATTATTATATGTTCGATTGACGATCGAAAGTTGTTTGTCACCAAAATTAACTTTGGAATATGTTTAAAGATACCAAACCCGAACATATTATAATATCCCAAAGTTTTCAGTTTACGATATCTATATACATAGAATAAGTTAATTTTGGTATCTATATACTAATTTGGATTTGGTATCCCAAAGTATCTATGTACTAATTCCAAGTTAACCTAATTTTTGTATATAGATACTTCAAAACTTCCAAATGATCGAATGTTTATTTTTTATTTGTACTGAATTTAACATATAATATGTAGTCATTATTATCTCTCATATGTGTCAACCTGTAAGTTATGACACACATGCAAAATTTAATGTTCTTTTACAATTTTAGCCTTCAACTTTTTAGAAATTTGCATTATCTTCTCCATATATTATTTTCCTTATTTATCAAACATAATCTATCACATAAATAATTAAGGATTTATTTAATAACACATGATTCTTTTTTCTTATTTAGCAAACATAACTTATCATATGTAAAATTAAGAATTTATTTTATTGAATATGATAAAAATATAGGTTAATAATTTAATTTGTTAATATGATAAATTAAATAATCCAAGTTTAGGATATGCAAATTACATAACATTAATATTAAATATATGTATTTTATCATATTGGTGAATTAAACCTAATATGATAGCTTAAAATTATTTTGTTGAATTATTTACGAATAGATAATAATTTTTTCAATTGTAGTTTACGGTTGTATGAAACATGGTTTGATATTATATTTTTTGTTTTATAATTTTTTGCTTCAAATTTACATTTTGTATAATTTTATTTTATCCTAATAATAATTTTGCAATTCTACATATATAGATTTATTATACATTTTGTCTTTCTATTGTATTTTTATTTTGTTCTAAATTTAATGTAAATATAAAATACTAGAACCATACATATTTGTCCTACGTGTCATATCCATTTTGTTATGATAAGTAGGAGAAAAAATGACCCATTACATGTTCAGTGTTCACCGTTAAAGTATATATTGTTTAATATTTGAACATATTTTCAAGTTTTTCACATTTATTCGTCAATATTATCTTATCCTATATATAACATCTATAACACAACCCTAAAAGTGAGAGAGAGATCGAACATGCGCTATATATATAAGTTTTTTTTATGTTAATTAGTCATTGATTTAAGTTTTTTCTTCTAGGGGTTTATCCATTTCAATTTAGATAATAACTAGCATACGTCCCCGTGTCCTACACGGTCTTGGTTAATAAAACTTGAAATTGAGATATTATTAGATATATACGAAAACTAATATGGTATACTATAAGCTTGATATCTTGACACATATGGTGATAACGTTTTTATATGATTAGAATTGAAAGTATATACGCAAATTTGTATATAAAATGAAAAATAAATTAGGAATTTCAAACAAATAACTGAATAAGAAAACATATAAGTTTAGATTTAAGTAATGAGAATGTTAATTATGTATAATTAAATAAAAGGGAAATAATAGTTAAATTATATTACATATTTATTTTAAAAAAAATTACTATATATTTTACCACTTTTGCATCATGAATCATATATTACCAATTATGTTAAATTGTATGTTATCAATTATATAAATTTAAGTATTAAAACTATAAGAAGTAATGTAACTAGTAAGGTAAAAGTATATTATAAATAATTTTATTCACAAATAAGAAGTACCTAATAAGGCAAAAAGATATATATAATCTTTGAGATGATACTATCAATATAATTTAGGTAAGTTATTGTAGGTAAAAAATAAGTAGATAAATGAAATATGTAATTATCAAAATTAGGGAAGGATAAAATTGTAATTATACTTTGAGATTTGCATACGTGGCATAGTTCACGGGATGACATATAAGAGAGATAATTAGGGTTTTAGTATAGTATATAGATTTTAAAATATAAGTTTTTTAAATGTGCATATAGGCACACATTAGAAAAACCGATATATATTAGAACATTTAGAAATCGATTTAACCGAGAATTGAATAAACCGATAAGAGTAAAAAAAACTTAAGTTAATGAATATGAAAAGCTAACTAAATCTTGGAGTTGGGGTGTTGTATGTCAATTATCAATTACTAATAACTAAAGTAGAAATAATATTGCCATGTATTGACTAGATAATGGTGCCACATCATCCATTTTAGTCAAATTTAATTGGTTGTTATTTTATTGTGTATTCTCTACTAATAATTATTTAATTTTATTAAATATTAATGAATTTATTAGCATTCGTATATGATAACAAATTTTCAAATAAACACATTGGAGAAATTATTGAAGAAGTAAAACTTAAACTCTCACCCGTTGAGCTGATAGAGTTATCTATGGCCTGGTGGGGCATATGATTTTTTAGGAACCATAGAACTTTCTTAAATGACAACCCTGGTAGGGATGTCAATAAAGATCTACCTAAATATATACAAAATCTTATATCTACCTGGAGTAAAACACAAAAATGGAATACAGATTGCACTCTTGATCAATGCTCCATGGTACGGAAAAAGACACTTACGAGGAAACACCGAAAACTCAAATGGAAAAGACTTCCAGCTAAATTTAATAAAATCAATGTGGATGGCTCTACCAAAGCTAATGGAGCGTCTGCTATTGGCTTTATCTGTAGAAATAACATGGGAAATCCGATCTTTATCCATGCAGAAAATTATGGCATTTCGACTTCCCTCAAAACTGAAACTCTTGCTCTCCGAAATGCGCTTCTTAAAGCAAAATAAATGAAATACGACCAAATACAAATAGAAACCGATTACCTTACTATTGCAAACGTTATTAATAAAATCTGGCACTGTCCATGGGAAATCGAGATTCTTATCTCCGATATCCTATGTTTATTACAGTCTTTCCAGACAGTGCAACTTTTCCATATCTTTCGAGAATTGAACTCGGTGGCCGATTACATAGCAAAACTTAGCCATAACTTTTCTCTGAACGATATCATGAACAACTCAGAGCTCAAAGCTCTCATCCGAAAGGATGCTATAGACTGAGTGTTAAGTTCTTCTTGACATTAGTCTAATTCTTACCTTATCAAAAAAAAAAATTCAAACTCATACCAGTGTAGTAGTGAGTGAAACACCAATTCTGAAAATGCTCCTAAAAAAAGCTCCCAACCACTCCCACCAAACCCTAAAAAACTTTGTCTCACTGTCGCTTAACCCTAATCTCAATCTTTCACAATACGAACAAATCAAAGCCATAATCTCCAATCTCTAGTGACTTTATCTCTCTTCAATCCTCTTTGGTTTCTCCTTAATTATAATCTCTACTATCTGTCCAACTTTCTCGAAAAAGATCATCCCAAATGATGGATTTTCTACCATGCAAATCTCTCTCAATATCTCCAAATTTTTTCCCCTAAATCGGGGATCTTCTACTGTTGTTGTGTGGGGTTACTGCCGGCCAACTACATAGAGGGTTGGTGAAGGTCGTTGGTGGGAGATTGCTCTCTCTGCGCTTTTGTCTCCGGGATTTCTGCCGATCTTGACATCGTGGATTAAAACACTGTGAAGCTTCCTCCTTGGCTTGCTCGAAGCTTCTTCAGCCAACAAAACTGCTACTGTTGAACGATGCTATCCTAAATCCAGAAGATCGACGACTAAGAAGATCTTCCAACGGAAATTCAGGTGCTCTATGATCTATCTCTTTACCTCTCTTCTTATCCTTGTTTTCTATGTGAGAACATTTTCTATTTAAACAACAACATTGACCAAATCTATGCACATCAATTTGATCTGAAATATTCTCTCTGAAAAATCTCTCCTGACTACGACTGTCTCTGAGTGTCCATTCTCTGTGTGGCTCTACTTGATCATGTTTCTCTTATCAAAGTCAATGGATCGAGGGAAACAATCAATGAAATAAGTTCTATGCACCGCACCCGGCTCCAACTCCTCTAAAAGCACTAACAAAAACCAATCTGAACCGAACCCCTTAATACAAACCAACCTAATACGCATACCACCACTGAGCCTAAACACCCATTCCCGAAAAAGAAACGACCTCTACTGACCCATAAAACACACACAAGCAAAGTAACCCATCCATTGACATGAAACTCTACCTCTCTCGGCTATCTGGGGTGGGGATAATATTCTCAAACTCAAAGATACATCCCTCATGGGATATATTATTGGGGAACCTATTGATTTTACTAAGCTCAGAATGAAGCTGAAAAATGACTGGAAATTTGTCAAGGGATGGTTTGATATCATAGAAAGACCTAACCTCTGGTTTGAACTCCGTTTTGCCAACCCCATTGACCAGAAAGGGGCTTTGAATGGAAGGCCTTATCACCTGTTTGGTGACCCCTTTTCTAAACCAATCACCATTGTGGATATGTGGATCCGTATACCTAAGCTCCATGTGGAACATTAGCTTTAATGTGCTAAGCACAATCATCTAAATAAACAAGCTTGGCACCTGACGATGTCAAAAGCGGAGGCTTACACGTGGAATGTTCAAATAACGGCCACATATTAACCCCCTTACAAAAGAAGTCAACTTAAAAGTCAACAAAGCATGGCCATTTACTTTAGAAAGGTCAAGTCCGCTAGTACGACACCGGCAGGACGCCACTACCAAAACCATAACATCCAAAGAATAAAGATGACAACATCTACGGTCAGAGAAAACCATATAAAGAAGAAAGAGACAATGCAAGTCCTCCATTGTCAACATACGGTACCTTCAAAGTCGTCAACGTACTGCATCTCCAAAAGTATTCAACATACGGTACCTTCAAAGCCATCAACGTATCGTACCTCAAAAAAACCTCAACATACGGTATCACTATGATCACCAGACATGCTGTATCATCCGAAACATACGGTATCACTATGATCACCAGACATGCTGTATCATCCGCAACATACGGTATCACTATGATCACCAGACATACTGTATCATCTTACACATACGGTAACTTTCGTCACGTGAGAAGATCCAGCCAAGATTTTAGCTTATCCAAAACATGTGCCACAAGTACAACCCTCAATCTAGAGATGGCGTGTCCGTACAGAAAAATCTTGAAGGAAGCTTCGTTTTGTACGACATGATATGACAAGCCAAATCCATACGGTACGAACTTACTGTAGCAGAGGAGAAAACACGTCCAACAGTAACTCCGTACCCTAAAATCCCAGAAAATGACAATTTGCCCCATTCTCCTACTCCCTAGGGCATGATTACCTACCCTCTAAGGGGAGCAAGTCTTTGGCTATAAAAAGGGGGAGGTCTTTTTGGGAAAGAGAGGTCTTTTTGGGAGGAAAATCAAAAACTCTCAAATTGCCTATATGGGATATCTTGACAACTCAAAGGAAGTTCTTCACCATCATCGTTCATCAATCGTGTTCATCGTTCAAGCAAGCGCAAAAAGGGAAATTCTTTATCATTTTTCATCAATCTCGTTCATCATTCAAGCAAGCACAAAAGAGGATGTATTTCTCCAAATACTCTTGTAGATCTACCTCTTTGATTTCTTACAAAAAGTTCATCCATTGCAACATACCGCACCTCTAACTTCGTGACTGTGGAGGGTCTTCCCAAAGGACAACACCCTTGGGGTTTTTCAGGTCATTGGAGAGAAGTTCAATGGAAGCCATCATCACCGCCGAGGAGGAGCCCGATGGATGCGGCATGGAACGGATGGGCGCAAATCATGAAGTCTACCATCATCACCGCCGAGAAGGAGCCCGATGGATGCGGCATGGGACATATGTGCACAAATCATGAAGTCCACCATCATCACCGCTGAGGAGGAGCCCGATGGATGCGGCATGGAGCGGATGGGCGCAAATCATGAAGTCCACCATCATCACCGCCGAGGAGGAGCCCGATGGATGCGGCATGGAGCGAATGTGGTGGCAAATCATGAAGTCCACCATCATCACCACCAAGATAGGAGAAGTCCATGAAGATCGAAGAACAACGCTCGGAGGGACCCACAGAAAAGGTTTAGGTGTCTAGTGGGCGCGACACGTCACCAAACTTTCGTACCGCTGCTTTCGGGATCTCCAACACCCTTATCAAAATTGAATGCTTCACAGCTAAAAAATAGGGAGTTAGTTATGCCAGAATCTGCATTGATGTGGATGCTCCTAGTGTCTATGGCAGAACCATTGTTATCCCAAATGAGGAAGGGAAACCTATGACTTTCAAACTTTGGTTTGAGGTATTCCCTGAAGGGTGTGGTAACTGTGGAGCTGCTAAACATGTTTTTGATAACTGTCCTCTTAGGGTGATTAAGCCCCAAACCATTCAAATCACTTTCCAGAACCTTAGTGTTAACCCTACCTCGACGATATCTGAACCTAGCAAAGCTGATCAATCCCAGCCTTAGAAACATGTGAGCGAGCCAACAGAAAAAAGGGAAAGCTCGTGAACACCCTCTTTCCAACCCCCAAAACCACATTTCTAACCCCACAAATAATGGCTTTTCCATCCTTAATTAGGTTGACCCTAAGTCAGAAAATGAGATTGCTATTGCACCTCCTACTACTCCCATAAATGAGGAAAACACCACACCTATCTCCACCAACAAGACCACTACCCCTCTGTCTTCCGCTCCTCACCCTAATGATGACTCCAAGGAGGAGTGCCTGGGGGCGTCCATCAACCCAATCTTTGTGAAGGGCAATGAGGATAGCAAATTGATGGCTGGGCAAGAGCTCCAGAATCTGCATGAAACTGATGACTTACTTGATGAAGATACAATTGAAGGTAAGCTCTCTCCTGTTGAGCTAGAAACTCTTACTTAGATCAACAAGGAACACCTCCAAGCTGTGAAACCTCAACCTACTGATTATGTCTAATCTTTTACAATGGGCGGCTCAAACCACTCTAATGAATTCTAGAAAAAATGCTGAGGAAGAAAAGCCTATGCCATCAAAATTCGAGTCTAGCAAACGCAAAGACATGGAATGTGAGGACGATACCGCCTCCTCTGACCTGACGGGTATAAAAAAAGCCAAGATTTATTATGTTTATCATAAACATAACATAACAGTTTATGTTCTGGTTTCAAGGCATTTTGATTCCCTGGATGATAATCCATATTTCTGTTGACATGGTCCTCTTCTAACTTGTTTTGAATTTTGGAAAGATTTGTACCATGTATTCCTTGATTACCATTTGGTTGTTTGCTATTTGTTTTTTCTGTCATCATCCCTGGCACTTAGGTTGCCATGTTTCCGATCTTGTTGTAAGTGTGGCACTTCACTATGAATGGATGATATTTTCTTATGTTGTGCTGCCCTGTACTCATTATTATCTCATGAACATCACTATGTTATGGAACACTTATATCTTGAATAACAACCACAATGACAATATGAATTACTGGCACTAGTTTTGGAAAATTGACTGTGAAACTTACTAAAATAATTATTATTATCACTACACTATCAGTAACTGGAATTTATACATTCATACTACCTTGGCAGTCCACTGTCATTTCTATTTGTGGCTTTCTTCTGGATTTTCTGTTGGCCATTTGCAGACTCATAGATCTTGGGATCTGTTGGCCACTATAATGGAGGTATTCACATAGCAGTTTAAACTATGGAGATGGACCTGGAAATGCTCAGAACCATGGAGGTATATATCCACAGAGCAAACACCCTTACAACACCTAACCAAACCTACCCCATCAATGCTATTATTAGACAACCTCTGCTTTCCATGTATTTTTATTCTTCTTACTAACCTTACATGATCTTAAATCATCACCAATTCAGTAAGCTTACCAATGGAACTGTTATTAAGTTTATTCACTGTCTGATTGATTACATTACTCCCTACTCTGTCTATTGTCACCTTGTCTGCATCTCCCCCTATTGGTTTGTGACCCTTACCCTTTGTCTCAATTATGCAAACGATGTTTTAAATTTTGTTGATGACTTCCCACACCGATTGTGCTGTATGATATTTCCTGCAATTTTCTTGTTTGGGATTGGTTTTGCTTAGATTCTTATAACTATAAGCTTTATAATTCACCACCCTTCTTACTAGGTTTTGGTTATCATTCCATTTATCACCTTCTGTTGATCAAAGACTAATCTGAACATATTTCTTATGACTCAGACCACTTTTGAGGCTGTGACTAAGGGTCTGTTCGGTATGGCTGAGGCTTATTGGGGCTGAACTGTGCTGAAGCTGATTGAAAGAAAATAAGTTGTGTGCTGAATTGTACTATGACTGAAGCTGAATGTAAGAGTCTGAAGCATAAATGACTGTTCGGTATAAATGACTTATTAACACTTAATTTTACACAAAAGTTACAAATTTGCCCTTATTAAAAAAATTTGAGGGGTATCAAGTGCATAAACATGACACATTATCCCCAAATTCTCTTTAGGGTTGAACAACAGCCCTGCGTATCCATTCGGGCAGCTCTCCATCGTCTTTAGGGTTGAACAACAACTTATCCCCATGTGTTGAACAACAACTCACGTCTTCCTCCAGCAGCTCTCCATCGTCCTTCCTCTGGTTCGTATTGCCCAGCTCTCCATCGTCTTCCGAAGCCCAACTAGCAGCGCAGGGAATGAGCACCGTCCGAGCCCGTCCATGTTGCCATTTGCCAACCATACATAAAATTCATGCAAATCTACATCTTAAGAATAAAATCTGAAGAGCAGTAAATTCCAATACTGGTCTTATCTACATTTTTTTTTATCTTTCACCCTCTCTACGAATTACAATTACAACAGAGAGAGATTTAGGAGGGAACTGTAGATATTCAAAATCCCAAGCGTAACAACAAATGAGACACTAGAAAGAAGAGGAAAATACTTTGTATTTTACTAGTCTATTTCCTTAGAGCAAAACAAGAAGATTTAAATTGTAACCAGTAAGAAGCAGATAATGCAGGTGTTGATAA